>VZSF01004641.1:2196103-2290477 GCA_013398295.1 Chionis minor
TCCAGGTGGGGTCTCACAAGAGCGGAGTAGAGGGGGAGAATCACCTCCCTTGACCTGCTGGCCACGATTCTTTTGATGCAGCCCAGGATGTGGTTGACTTTTTGGGCTGTCAGCACACATTGTTGGCTCATGTTGAGCTTCTTATCAACCAACACCCCCAAGTCCTTCTCTGCAGGGCTGCTCTCAATCCATTCTCCACACAGCCTTTATTTGTGTTTGGGATTGTCCTGACCCAGGTGCAGGACCTTGCACTAGGCCTTGTTGAACTTGATGAGGTTGGCACGGGCCCACCTCTCAACCCTGTCCAGGTCCCTCTGGATGGCATCCCTTCCCTCCAGCATGTCAACTGCTCCACACAGCTTGGTGTCGTTGGCAAACTTGCTGAGAGCACACTTAATCCGACTGTCTGTGATGCCGACAGAAACGTTAAAGAGCACCTATCCTAATACTGATCCCTGAGGAGCACCACTGATCACTGGTTCTCCACTTGTCGCACTTCTCCACTTGAGTGCGACCAGCCAGCCTTATCCACTGAGTGGTCCATCCATCAAATCCATGATTCTCCAATTTACAGAAAAGGATGTTGTGCATGACAGTATCAAATGCTTTGCAGAGGTCTAGGTAGATGATGTTAGTTGCTTATGAAGTATATCCACAGTTCATTGTTTTCTCTGTCATAATTCAGTGGCTCTTGAAGAGTTCTTTAAAATTAAAGATGAAGAAAGACTATTCTGGCGGAAGATGTCAGTTATGTCAAGTTTTGGCTTTATCTTGCACTGCAATAGGCTAGATTATATGAATGAATTACCATTCACATAAGCAAAACAGTACACATGCTACTAAAATCAGAAATTGTGATGATTTTCTTGGTATTGTGAGAGTGCCAAAATCTTTTTTTCGGTCAACTTCTTCAACACTATGGAAGCAGTTTCAAATAATCATCCTCTTTGTGAATGAATGTGACAATGAAGCCACGCTTTCTTTTTGCTAATGTATGAGTGAACGGAGACACAATATCTACCAAAAAGTCATGGAAGGTTTCAGAGCTTCTGTTGAAAAGTAAAATACCGACACGACAGACACGTATTTGAGAGGGAGCTCATAAGGTTGATCTAAATTTTATTGTGCAATGAGGCAAATTAAAGAATTGGAAGGAAAGCAAGAACCAAAGATTTTATTATGACAAAAAAGAAGACATAGGGGAAAATAAAAGTGCCTTGTTATCTTGGTCCTTAGTTTAAAAAAAGAAATTCAAGCATTGATAGCAAATGATTTCTCATAAAGGCCTCACTTTGTTTTATTATCTTTTTTTATGTGTTTTTACATATAATGAATGCCTTTGATCAGGAAGCTAAACAGCACTGAAAGAAAGCTTACTGTTTTGCAAATATGAAATGAACTGTCATTTCAAAAGTTCTTTATTTTTTCCACTCACACTTAATTGCCTTCGAAAGACAAAGTTATACTTCTGCCAGCAAGTCAGATTCTAACATTCTGGTAAAATGATTAAAGATTTGACTAATGATATTCAAACAAAAAGTGTAATAGGTTGTAAAATGTACCGTCCTATTGGGAAATGAGATATCATGGGCCTGACGTTTCTAGTACTATATGCATGGAACTCCCATTAACTCCACTGCACTTTGTGCACATGGAAAAATTGTAGGATTGGGCCCTGATGTCTGCTTTCCACACCATTATTGGCAAGAAATGGTAGGAAAGTGTTCTCGTTCTGATACCAAGGAAGAAGAAAAGATGCTGGTTCTGAAATTAACAGGGAGTGAAGTTGAAGGCACAGACTTGTCCTAAGCTGGTCTTACTGGATTCTCAAAATTTTTGATACTTTCAAGTTTTATCTTTAACTTTTTGCTAAAAGCTTCATAGAAATGTTTCAATGTTGATAGCTTTGTAACTGTTTTAATTTCTTCTTGCTACTTGCTACGTGTTGTATTTCCTATGGCACTTGTGTAATTTACCATTGGTCACTTATTGTCACATGCTTATTTGGCATCATCCCCAAGTGCACTTAACAAAAAATCTACTTTCACTTTGGTCGTTTATCTAAAGAGAGGCCTTCTGTAAGCTCTCTGTTGAGTATCGTTAGGTGGCTCAGTTTTGTGCCAGCTTGCTACCTCGCATCATCTTCCCTCTTTGAAATCAATATACATGGAGCTAGTAACCCCTATTGTCAGGGTTGCCTGATACTTCACTTTATATTAATCATTTTTTGCCAAAATTCAGCAATTGGGTCAGAAACTTTCCATGCCAGGTGCTGAATGTTTTGGAGAAAATTCAGCCAAAACAACTTGGCGTATTCCAAGGACACAGAAGAGAAAAACATGTTGTTTCCCACTGTCAAAACATTCCTGAAACCTTTTCTTTAATATGTCTTAACAGCCCCCATTTTTGGACTTGATCACAGATCAGGGATTTGAAATTTGGCAGGCAGTGTTCTTCTGGTCATGGACAAGTCTTTTGCAATATCTGTGAACATCAACACATATTTAACTACAACCCTTCAAAAAAAAAACCAACCCCAAAACATGCAAAACCCAAACCCCTCTTCCTTCAGGCTCTGTAGGGGCTTTTAAAATGTTAACTTCTGACATTTCTGGAAATTTGTCCTTTTAAATATGCTCTAGTTTGTTACACATCCTGACTACAAACAGATAATATGTCCTTAGGATACATTAACATGTTGCTCTTCCAGAGCTAAGCTATTAAAAAGTCACCTTGAGGTTGCTCTTGCTTTCTGCTTTGCTGTAGTGAAGAGTGGTTACCATGGGATGAACTCTGTGATGCCTCCTACCTCGCTTTCAGGTATTACAGAAGAGATTTTTGTGGAGAGCTTCTGACTCTTGTGAGCTTCAGACTTATGATTGGGGATTATGAGCTTACATGAGGAGAGGGAAAGGCAAAATGAGACCAGGTGAACAGAAAAAAATGACATTATGTTCATACAGTGAAGGAAAGACAGATATGAGATGGTGGGAGGAGGGCCTAGGACTGGATATACAGATGTTAGGTCAATGAAAAGGAGCCAGAGTGGAAGTTGAGATTAGATAAGGAATCTGAAGTGGGACATAGTCAAACACACTGAGAGGAAGGGGAAAAATCAACTGTATGGAGAGCCAGAAGAAGGAATCGGGACTGTTTTGGCAAGAAAGCTGTGTGTGGGGAGGGATAGTATGCCGATGTATTAGCATTTCAGTTTGGATAAGGAGTATGTTTTTTGAAGCAGATTTCATCATGGTCCTAACATACTGCTCATCAGTTCACATCATGGAGTGGTCTTGGAGAGCATAAGCTGGATTTTTTTGGATTAAATTAAACCAGAAGCTGTGCCCCAGAAAAGCACATAATGTTATCCAACAGCCATGGAATATGCAGTGCATGGGATCAGAGTAGAGTTAATCCAAATTGAAGCACCTGCAGTGTGTATAGTGTGGATGCTGGGTCTTCAGCACCAACTATTTGAGTTCACAGGTTGGTTTAGTTTGGTTGGTTTACTTGGGGCTGTTACAGGTAGTGTGAAGCCTCCTTCTTTACTTTCCTGATCTCTCTTGTCTTTCTTGGAGAAATTCCTGTGTAAGAACATTGGCTATTTCATTTTTTTTTTTTTGCACTGCAGTTCCTTAAGATCTATTTTCTTGAGGGACTGCTTACTGTGTGTCTTTGTACGCTTTCTCCAGTGCATAAAAATTTTAGAAGAGGTGTCCAGAAGTAGGAGGATGTGTGTAACTAAAATGAGTTGAGACCACACTGTCTGTCTCAAGAGCAGGTTACCACACCTTGGAAATATTTACTCAACAGTGCAAAGAAGTGGCACTCTGAGATGAAGAGGCAGACTTCAGTCATATGACCATTGGACAGAGGGATGGAGGTACAGAGGAGTGGGAGAGTGTGAGGCTGGAGGGGGAAGGACTCAAGGACAGAAAGGATGTGCCCACACAGAGTTTTGCAATGTGACTTTTGGGGTCAAGATATGTAACTGCTGCTTTCAGTAGCACATACCTATCTAGTTCGCGTGTCTCTTACAGAGTACGTGTTTGGCTTTGTGCAGATTCTTATCGTTAGGTAGGTCAGCACGTACCCCAGCACCAACGCCTTCTGAAATTATGCCTGATGTGAGAGTGCACGAGGGAAACCTCTGCAATAAGAGTCCAAACATTTTGAGCTTTTTAGTTCCCTTGTGCTGGTGGTTGTTCCAGGACTGTTGTTCTTTGTATCTTGAGAGCATATAGGCCTTCGAACAGGAGTGGAGGACCAGCAGATAAGTGCTGAGCAAATACATGGAAAGAAACAGTTTTTATAGGCCTGAAATAAACCCTCTGCCCTGCTGTAAGAGGAGAGAGGGAAAAATCCCCATTGGCCCATATGTGAAATAGTAAATGGGTCCACCATGGCCCACATGGAAAAATAAATAAAACCTGCTGAATTGGATTGAGCTCAGGAATGTGGCTCCTTTATTTTGATCCTGGGGATTAGCTCCCAGTCTTACCATAGCAGGGAGTCTGATCTTGCTCTCATTGAAATCCAAAATCTAAACAGGATCAAACCTTGCCATCTAAAGTAAAAGCAATCCGGGAGCTTAATCAGCAAGTGTTGTGTGTAGTGTGTGCACACGCTTGCAGAGGGTCCCCAGGTAAGAGCAGAAAGCCCGTTTCAAGCAGGTGCTGGAGAAAGATGTCCTATGTGCCCTTGGGAATCCCTACAGTGGAAGCAGTGCTGGAATAGAGAGATTCTCTTAACCTGTTTTTAAGGTGAGCTTTATGACACTAAAATCAGATTTTTACAATCTGGTGTTTCTGCATGTTCCAGATGGTTTCCAGCTTATTTGTTTTCAGCTTTAGATAAAGGTCAGCAACTAACTTTCAAATATACATAAAGAGTATATGAGGGGCGGGGGAAAGAGATAATTGGAAATTCTAAGAATAGATTTCAGGGTAGCAATTTCCCCTAATGTTTTCATAAGAGTTCACTGCATTTACCAGTGTGGATCCTACTGATTTGATGGGAAACGTGCAACATAACCATTTTTAAATGGGTTTGCAGGGCCTTGTGTTCCTTTATGAAAATGAATTATATGCTTTAACTGAGAAACAGAGATCTTTGGAATACATAGTTTTGGAGCCAGACCTGGACAATTGTAACTCCTGTTTCATAGGAAGTTAAAGTTGTCCTCAGGAGAAGGTGCAGTCCCTTAGGTCAACTCTGTCCCATTTTCTTCCAATTCCCCATCTTGTTTCAGAATTCCAAAAATCTCACTTTTATTTTTTTCCTGCAGTGTACTTCATCTCATGGAAAGACTGCCCTAAGTCATAATTATCTCAGTCAGGTTACAAGAATCTCCTGCTGTCAGAGTTCTTGACAGGTCTGCGGGGCTGCAGAGGTTGAACATTGCTGTGGCGGTGAACTTAGTCATCTCCTCTAATGCAAATAAAATGCTTTCTGGTAATATTTTCTCCACCGCAGAGAAACATCAAATTTAGCACCCCCGTGAGACTTTTGGACCATATCAGAGAGTGCTTCGGTGAGGGTGGAATGTCTGTAGTACTGCTAAAGGAATGTGAAGCATCCTGAAAAGGGATCAACAAGGCCTGCTGAGGCAAGCGGAGCTTGCTGTAAGGAGGTGGAGGAAGCACAGCAGAACAATCCTGGTTGTTCTCAAGAGGAGCAGTCCTACACATCTCTGCACATCTGCAAATCTGGGCCTCGTCCCTTCAGTGCGGAGTGCCTGTGGTTCCACTTCAAAACAGCAGTTGCCTGTATTCACAACTGGTCATCGTCAGACTCTTATTTGAGGTTTTCTGCTGTAACTGCTGTTTGGTTCTCAAGACGGGATACAATTCCTGACCAAATAGGGACAAATGGGCCCCTCAAACCTGCTTTCTCTCAAATGCTGTAGAGCACATATGAATTCGGTAGTTATTTCCTTACTTTAAAGATATACACATCCACTACCTTCTGGCTATCTTTAGCAATTCGCCTGATGAAAAACCAAGATGCAAAAAGATATTAAGTGGTTCGGTAGTTAATGTTTTTTCCAGCGCTCCTTAACTCTGTATTATTGTTCTTACTGTAGTATTTTGCACTCTGGTGGAATACCCAAGTATGAAATTAATAAAGATCATATTTTATTACATCCAAAATAAATTGTTATATTTAAATGACCTTTCTAGAAATTGGCGATATAAAAACTGTAACGTAAGAAGGTGTTTATTTCAGAAAAAATAATTGCTGTATTTGCTTGAAGTATCCTGAACATTTGGCAGGATTTCATACTTATGCTAAGGGGATGTAAACCAGAAGCTGATAATTTAGCATCTACTATAAAAGGGTCCGGTTTAAAGTGGAAAGAAACATTCTTCAACTATTTTATAGTTTAAAATAAATGCAAATAGTCTTCGTCTAAATATTGTATGAGTAATTCTGGAGCCAATGTATCACTGACCTTCAACTGACGTTACTTTTTGAATCTGAGAAAATGAACAACTTCTACACCGGTCCCTAGTTATCTGCTAATGCCCTCCCTGCACAGAGCCCCCTCTGCAGGGTGTACCTGCAATGGGCCCGTGTGTGCGGGTCCTGCCTCAAAGAAGATTTGCAGTTGGGCCATGATGGAAATGGGAGACAGCACGTTGGTACTTTGTTTGGCTGCTTCTCTTATGCTTTTGTGGGTATCCCTGTCGTGCACTGTGCATACCCTTGTCTGAGACCCCGGCTCCTGTTGGCATGAAAGACTCTGGTAACTGTTAACTTAGTTTGCTTGGGCAAATCACAGATTTCCTACAGTTGAGATGGAAAGTAATAACTTTCTGCCTTTGTAAAATGCACTGAAGTAAGTGTGTTGTACATTTATATATGAAGAGGCCATTCAGGCAGCCAAAAGCTGTTTTGTATTGACATGTCCTATTCAGGGCTGGTTTGGTTTATAGTTAATTTTAAATTGAGGCTGTTACTGGAAGGAATGATCTTATATGGTAAGTTAGATGCAGGCACTCTGTTATAACATATACATTATAGCTAATATATATTTGTTCTTAACTGGTCTGTAATTGGTTAAGGGTTAGTGTTAAGTAGATGATTTATTTCCTGCAAGTCCTGCCACTTATTAAAGTTGTGACCTGCAGCAGGAAATGAGGTGTGGGCAAAATGAGACTGAACAGCTGCAGATTTTTGTAAGGGGGAAGTACTGCTTAGCAGATTCCTTATGTCAATTCAGTGATTAGGAAATAAAACTAGGACAACAGAGTGTAAATATGTTCCTAATACACTACTGACATTTCAGTTGTTTTTGGTAATAGCAAATAATTTTCCAATAGCAAGAAAGATTTACAAGTCCATTTGTAGGTCTTAGTAGTTGCATAGCATAGCAAACAGACTCAGTATACTGTACTTAATAAAATAACTTATGATTAGTTTTAATAGAAAAATTGTGAAACCTGTTAAATATTTTCTTAGACACATTTGACAGTTTTCAGTCTAGTTATGTGATGTGCAAATTCCCTGATGCAAGATAACTTCTAAAACAGTTATTTAATTTTCCTAGGGGAAGAAACCGTGATTGCTGTACCACATGGGAGTCGCAGTGTGAGAATTACCCTAAAAGGACCAGCGCACCTTGGTATGACTGAGCTGTTTTATGTATTTATTCTTAGGCAGAAGATAAAAACAGAACCTTGTATCCGAACTCATCCAAACTTTGGGAATATGGTAAGATCATGACCTTGGTTCCTCTTCCCATCTTTAATATCCATCCTGGAGATAGTCCTACAGAACACTGGAAGTCCACTTACTAAAAAGCAGTAGTATACATACTGGTGGTTTCTAAATTTATTGTAACCAAGAAATTCTTATATAAGACGTCTAAAATACAGTACGCTTTCAAACTACATTCAAACAATTACATCAAATTTGCTCTCAAAGGGTTGCATGTGGGATTGGTAGCACTTGTATAACCCAGCACCAAGTTTCTGGTAGAGTCTGAGATAATGTAAATAGTCCAGGTGAAGTCACACTTGGTCAGTGAACAGTGTTCAAGCAAAAGTAATCGAGTTAAAAAATGAGGTACGGTAAACAAAATACATAAAAAAAAAAAAACCTACACAAGTTCTGTTTCCTTGTAATACTTTTGATCATCACATGCCATCTATGAGAAACAGCTTGCTATTCTGTTAAATGTTTATTTCCTAATGTTTTCTATGTAAGGCTGATAGGAGTATCTATGCTAATTTCTTTATCTATAGGCCTACTTTACATAAAGAACTAATAATTTCAATGGTAAGAGGGACTGTCCTGCCAGGTAATGAAATAAACCGTTTGTTTAACGTTTTGAGCAATTTTTTATTAGTAAAAGCAGAAGACTTAGTCTGAATCATAGAAATAAAAAGGACTACTGCTGCTGCGAGATATCTAAATACAAGACAGAAATGCATTGTATTGGAATCTATTTGTTTACTTTGAAGAATATGTTGTCATTGTCTTTCCAAGAAAGAATTGAGTAAGACTTCTGCTTTAGAGCAGCTCCAGAGTGACAATAACTTCTAGATAGAGCACTGATAACAACAACATACAGAGCTGAACTTATATTGAAATAAAAAATATTTACGTAAAACCATTGCAAGGGATGTATGGAGTGATTCTGACCAGTTCAGGTCAGGACTCTTGGTCTTTCTTAAGTAGTTCTGCAGAAGGAAGTTGTTGTTTCAGCTTCGCATGAGGAAAAAGTACTAGATTCAGTGGCTCCTGGGGGATTTCTGGAAAGCTCCTGAGGAATGCAGCAGCAACTCCGTAACTAAGTACAGAGTGCTCCTGGCTTTCTACCCAGGGTGGTTCCGTAAAGAAGCTGTGGCTTGGCATTACCTTTGTTAGCTAGCTCTCTAGCTGGATGAGAATTGTGAAATGTTCCTTTAACCACTTCCCCCAGCACATCTGTTTGCAAATCTGTGAGGATTTAGACATTTATTTGTTACCTAAAATATTTAAAATGACAGAGGTGAAAAACAAGTGAGAGTTGTTGTGGGGAGGGAAGTGGAAACTGCTTCTGGCTTCACAGCCGGATTTTCAAGAACTATGTTCTAGGGGATGTGCTTTGGGACAATTTACTTGTTTGCCTTTCTGACTCCGTGCATGTTTGTGGGTGTTTGTCATTTAACAGAAAATATCAAGTGATCTTTGGTCTGCAACTTTGTTGACTCCTGTGTGGATGTGCTGGTATAATTAGAGGCAGAATTTAAAAAATAATCACAGGCTACATTGGTCAGAGGCATTCTTCCTGGCTTGTAAGGAGTTGAATTTAACAGGTGGAGCAGGGACTATTTATTGTATAATTTTATACTGTCTTCTGTTGCCAGTATATATTTGCTCTTCAAGTAAAGTCAGCAGCAATAGCGAACGCTTGAAGAGCGCTATGGCGTGTCTGGCACTTTTCCCTTTATCTTGTGTTTTGTGCTCCATCCTGGGTTCTGTAATCTGCTCTTGTTCCAGGGAAACACAGCTGCTGGATTAATCAAAAATGGAAATGCACTTGGAGATGTAGTGCATAACAGATTTGAAACAAATAAATGCTCTGAGCATCATTTTACAATCAGCAGCCTAGTGTTTTAGGAAAGACTGTATTTCTTTGTAGCTGGTAAAAACAAGTATTTTGTTTGTTTGTATGGACACTAAGACAGGCAACAGACTCATCAGAAAGCAAAGGTGTTACTTAGGCTTTTTTACAAATAGGTCCCTCTTCTAATTCTGTCTCCTTGGGTTTTGTGAAAGGTTTTGTGGAAAATAACCAAATAATTAGTACAAAAATGGTTCTGAATAGAATGTTTCATTGTGGTGGTTTTGGTTTTGATTTGGACTGTATTATGGCTTTTCTAGCAGTTGTTTTAAGAGCATTAGAATCAAAAGAAGGACTGAAAGTTCCCTGAAATTAATCCTCTAGCAGAAGAAACAGGAAAACGTGAAGCTAATATTTTTACAAGTGGTTAATGCTAGATAACTGAGTTCATGAACTTAGGGAGGTTAAACTTCACTAAAAGGAACTGAAACTTTTTTTTTTCCCCTTTTGGTCAATGTCTTATCTGTTTGCAGTGATTTGCATTGCTTGACAGTATTTAGCTATACATCTATGTGCTGCTTTGTCTTTTGGTAGATGCTAAGAGGAAGACAATGTTGTTTGCATTTTGAAAAGGAAGCAGGTATTGTTTTGGGCCCCTGTATTGTGCTATCTACAAATGAATCGCATGGAAAAGAAAGAGCTTTTGCATAGCAACGTGATTTGCTGCTTCTTGCACTGGGAGCGGGAGGTATTTCCCTGGGAATTCTTCCATGCATCTCTCTACATAGTGAGGTATCTGCAGCAAGTTCCCCACACCACAGTGCCCTACTCCTGCCTGCCACTGAGAGTATGGGAGGCTTTTGCCGTGGATCTTCCATCCACAGCTGAGTAAGGCATTCCCATGGGGAAAATGTTCATTTTACCCAGGTAAGGGAAGTAGCACACAGACAAACAGTTGTAGGTCTTTAGCACCAGTGATTACCTTGTGAGGCACAGAAAGAGGTGGGCACTCAAGAGAATTCCCTGTGCTTGTGACTCTGCACGTCTGGAGTCCTAAAGACCCCTCAAGGAAATGTTTCCCCAGCTTAGGATGGGGAAGTTTACTCCCACCTCTCCAAGATGAGCGGACCCTGCCGAATGAATAAACGTTTGGTGAATTCTTTTCTAAACCTTGCCTATAAGCCAGTTGTTGAAACCTGCGTTCCCAGTTACTGCTCTGAAATCAATAAAATAGGTTTGGGGGGGGGAAACTGCTCCATAATAAAAGATGTTATGTTACATATGTGTTTGGTTTCACTCGCTGTTTGGTTTCACTCTGTTTTAGAAGCTTGTGATGACAAGCACTAAATACTACTGAGCAGGAATATATTGCATCAGAGGTTATCTGTTGTGCTGTGGAATAGCTCTTCACCTCCCCATGTGACACATTTCTGGGTAAATTTAAGCAGTTGTTCTAAGCTTCACTGATACGACCTCCAGAGACACAGGCCGTGACTCTATAGCTGGACCTTGGAAATAAACACATGCGTTGGATTGAAATCTAGTGTAGCTCTAACATAAGTAAAATGTACGTCAGCTCTCCGGGAGTTACCATGTTGTTGGTTGCTGAACAATATTCTTGCTTTGTGCTTAGAAAAGCATAAAAACTATTTTTTATTAAGAAAATTAGCATAACAACTGTAAAGTAATGCAGCTCAGGTCACCAAATTGACATCTTTAACATCTTTTTGCAAGTCAGATGTCTTGCTTTGCAATCTTAAATGCTGGTTTCAAAGGGGTCCTGTACTGCTGAGGATCCTACTGACTTTACGTGGAGTGGGAAGTTCTTGAGATTTGCTGATTTGACTCTTATTCAACAAAATGACAGAATAACAGGCACCATGCATTAATACTTACTGTTAAGCAGTGTAAGTTTGCGATCAAGGTTTGCAGAGGCTTAACCCAAAAATGCTGTGTTCTGGATATTTAAAAGGTTATTTTGCAATGCAGTCAGGAAAGAAAACTTCCATAAAAGTGATGAACAATAATATGTAGTAATTGTATAAAAACTTGTTGCTTTTTCTGTGATTTGTTTATATCTGTTTGTTCCTAATGAAAATACATTGGACAATGGGGCACTTTGAGTCCCGGAGATTTATTTTTTCCTCTTTGACAAATTACATTTGATTCACCACTAGATTCCTACCCTGTGATCAACATAAAGTCATTTCCTAGAAACATATCCTTCCTTAAATTCCCTTCTAGCTGTGTATGTGATCTTTGTTATACCTATGAGCATTCTAGTGCTTAGCAACTTAGGGTAATGTTGGTACCTTTTCCAAGGTAGTTAAGTTCTTCTAGAATTTTTTCACTGTCTTTGATGGGGATGCTCCAGAATGCGTTTGTAATTTAAAAGAAAACAGTAATGATGGACTGCAGCATTCAGGGTATGATTTCAGTGCAGGTAAAACCAGATGCTCTAAATCTAAAGTATTTAGCCTGAATTAGGTAACTGTTTAAAGTACCAAAAAAGGTAAGGTAGTTGAAGAAAGAGGGTATTTATAGCTCATCAAAAGGTTCCTTTTAGCTAGCCTTGAGCTCATCTGAGATTCGTGCCTTTCTCATGCAGTGCTCTGATAGATTGTAACCAGACCAGTGTATTTCAAGTCATGCATCTTGCTCTGCTTATACACTGCATTATGCAGAGCCCAAAATTCTACTTTTGTTATGAATATCTTCCTTTAGCTTTGTCCACTTACAGTTCAGTCAGTTTGCTGGAAGTGACTCAATCCTGAAATGCTTCATCTGTCTTCTGGAGGCTGTGGGCTATTAGTTTAATCTGTTTCCAACGAGCGCAGAACAGCTCAAAAAGGGTTTTCATCACCACCTGTTCTGGGAAAGGGACATCCCTTGGGCATTGCTGCAGCTACCCACCTCCTGGCTGAGCTTTTTGCTCCCATGGGAAATACTCAAAGTTGAGTTAACGACCTCTGGAATGGGTAGTGTGATACAGGTATGGAGGTGAGTGTTTGGTGAGTTTGACATCATTCAGCCTTCTCTGGAGACTGATTGCTGAAATTGCTAGGCCTTTTAGTTGTGTGGAAGTGTGAGTTATTTTTCTGTGTATTGATTCTATCTGTTTGAAGTTTCTCTTAGCTTCTCCCACTGAATCTATTGCTTTATAACTATGTAGCGTACTTTGTGTAGGAAAAACTGTCTCAGGAGTGCTTCTGGTATGAAAGAATAGTGTGTTCAAGCAGATATTCCTGTGCTGACATGTCATGCAATTATGTATCAGCCTATAATCTGAAGCAGCTAATATTCTCACAGATATTCTGTGTGGTTTTTTAGTGCACGTATACAGCTCTTACTTGCAAGGCAAAGTTGTAAACATTACTTTCCGACTTCCTTGAAAATAAAAAAAAAAAATCCTGTTTAAGTTTACCAATTGCATGTTTCTTCTTTAGTTATAGAGTCGAAGACGCTACAAGGAGACAAGGGAGAGCACGGTTTCAGTGCTCCTGGAACATTTGTCATAGAAAATACAACTGTTGAATTTCAAAAGAGTACAGACAGGGAAATCATAAAGATTCAAGGACCTCTTGGAGCAGATTTCATTATCAAGGTGAGATGTATGTATGTACAAATCTATAAAGATATCACAAGAATGTGCAACAGAGTAGGTGGCTGTCCATCAGGTTGTAGAAATACATAAAAATCTTTTAGTTAGCAAATAAGGAATCCTAGTTCCAGTCCAGAGATAATTTATACTAAGTATATCCAAAAACATTAAAATGTTATGACGATAATGGCTTTGCTGTGGTGGAAAGTACCAGAGGATCTTTAATGGTAAAAATGGCCAGGACTTTTGTTTGAAATATTACAGAAGGAATAACAGCATGATCCTGTGCAGTGGATTGGTGTTAATCCAATTGAAGACTGCCACCTACTGAATCTGAGCATTGCTTCCACCAGTGCCCTAGAATCTCCATTAGACGTTGCTAATCCAGCTACTGACCATTTCTAATCCTTTTAAGTTTCTCTTCTACCCAGAGTACATACCAATGGCTTGCATCATACACGCAGATATTTATATGTAGAAACGTGTCAATATTTGACTGCCAAAAAAAGATAGTTGTACAGTTTTCCATTGGAAATGACAGGTGTTTCAGTATTATCACACCACTTGGCTTTATCTGTCATGTTGTAGAAAGACATTCAGTAGTTTTTATTTTGCATCTCCAATATCACATGTGCAGTTAGACTTGCCTGAATATGAACCAGTGTGCTTAGATCAATTATAAACTTCCCTCTCCAACAAATTTTTAAAAATTTGCTAACAAGAGAGATAAAACAGAAGAATACAGTCAGGAACTTTGCCAATCAAGGACAGATAATCAAATAGCCACATTAGGACTTTGAATGCTTTGAAAAACCATACAACATACAAGTGTTTGACTATTGTAAACTTAAACATAATGGTTACTTTAGACTTTCTAGTGGTTTTATGGCTGTTATATTGCTTTCTGCACTGCTATTATATATGAATTATGTTTTGAAATGACATGAACAGTGGAGTGCAGTATACACTAAGTATATGTATTATAATTGAAATTTCTACAGACCAGGTACTCTGGATCAAAAGAGAGTGTGGTTCAGTTCTTTTTCTATCAACCCATCAGTCATCAGTGGAGACAGACAGAGTTCTTCCCCTGCACAGTGACTTGCGGAGGAGGTAAGTAATGGCAATTCTTCAGGAGTGTTTACAGATGGAGATTAAAAGTGGCCGATTTACAACCTTCATTCTGCATTTTTATTGATCAAATGTTTGTGTGTTTTTGCACACTAGTGGTTCTTCAGAAAAATAAATGGCAGAGTAGCAGGTAAGTTGGTCTGTTAAGTTAGTGTGAGCATAGGGGGTTTTGTGCCTTATATTACTGGCAGTCATGTTCTTCCATGAGGAATGATAGTTTGAGTAAGAACTTTGACTAAGAAATAAAGATACCACATTCAAAGGGGAAAATGACAATTCATAAAGGATATTTTTGGGAAGTAAGCAAAGAAGTACAATGAGATTTTAAAATAAGGATAATCAAGAGATGAAGGAAGATGATGTTTCTGGCCACAGTAGTAGACATGAGGGAGAGTTTTAGAACACAGCTTAGAAATCAGTTACACAGAAAGCAGAACAAGTAAACAGAATTTAAAGAACAGCTACTATCAATACCTTTGGCTGTTGACTATAGATACTTAGTCTGACCTTAGATACTTAGTACTGATGGTAGTTAGAACAGTAAGTAGTGTGCTGTAGTATCTGCTCCTGATTTAAACTTACAGCAATGGTCAGATGAAGTGCAGCTCAGCTCTGCTGCTTATCCCGCCCAGCCACTGCTTGTCATGTCTGGTCTGCAAAAAGCATGGCCTTGTGATAGGAGGAGTGTTTGATGTTGTAGGTAGTTATTTCAGTTCAGCAGCATTACCCAGGTCACCTGAAAAACAGACTGGGATACTAGTGATACCGGTGTAGTGATTTTCTTGGAGAGTACAAATATGGTTTAGAGAGTTACTTGGGACATGAGTAAAAGGAGTTAAAGATATTTAAAGCACAAAGCAGAGTCTGGGGATCTTTTGACAGACCATACACTTTGGCATTTGCACCTCACTTTAATCTGAAATGCAGACAATATATATGTATAATATGTAGCCCCACATGAAACTACTGTATCTTGATACTTGGCCTCATGAGTGTGATTCTTACTGGAACTGTGAGTGGCAATACGTATCCTCTGATTATTCCATTGTATGGCATTTATGAATTTTCCCTAACCTATCTGACAAGGGAAGAAGTGTAAAGCATCACAGTTATTTTTGAGGACTGTGTGTAAACACTGGTTAACTCGAGGGACATATTTACCTTCAAAGTTACTGGCTCAAATGCAGCCTTATTCAGACTGGTGTTACGGTTTGAAAATTGTAGCTACGTGTCAATCTCTTTGAAATTAGCCAGTGTTTTCGGTGCCCTACTTGGTAGTTGCATGTCTATAATATGAAATCGGTACCTTAATCAACAGGGCTTGACACTCTTGATGGCAGTCCTGAGAGAGGTCAGGAACTGAAGAAGCACAGAAACTAAGCTACTGCTTACCCATGAAAGCGGCAGTGTTAAGAGTGGCCTGCCGGTATGGGGGCATGCAGGGAAGTTGTATTGCAGCTGCCTGGCTTTAACCTGTTATCTTAAAGTGGATTTAGTATCCAGATTGTCTGTTTGGCATCTTTTACTGGCAGGAAAAGAAAATGTTCCTCACAACAGAGACTTGGAATCGGTGCACCACCATTCCTCAGTTGGATGCTTCTTCTACGTTTAATTCTGTGATCTTGATGTGTGGGAAGGGGGAGTGTGACAGGCATCTCAGCACAGTCAAGCTTGAATGAGCAAGAATGTTTAAAAATTGTGTTTATCTTGTTTGCAAGTGGCATAGCTTCTGGGTCCTTCCACTACTTACAACAACTGGAAAATACATGCTTTGAGCACTGGAGCTGCTTACTTCTTTATGGTTATCACTCTCACGCATGATGACACTTCGAATCAGCCAAGAGACACACAAATGAAGCCATTGATACATGATACTTAGCATTTTCAGTAGACATTGGGACTTGTGCTGTTAGTTTATTGACTCTATTTGGATTTTAATTCTTGCGGTTTCAAACTTTTTTTTCTTTGCACATACCAGAACGTCCTCCTCTTCTCTGCAGTTTAAGTCCAAGTCAGCTCTTTTGAATGAGTCTTTTTTATTTAGCCAAAAAAGCAACCTAGTGGTTTATAAAACTCGGATCCCTTCTTGTAACCAGTCTCCACACAGATTTCTGTTCTTTTTTTCTTTTTGGCCAAGTAGTTACTTCAAGCTTTCTTTTGTTGGCTCTTCAACTGGGACTGTTTTTGAACTATTTCTTGGGTTTCTACGGTTTAACTTAACAATGGGTTTGGATCTCATCTTCAATTCCTCCAGCTTTCTGTTTTAAGCACTTATTTTTTTTTTATCATGCATGACAGTGTAATATAGCTCTCTAACATACATGGTAACTCCTCCTTGATGGAGGACAGTTATAAACTGTGGAACATGTAGTAGAAGTGTATGACTTTTTAGGGTTACCTCTGTGACAGGTGAGCCGCTCCAGTATATGTATTCCCGCATCACACAAAATTTATGTTTTTACTCTTATACTTAGAATGTTATTAGAATACAATGCCGGAGTCTCATCTAGTGAAGACAGGTTAATATAAATGTTTTGCTGAATTGCCTGAAATGAAGATCTGGTCCTTCATGTTCCTGTGCAGTGTTTCCTTGTTTAAAAGCAAACCAAAGACAACTAACACAGAAAACTAACCAACGGCCAGTGCATTATGTGGGGGGGGTGGAAGGGATAAAGCTGCTTTAATTTATCTCCATTTCCAAAATTTAACTTTGTTTTTGCTTTAGGTTACCAGCTTAATTCAGCTGAATGCGTGGATATTCGTCTGAAGCGTGTTGTTCCTGACCACTATTGTCATTACTATCCAGAAAATAAGAAACCAAAGCCCAAGCTAAAAGAATGCAACATGGACCCCTGCCCTTCTAGGTTTGTGTGACATAATGACAAATAAACTTAAGTGTGTGGTATAGTCAGTTACTATAGTAAGTTACATACTAAGGAACAAGCAATTGTATTTACTTAATTTCAGTTCTTTTTATCTTTAGGGCTATTAATCTTGGTTGGTTATTGCACACGTTAAAGGCTGACGTCTGGCACCATTGCCAGTAAATGGATTTGTGACACTTTCAGTGTTGAAAAATAGGAGACTTTCTTGTATCCAGAGATATTGTAAATATCAATTAGTCTGTTCAAGGACTGATTCTATTTTATGTCTTGCTGAGTGGTACAGCACCGGTACCAGGACTTTGTGAGGTTGTGTGAGGAGAACAGATTGTTTGCCTGTTTTTGGATTTATTGATGCCATTCAGGATTCCTTATTAGAGAGTAGCTCCAGTTCTCAGTGAGTGTACAAGTTTTGCACATGGTTTAACTGGGTTTATTCATCTGCCTACCATAAAAGTTTCATTCTTCATTTGTACTATAGAGTTGACACTTAATAATTAAAGTTTGGGGATTTTGCTTGGGGGTTTTTTTTTCACACTAAGAATTAAAATAAAAATAAAAAATCATTCAAAGTAAATATACTTGTGGTACAAATACCACAGAATATTATTGCCAAATTATAAAGAATATAGTATATAAATTGTATTGAATTGCACTACAGTATTTCAACTAACTTTTGGATTGTCTGGTGAGGTTTCCTGGCTGTGCTAAAGAATCTTAAAATAACATCACAGTATCAAGTCTCAGAACCTCACATTAGTATGCCAGCTGGCTGAGCTAGAGTTATATGCAAGAAGAAAGGAAACACTTTCAATGGATTTCATTTCCTATAACTAAACTGTCCCTTTCATTCCTGTTGAACATAATCGTTGATAGTGACCTCTAGCATTTATAGATGTGCAGACTTTCAAGTTTTTTTTTCTTGGAGAGTTGATCACTATATGGAGTGGTAAGACTTCAGTAATGCTTAATGGCAGTTGCCAAATGTTGCAAAGTTGGAATGGGAAAATGAGGGAAAGGAAAGGTGTAATTAGCTTTTTCCTTGCAAATTTAGCTTATACAAACAGAAAAAGGGAAGTACTACTGGATATAATACCATATTTCTTAGTATTGGAAGTAAGACTTTATGCCTGCTCTATGCTGTGCAGTTCAAATAAACAGCTCTAGAAGGGTGCTAAGCACGCACCATTCAGGACCAATCTAAGATTAATCCTGTGATGCATTTATTTCACTGCCACTCATGTTCTTCAAGCAATCTTAGTTACAGATATAAGTATGTAACTATTTTCTTGTTATTAAAGTAGCACAGACCTAAAGGATCATTGATAATAAATTTCTCTGCTGAAGGTTTGCTCATTTAATATTTTTTTTATGGTATGAAGTGGAGAAACTGTGTGATGAATAGATGTCTGTCCATGCAGAGGAGGTAAGATTATACAAGTCCTTGTTTGCCACAAGGGTGATGTGTAATGAATGTAAAATCCTTCATTTCACGTTGGAAATTGCTTACTTTAAGCAGGTCACGTAAAAGTACGTACTTGATGTACGGTCTTGGGTATGAGAAATAATGATGCAATATTTATTTTGTTGACAGTGATGGATTTAAAGAAATCATGCCCTATGATCACTTCCAGCCACTTCCTCGGTATGTATAATCAGGAGAGCATATGTTTCAGCATTAGCACAATTTTCACTGCAAATATACTGTTTGAGTACTAAGATCATGGAACGTCTTCTGATTTTTTTGTTGCTGTACAGGGGAGAAGGCTTTTAAAAACTCTGTACACGTTTTTGAAGCTTGTGCTTTTTTTTCGGTGTGCTCTGGATGATTGGCTTAACATAAGAGGTTAATGTGTTTTTCTTGAAAATATCAGTGTGGAAGACTTTATTCTAAAGTGTTGTCTCCCTGAACCTTCTCCTGCTGTAGTGCTGAGAGTAGCATCTCCTTTAAAATGCATGTATGAATTCTTGTCTTGAAAGTTTTTTATTTTCAAGATGCATGCAATGAATATATTCCTTTATAGAACAGGTCTCCTGATGTTATAGGACTCTACAAATTCTTTTTCTCTTGGGAGGTCTCATTCTTCTGGTCGTCTTTAGACCTACACTCTATTTATTAACATCAAGGCTTGACATGTCACTTTAAAGATACTGAGTTGTCTGAATATCTATTGCCTAAAATTAAGTTATCAGAGCACAGTTTGTTGCCTTTTTTTTTTTTTTTTGCCTGCATCAGTCCCAAGAATGTAAAACTTGTCTGGGAGGTTTAGATGTTTTATAAAAGATGTTAGGACAAAAAGGCATTGAGCCAGATTTACTGTTAATATAAAGAATCACAGTTGATGGAGTTAGATGCATGTTTATCTGAGTTGAGCCTCTGCCTTATTATGTCATGAAATGAATAATGTGTATTTTTCCAAAGAAGTAAAGATATGAAGTAATAAGAATGAAATCATAGAGTTGCACGGCTGAGTGGAGCTACTGATTACAGCTGATATAAATGTCATAGTTTATTTCTGTAGCAATTTACGCTTGTTGTGGATCTGCTGTCCTGTGCTGTACTTTGGCTTTCATACATAGAGACTTTTTTTTTCCTTTACAGCTTTATCCTGTAAAGTTCCATAATTATATTCTGTGTCTCTCCCCTTCCATTTCTTCTGCCAATTCCTTTGTATTTCAGATCTCCTCTGGAACTCAGCACAATTTATTTACATGAGTATTTCATCTTCTGAACTGCTCAGGGCTTGGAGACCAGTTGGAAGAGAAATTCAATCCCCCTTTTTGTGCTTTACTGTGCTCAGCATGTTTGCATGACACTGTGGTGAGGTAGATGATATCTGTGATAAAGCTGTGGGCAGATTCTCTTATTTCAAACCCTAAGAACTACAGACAAAGGCCCACCTCGTTTCAACACCTCGGTGTGTCCTGTCAGAAGATATCGTGGTCTTCCTGGGTGATGCTCAGGAGTAAGAACTGTAATACAGCAGACAGCCAAGCGGGGCTCAGAGTTGGTGCCAGCAGGAAGGAAAGAGAGGAACGGGCTGTGGGAGGTGGATAAAGAAACACGACTGAGGTGTAAAAGCACCTTTTCTTTCTGGGCTTTCTGAAAGAAAAGGGCAGCTGGAACAGCCAATCTGTGTACCTGCATGATGAGGTGCATCTGCTCCAGTGCAGATGCAAGTCTAGCTTCAGTGTAGCAGGATGTGTTTTCTCTGTGCTGTTGTCTGTCGTTAACTGCAATGCATTAATCTGCACCAATTCTGCTGGGGCTTCTTCCACCTTTTCTTTTTGCTTTTTCTTTTCTTGCCCGTTTCTTACATGCTAACCCAAGACTGTTCTTGCAAAGCAGACAGAAAACCTAAGTGCTGTAGATGTGCTTGAGCAAAGCTGTACAGACTCCTTCCCCTTGACCAGCACATCACACCTCCTGCATAGCACGAGGGCCATGTGGAGGGCTGCTCCGCAGTCCTGCGGCGTTTACCACTGCTTTCCCATTCACACAAGGAAGTTGTGGGAAAGTCATGGTGTGCACCGCAAGATCTTGAAAGAGTTCTCCTGTGGCTAGAGTTGTAAATGCCCCACTGAAATATTTTTACAGATGGAGAATTCTTTTGAAATAAATAGAAAAATTTCCCAGGATGAAAATTTTCTTTTAAAGCTTTTGGAATGCCTCCATTTATTTCAGACTTGTTGGACTGTTGAGGATCCCTTGACAGCTGTGGGTTCTGGAAAGTATCTCATTGACTGCTTGCCCAAGACCCCCCTTTTCCCCAGTAGCCATGGACCTCACTCCATTTTGAAAATGCTTATGGGAGTATGGGATCTGGAGTGTGTTTGAAACTGATGAGATAAAGAAAAACAACTATAAAACTTTATGCTATAAACACTTGCACAGCTAGCATTACATATAGCTCTGTGAGCCTTACGTATATAAATCCATGAGCTGCTAATTCATTGAACAGTTAATTGCTCTTTAGTTCCTGACTTTTTTTTAAAGAAAATGAGTTAATGCTGGCTGGCCATTTAAGTCAAAGAAAAGCGTAGCTGTTGCTCTTCAAATATGTTTTTTACTTGTGATTTGATATCAGTATCTGGGCAGGTAGCTTTATTCTAAATGCTTTGGAGTATATACTCTATGGTTAACATTCCATGGCTTGCTGTATGTTTCAAACTTCTTCTGTTGAGCTTAAGCATGATTAATATATTTTGTAGGCAATTTAATGACTTGCTTAAAATAGGAAGTGTCCTTGATTTACCTGCTGTATCACAGAAAGTGGGTAGGAATTATTTAAATTTACCTTTGCTTCACCTACTCTGAGATTATGACTTCCTTTATGATAGCTAAGTTCCTCTTGATGAATTGATTTTGGTGGGATATGGTAGTACTTGCCAAGTCCATTGTTCGTAATGGATATAATTTTTTTCATGCTTCTTTTTGAGCCTCTGCAGTTGTCATAAGAATAATTTTTAAACTAACAAGGCATTGATGAACCATAAGATGTCCTGCAGAACTCAATCATTTCCCGGGGCTTAGCTTTGATTTGGCCTGTGTGGTGGAAAGAAAGCAAGAGATAGGAGGTGAAGAGTGAGGAAAAATTGTGTGGGGCTCGTGGAACCTGTAGATAAATGCTATGATAGAAGCCTGATATCTCTTAACATGGCAGGAGTGGAGCATTATTGAAGTTATTTTTTGTTAGGAAGTGATTGCTTAAACGTACGTTCATGCTAAGACCAAAAGATAAATAAAACAGTTTGTAACCTAAAATCCTCCATGTAATTCTCACTTCAGATGGTGCAGCAATTTCCCTATTCATTGTAGTTAGGTCCAAGATCATGGATAGATGGCCATTTTGAAGACACTTTCTCCCAGCAGGCTGGTTGTCATCGCTGTGTTGGAGGCTACTGCCCCACAGCTCTGCTGGTTCACAGGGCGGCGGGAATTTTCCTTAATCTCTGCATCTCCCTGCTTCAGAAGTCAGTTAACTGAAGCAGCTGGAATGGATGAGCAGCTGCCTTTTGCTTGAAGCAAGTTGGAAAGTGTGAATATAAACTCATTCAGCGGTGCTTTAATGAGGGTGGAAAACTCTTGCAGAACTGCAGTGATGATCAGCCAAATGGTACCTGTCACAATTTAACTTGTTCACAGTCCTTATGGCTGAACACGGTTTGAAATGAAATGACTGGGTTTATCCAAAGCAAGTGTTTGAGTTCCCATAAAAGTTCTTTCATGAACAGATTTTTTTTTTTTTTAAGGGTAGTCTGCATGATGTGGGCAGTGATGAGCAACCGTGGGTCATAACACCCTCAGTCAGTACAGACAGATCTGTCTTTGCCTTTGGACTTCATATAATCTCAAGTACATATGCTTTTTGGTCTCTGACAATGCTAGTAAGAGTATATGTGGCCACGTAAATTAACAGTGAAAAATACTCTGTTTCAATGATTTTAGATTATTTGCAAATAAAATTATTCCAGTAATCAAGCTTAGTATATTTAGGGTCTTTAATTCATGTATGAGAATAAGATTTTTCAGTTATTTTGGGAAATATACTGAAGTTTATAGTTCTGTTTTTCTTTTCGTTTTGCGCATGAATTGAAGCCTGGAATAATGCAAGGTAGCTCTGTAATTCAATGTATTTATATTCACTGTGTGGTAAGAATCCAGCAACAAAACTATCTGGGTTTTAATGACACTAAGATTGGATTCAGTATTTTGCACTTCTAATACAGGTTAGTAGAATTAAAAATAGCCTTATTTTTAATATATCTGAGTTCTTTTTATAGGTGGGAACATAACCCTTGGACTGCATGTTCAGTTTCCTGTGGAGGTGGTATTCAGAGGAGAAGCTTTGTGTGTGTAGAGGAAACCATTCATGGAGAGATACTGCAAGTGGAAGAATGGAAATGCATGTATGCCCCTAAGCCCAAAGTCATTCAAACCTGCAACCTGTTTGATTGTCCGAAGTGGGTGGCAATGGAATGGTCTCAAGTAAGTTGAATAGTAATTTGGACCTTTATTCTTGTTTTCTAAAGAAAGCCTCTACTCTCTTGTGTTACTGTGTAATTGTGAGCACAAGGCTATCAGAAAAATATAGCCCTGCAAGCATAATTCGTATTACTTACTGGGAGAAGCTTGTGCTAAGTCATTTGGCCTGATAATCAAAATGTTAACATGTCTGTGTGTAGAAAAATGTATATAGAATTATTTATGCCTATTGAATTCCTGCTTTACACAGAGGAGAAATTAGAGCCAGAGGTCAGGCCCCTTTGCAATCAGGTCGTTTGTCTCTCAGTTCTTGATAAATGTAATATTTCACTGCATATAATAGCTAAAGGCATGTCTGTCTAGGGGCTGACGTGTCTGTAAGGGTGATTTTTCCAGCATTCTTACCTTTCATTATAGTAACAAGAACATAAAGCCAACTTATCTTGGCTGTGGTTATCTGATACAGTCAGATAGCTCAGCACTTCTATAGTTCCTTAGTTCATCCAAATGACATCACTGCCATACAGTGAAGAAACTGTTCTTGCAACACGTCTGACCCAGCTTTAGCTGAAAACGGCCACTGTGAGAGCGCGTATTCTCAGTATGTAGCCACCTCTGTTTCAGTCTGTTGCCAATCAGATAAGCTTTACAGAACCCCAAGAAATCACTTGCATTCCCAAAACTTAGACATTTTTTCCAGCATCAGCCCTTTCTTTATTGACCTAGCAATGCAGGGACAAATTCATACGTCCCTGATACCTAACTGATCGTGGAAAAACTTTAGTGAGCACATCACCAGTACTTCTACCTTGCTTTTTAACAGTATTTGTAAATGTAATAAAAAAGAAACAGCGTGAGATGGTTGCGTTGTCTCCTGCAGTGTACAGTGACCTGTGGCCGAGGCTTGCGTTACCGAGTGGTGCTGTGTATTGACCACCGTGGGCAGCACGTCGGTGGCTGTAATCCACAACTTAAACTGCACATAAAAGAAGAGTGCATCGTGCCAATACCGTGTTACAAGCCAAAAGGTAACTGGAATTTTGTCTGGGTCTGTTATTGTTTTACATTTTTGTTAAGAGAATTAAAAGCCCCTGGTAACCTTTTTCAGAAATGCCAGAAGCTGGAATTTACTAGGACTTATTTCAGTCTTGGCAGAAACAAGCATTTTAATTATTGGTGCTAGGAAAAGCGCCCTGCTGATATTTTTTTGCGATAATGTGGCCAGACTGTCGTGAGGTGAACATGCTAACTAAATCTATACAGCCTGGTCAAATTGGGAAAACCAGAATTAATGAGTTCTACACGGGGAGGAGGGGCTGTTCAATTATACTTGAAATGGGAATGATGCTCCGTATGTATCACCTGGGATATTTTTCAGTTGCATCTCATTAAATGTGTCAGCATTCTCAGTGGGCATCATCAGTTCGTTAAGTTATAATCAAACTGGTTTCCTTTTCTCTTTTCCATTTCTGCATATTTAAAAGGTCTGTAACAATGATGTGAAGTGACAAATATTTTTTGAAAAGAGTTGGTAAGGTTTCAAACAGTAGGTGGGAAGGTGAAAAGAAAAAATAAAGATCAGAGGGCAAACTAGTATATCTTGTCCCTTGCTCATTTCTGTCCCTCTGGGCCTAGAAAATTTTAGTGGGTGCTACCCCCATTCTTTCAGTTTTTATTTGATTCTTTCAGTTTTTATTTGAACGGCTGTATTTTCAGACCTTTACAACTCACCATAAAGATTTATGTAGAAAAAGGGAAAGCTCTCTGTGTAGACAACCCTATGTTTCTCTTCAGGATGTTTTCAGACTCTAGAGAATTCTTCAAGCAGAAAACTAGTCAGGGTTAAACCATGAAGTAGAAACTAGCACTGAAATTTCAAGAACGTTCTTCTGGGGTTTTACTTAAGTTTGGAGGCACAGATCCTCAACTGGCTTACAGTACTCCAAGAAAAAGCATCACAGAAGCATAGGAGGTATAGAGAGATAAAGAAGCTAGTGTTGTTTTTTAAATTAATTTCCAATTTTGGCAAAGACAACTAACTCAGGGGAAAAAAAATTGCTCTGAAAATTTTCTAATGAAGCCGGTGTATCTGGAGAGCAATCGATGTTTGCTATGCTCTGGCTTCTTTTTCAGCTATAAACTCAAGTTACGACGATAATCCATTACTCTGAGATATAACCTACAGTCTGCTAGAAACTGCCTGCCTTTGGGGAAGATGTGGGAAGGAAGTAAAGATTAAACAGAAATGGAAATTGGATTACTGGTACTCTCTCAGTAAAAAGCGTGTCAGGATGGAGCTCAAACATCATGAAGAAGTTTTATAGTAAATTATGTTTTATTATCCAGTATATCTTTACTCAAAAGCATTAGAAAAATGGGCAATGTAAAGTGTGAAGTGCTGAGGTGAATAGTGCTAACATCTACTTACTGTTTGATTTTGGAGGAATTACTGAATGTTGGGGTCCTTTTTCTTTACCAGAAAAAAATCCAGTAGAAGCAAAATTGCCGTGGTTTAAACAGGCACATGAAATGGAAGAGACCAGAACAGTCTCAGAAGAGCCAGCGTAAGTACATTGTCTTTTACAGTGAAGAAACGTTTTCGGCATATTTTGCAGATCATCTAGAGTGACTGTTGCTATGCAGTTTGCTTTGACAGTTGGCTCTCCCTGGGACACGAGTTGTGTTGTGAGCTGTTCCTAATTTTCCATCTCAATAGCTTTGCTTCTGGAGATCCTGGGCTGGATGACACAGAGCTACTCTATTATAGTGTCCTTACATCATTGAAGCAATGCAAAGGAATCTTAATTTAGCCTAATTAAGCTGTAATTAATGCATGTGGAAGTATTTCAGCAAATGTAAATTAAATAAATTTAGTTTTATCCCAGTCATTGCTGTTACCTCAAGAATGTTGTGGTTGTATTAAAAATTAAGAGCTACTTTGTAGGGTTGCCAGGTTTTCCTTGGGGGCTGAGACCGATGCATAAAGAGAGAAAAACCTGCTGATCTCTGAGATTAGCTGAATCTGTGGGGATAAGTTGTGATATTTTACACGTGCGTGTGTGGGAAATAACATCTGGCTTTTGTGAGTCCCCTTAAAAGCTGATGGGGGTAAGCCTCGCAACATTTAAGTCCTGGGGATGAAAGCATAACTTAAAAACAGCTGCACTTGTTCCTGTCCCTTGTATGTTAGGGCATCTACACAATTGCTTGTATCCCCCGTGTACGTTGCATGTGTATATGTATCTAATATATTTGATATATACTATACATGAGTATAGTATAATGAATATAGTTCATCATATAATTCATATATTGAAGTTCATTCATATAATGAATATGAATACATGAATATAGTATAACTAAACATGAGTTTTCATGAGAGGCTCTGAACAGTATTCTGTTGTGCTTAGTCAAATTCTGCACTCATTTGTAGTAATATTAGTTTAAAATAATTTAGATGAGCTTCCTGAAGTTACTTTGGATTTATATTGCTCTGAGAGCAGACTGTGCCCCATAACTTCTTGTTTTTCTTCCTCCATCTAGCTATTCCTGATATTTGGCACACATGCACCAACAGGTGTGATCATGAGTAATAAAATCTTTACACCTGCATTGACTCACAGAAGAAACCTCTTGCCAAACAGGTGTTTCCATAGTTATGGTGACTCTAAACTCCCAAGTCAAGTGTCAACCTACTGTGAGTGGTTATTCCACTCTCCAAAGTGGTGGCCCAGAATTCAGGCAGGGTAGTAGCAAAGTTATAAAAATAAAGGGTGATTGTCAAAGGGGGTGATGCAACCAAATGTGCCTCTTGAATGTCAGCATATCAGAATGAAGGTATAAGAGGCCTCCTCTAAAGAGGATTCAGCATGAAGCTGTAAAGAAAATGATCTCTGGCATTACAAAATCATGCTGCAGCAACTGTGAGCTAATGTAGTCTCTAGGTTTTTAGGATTCTTCAGCAGCAATCTGACAGAACAAGCGGGGAGGACTGGCAGGAACACAGCATGCTAGTTCAGGGTATATTTAGAATATAATAGAGCTGAGCTGGAAACTTTGTAATGGGTTCCCTTGTACCTTATCCTTACAAAGAAAGCAGTTATTCATGCCTTCCTAGACATGACCAATGTATTCCGCTGGAGCCTCACAGTGTGAATGCAGCCAGGTGTTTGACTTCTCAGTGCATGTCCTGTCACAGCTGTGCAGTTTTGCAGTTTCCTGGTGGGCTTTTTTTTTCTCCTTTGCTTACTCCTGGACACCTAGATTTTCTTTCTTTCATTCACGATCCTAATCCTTTCCTGAGACATTCCTTCACATTTTACAGAAGCATCTTCACCTAAGTCTAAAAGGTTTCTCCAGCCACTTCTTGCTGATGACTCTTCTCTGCCATCCTTCTCCATAGGGAGGTGTTGCTGAGGTGCTGTACTTTCCTGCTCTGGGTACTCTGGGCTCTCCTGGCACCCAGCTGTAACACTGCAGCCAGATTTCCCCTCAGTTTCTTTTTACCCGTCTTCTGCTGCCACCTGCTCTTACTTTATTCTTGTAAGGAAGCTGGCAGGTAAGGAGAAATGAGAAATAACGGATCGCTGCCTCCATCCCTTTTTGCAGATTGCCTGTTGGTCATGTGGACAGTAGTTTGCAAACAGAGTGATTTCTCACTAGATGCTTTAAATCTTATGCCTTAACTGCTCCTGTCTTTTAGCTGGAGTGAGATTTTTGGGTCAGGGTTTAGGATTTAAAAAGAAACCCTAACAAGATGTTGTTACTTCTCCTGGAGTAAATTACAAGATTTCCCTCTGGTTTGGATCTGTTTAACTTTGTTTTCTGTAATTTATACATGGCACAGTGATAACTCATAGCCTACCTCTGCCTAGCAGGAGGCTTCTGATATCCTTGGTAAAACGCCATCACTTTTAATTTTAGTTATTCTCTTGTTATCCAAACTTAAACCACAATATGAAGTCTCAACTTCTAGTCCATCCTTTTATTACAACTGTCTTTCTATGCTTTTGTGTGATATTTTAGTTGATAATGAATAAGAGAATAAATGCAGCTGTGTTTTAGAACCCACAAATGATGGATATGCCAAAAGTAGCTTGTGGAAGATAAATACTTCTGCCGCTGTGGTCTACCATGGCTGGTGTCCTGAATTTACATATAGGGGGAATGTTCAAAAGCTTCTTTTTTTTATTATTAGCAAAATAAAAAATGACTGCCCTTAAAGTGAGGCCAAGAAAAATGTAGACCTGACCTTTTTAGTTTTAAGTTGTGGAATGTGATGACAGTTGATACCGATCATTATTTTAAACGTGCTTCCCTTGAGCCTTCTTAGTTACAGTGGGATTCACAGAGAAGCTCCGTCAAGGTTTTTGCATCCTTTTTATTAATAATTGTAAGTTAAAGAAATAGACACCTCATCTGCCTTTCCCTGTCATGGCTTAGGACAAAGCTAAAATGCTTTCAAAAGCTGATGTATTTTTTCAGCTCAACCTGAGCTAAAAGCTAATCACTAGGTTTGTGGAGTTGCACTCGCCAAATGTGAAACGTGATGTCTGTCATAAAGATTGCTGCTCTTTGCATTTGAGCCGTCTTCAGAGAAATGTCCACATGGTGACTGGTGATAGACAATTACACATTTTTGATGACATCTGTGAAAATGGGCTGTTGATTTTGTCCAACACGTTACGCACGAGGCTGAAAAAACCTGGGAGTGCAACTCAGCTTAGAGCAGGCAAGGGTGGTGCTTCAGGCAGGGGTGGGGTGCCAGCATCATGGAAGTTCTGCCCCAGTAAGCAGCCAACATTTTAGATGCTTCTGCAAACTTTTATCCTGGCCCCTTGGCGCAGTAAAGCTGGACTGGAAATATCACAAGAGCAGCCTCTTTTTTTTTTCAGGATTTAGGCATTTCCTGTCTTAACTGAAAGCAAGAGCTGCAGGCATGAGGAAAATAATAATAAAAAAAAAAAGATACTGAGACACCATGTTTTCCAAGTCTTCAGAAAGATGCAGAAGGCTGTGCCGAGTTAAGTTTTCACTTCAGATTTGATTGGGTTGGGTTGGGCTGTTCTGTTCCAGTTTTTTCATCAGTAGTTTAGGTCACTGCTTCATTTTCCAGGTCATCTTACACTGCCTTTTTCAGAGCGTGCCAAGTAAATGCACATTTCCATTAGCATTAGACTGATAACACTGCAGTGTGGACATACTCTCCGCTGCCTCTGTAGTGTGTACATCATTTATACCCGTGCAGGTGATTATAGGAGCATTTGATTTGTACATTGCCCTGGGAAGAATGGCTGTATAAAAAGGCTGTTTATGAAAAGTGCCTGCTCAGATTTGCGTTTTTTCATTCTTTTCCATTTTTTAATCAGAAGAGGAGCCTCATCTGCAAACTTAGTTAAACATCTCAGAAAATTTTCAGTTACCACCATCCTATCTATTCCATTATAAATTCCTGATGGTCTGCAAGGCTTTGTAATACAAGTGCTTTGGTGCTTCTTAATCCTGACCTGAGCTCACTCTGAGGGTATGCCCATCAAAGGCAGAGTGAAGTGTTGTGTCCAAACATTGCCACGTGTGTGCTGGGAATGCCACTGAGTAAAAAATGTATCACTTCTGAGGTTGATGGAGTTTGCTTTAAAGATCTATCACAGGCTTTGGTTGTGCACATGTTAAAAAAAAAAAAACAAAAAACAAAAAACCAAAAAATGATCTGCCTGAACCCAAATTTCAGATACAATGCCAACCTCTGGAGCTCTGTCACTGTCCAGTCAGTTTCTTGCTCTAATTTTGTATTAGCAGTCTCCATTGGCTTCTGTTGAAGGTACTTAAAATGTGACTTTGACATGATCATCCATTAAGAAGTACTATAATTTGGGATTTTAATAGCTAAATAGTCATATGACTAGTTTAGCAAATGCCAAAGTAGAATAGAAAGTAGTTTGAGTTGCTGGGTTTTTTTTTTAATCTTGCACTTCACTGAAAAATACCAGACACTAATACTCAACAGGAAAACCTCAATTATAATATAGACTTGCTGTAAGTCAAAGAAAAAATGCTTAGAATTTTCTAAGTTTCTTTATAAATCAATTGGTTGCTGAATGAGAGGATTGTTGTGGTTCAAAATTTCCTTTCATTTATAGAGGATTTCAAAAGAATGCATTATACATTATTTTTGGAATGCTTTAATGTGCTCAACTAACAGTATACAAAGCTAATGCTAATTTCTGGTATGCTGCTGTCATACTTTTACCAAAAAAAGTTGTTTGCTTTTAGACTGTAAACCATCAGGTGTGGTCAGAACACCAACTAACCCTATTCAACTATAAATGTCCATCAACTTTATTTTCCCAATTAGGTACATAACTACAAATTTTGCTGACTTATACTTTTTTTTTTTGCACAGAAGGAAAGTCACAATTTTGTTAAGCTTATGCACAGTGGCCTTGGTCCAATAAAGCACTTAAACACAAGTTTAACACTGAACACATTATAGGCCTGATGACTTCAAACGACTGCTGATATGCTTAAAGTTAGGCACATGCTTAAGCGTTTTGCTGCATGATGGTGATTTTGCCATGGCTGCCCTACCTAGGTAGTTTGTGTGACTGTGTTTGAAAAGACTGTGTAGAGCTGGTGTTTCAGGGTTAAGCTGACTTTGTCTGCTGGGGTAAGAGAAAGGCTCAAGTTAGAACTTATCAAAAGCATCTGGACATTGACTCTTGCCAGCCGTGCTGTTGGACTCGATGGGCTCTTGGGTCGCACCAGTATGGTGTTTACTCAGATTTTATCACTGTAGGACACAACCATCCACCATTTTATCCTCATCTGGTAAAAATCAGTCTGGTTATCTACTTCAAAGGTAGTCAGACCTGTGAAGCAATGAGCGCTTGCAGTTTTCCTTAGTTTCAGAAGGAGCTGGGGATATTGTGCCCTTTACTGAAGTCTGTCAAGGACAAATGAGCTCAAACTAAAATTTTGAGGCTATCTTCAAGGAAGCTTTGAAGTGACAGGCTTTGACATCTTTATTTAGCTTCATAGTACAGTTGAAAAGGTGTTTCTTCATTATCTCCTTAAATAATAACCAGTTAGCTTGTAACCTTCATTGGAAATGGGAATAGACTTTTCCAGAGGAGACAGTCTGTCTTGAGGTCTATCCCAACCCAAGCACATCTGACTGCTGTGCTACCCCAAGGACTGAGTTAGAGTATCCTTAAGGGTTACTCACTCATCTGTTCTCCTTTCTTCTCTTTGATTCTTCCTCTGTATATGCTGGCAAGAAGTTATTGGCTCAAGATGATAAACTGTCCACAAGAATCAACCACACCGTGTTGACATTTTTCTATGCTTTACTGTGTATGCAGAGCGTAAATACTGATTTTTGTATTGCACAACTGTTCTTCTGTTTGTAAGAGCAGCTTTCCTGCAGTAAAGAGAAAGATAATTCTTAAAGATAAGGAGATAATCTTTGAATCCTAATTTGGATTTTTCCTTCCAAATACATTTTTAGCACTGGTCAAATATATCCTCCTATATCTCCCATTTGTGTTTTGATCATCATCTGCGCTTGGACGTATAATAAAGAGCAACTGTAACCTTTCAAAAAAATGTCCTTTGAAACTCTGTATTTGATTTCTTACAAAGTGTACCCCAGGGCCATTCACGATGACTTCATAAATGAAATTCGGCCCCTTGGCTCTAGTGCCATTTCAAAAATTATTGTCAGATATTAATGTGACCCTCGAAGTCAGAAAATATTATAGACTAAAACCTCTTTTTATTCCATAAATTCATGATCTGTAAAGTAAGATTTTACTATAGTTCTTCAGGAGCATAAATACTTTCTAATAAAAATGATGGATTACAGACTGAGCCGGTTAGACCTCTTCATTGAAGATGAGAGGTTTCTTACAAGGATAAATCTGAGCAGCAGCCTGTGGTGGTGTGCATTGGAGATAGCTAGATTTGAAAAGTTCTTTTCTTCTGTCTGGTTGCTGATTATTAGTATGACATAAGGTGATGTCCTTTCTCAGATTTAAGCAGACTGCAAATATACTTTTGGCGTATGCCTAAGTCTGTGTAGCTGGGGAGATGTTTTACAATGTATAGATATGTCTCCATGAAGTTTCTCCTTTTTTTCCACTGGAGGGGTTTGACAAGAAGGCTCAGGTCCTTCCCCCACCCTCCTGTCCTCCCCCCCTCCAAGGATACAGCTTTCCTTGTTCCTCATGATTTTTTCTCCTCTTTTCGGCATATTTTATTTTGTGAATTTTGAGAAATAGTCTGTGATGGGAGGCAAGTGAAAGACTTAAGACACTTGAATATGCTTTCTGTTTAAGCATCAAATAGTATTATGTATTCTCTGCTTTGTGTATAAACGCATGTTTATGTTTTAACTATGTTTTAACTGTGTACACATGGACATGATTATATGGAATAAAATGACAGTGTTTCTACTGTGCTGTGATTGTTTGCAGGTTTATTCCTGAGCCCTGGTCTCCATGCAGTGCTACGTGTGGCAGTGGCATACAGGTGCGAGATGTGAAGTGCCGAATTCTTCTCTCATTTACTCAGACTGAAGTTGAACTGCCTGAGGAGGAATGCGAAGATGAGAAGCCACCAACAGAACGAGTCTGTCACCAGGCATCCTGTGACAGTGAACCTGTCCCCTACACGCCCGAATTTTCACATGCTGAAGATGGCAGTGTGATTTATGACTGGGAATACATTGGGTTTACTCCTTGTTCAGCGACATGTCTTGGAGGTGCATTTATTTATTTATTTATCCTGAGTTGCAAGAATTTGGCATTGTTTGACATTCTGGGGTCTTCTGTTAGTGTTGCCCTAAATTAGCTACATTGATCTGTTAGAAAACATGCAGCTCCAAGTTTTGTCTTATTTAGATATTCATAGAATATGCATACGTTATATTAGGTTATCTATAGAATATTTCAAACTACTCTATTTCCTTCGTATCCTGTGTTCAAACACCAACTTTATTTGGTTAAGTAAGGTGCAAGAAGCTGTTGATAACAGCAACTTGCTTTAGTCTTGCTGCTGCAGGAGTCTCAGCTGCCGGGCAGTTGGTGGTACCAGCACGTTTAATGCAGCAGTGACGGGCATGCTTAGATGACCTTTCTTTTCCTAGCAACTGAAAGTGTATAGTTTCAGAGTGAAAATTCCCATTTTAATTATTCCTTGTCCTCCAAAATGCCGCCATTTTCTGCAGTACAGTAGGGATTCAGAGTTGCAATTAGGGAGACTTGCTTTCAGTCTGACCGGCGTGAAGATCAAATGGGAGTTTGTTTAGGTCTTGGTACAGTATATCACTCTATAGGAACTCTGTGCCATACATCTGTCTGCAAGTAGTTAGGCACGTTCCTTTTTGGATGTAACCGAATCTCTCTGTCATCCTAAGTACATGTTACTAGACGAGGTTGCTGGTGTTGCTACTACATACTGTACTTTGGGACCGAACGCAAGTGAGTTATGAAGTGTTAAGGGGAGGCAGTGGAATTGTGAACACACCTATGTACAGCAGAACTGATGACATCAGTGGGAAGCAAAGACAGTTGTACCCATAGAAGAAATAAAAAAATACAGAAAAGGGGAGAACAGAAACAATTGGAAGCAGAGAGCCAGTCTAGAGCTCACAGAGAGCAGCCTTTGTGCTGCTCACCAGTTCAAACCCTGAAGATGGAAGTTGGTAGGGATGCTGTCGGCAGGATGGTAAGTGACTGATAAGTGCCTCCTTTATCCTTTACTACTGCGGTTTACTGATGGGGTTGATCCATAGGAATAGCAGCAGAAAAGCTGATGCATCCCATTCCCTCCGCTACCTTCAGCAGGCTTTTTGACTGGCAAGGTAGAAGAGGCTGTTGTCCAAGTATATATGTAAAAAAGTGACATGGTAGTGACAGCTGTTGTGACTGAGTGTCTCTGTTTCTTCATATTAATGAGGGAATTGTTTTTAGAAATGAGGAAATTTTACTCTAAAGCAGAAACAAGACTTTCATTATTGCTAAATTTGTAGTTCTCTTTTTCATATCTCAACTGGGTTTTTTAATATACATTTATTCCTTTGCCATCTTAAATCCACTTTACTACTGCTTTTTAGCCAATATCTTTATCAGAGGTGTTCTAAAACTCCAATTTTTAAAAAAAAATTATGACATCAGCAGACATCTAGGCTGAAATAATCTCTAGACTTTGCCTGCTATTGCACACACACGCGTTTGTATCGCCCACGTCTTCACGTGTGAGTTTGTCCATGCAAAAAGATTCACGTAAAAACTTGCACTTAGAGTGCAAGCTGATGGTAATTTAAGGAGCCTGTATGGACAACTATAGTTTCATTTCCCGGCATGAAGGGACTTCAGAATGACTGATGAGCAGAATCCTATGTTCAGCTTAATTTTGTTCCCGAGGGAGCTGAATGTGAATTCTATTGCTGAATTCTGGCACTTTCATTAATTTGTGAGGTTGCTTCACCCAGAATTGTCTGATAGGTGTTCATGGTAATCTAGCCATTTGTTTGATACACAATAGAAATGATCCATTTAAAGAAGTCTGGAAGAAAATATCTGGTGGTGTTCTTGAGATTTCTGTGGTATCGCTGGTGCTATGTCTAGACATTTTTCTTATGTGATGCTCCTGGGAAATGTGGGAAGTTGTCAGGATATTTTATCAATGAACAGCTTCAGAAGTCCCTGAACTGTTATGCTAGTTAGGTAGCAGTAATTTTTTTCCTTCTATCAGTCTGGCCTTCATGCTGCCTTGGCAAAGGCTTTCAAACAGACCAAAAATTACCTGCCGATAAATAGCTTTAAGGGAACCAGACATCTCTTCTGTTTCCAACTTATTGCAATGTACTAACTAATGATCTCACTGTCTACTATTTTTTCCATTGTGTAGTTCAAAGGAGCTGATCCATTTCTGCTAAGTTTTATGTTCAAATCTCATTTCAATTAGATGAACTCTTTTGTTACAAGAAATAAATGTTGTCCGAGTTTGGAATATCCCAGTGTAATGTAAATTATATTAGGTATTTTTTCTCTAGTATGTATGTATCTAGCAGTGGCTATTAAAATAAATTCCCGTGGATTTTTGTATCCTCGAAACTCCCTATCCCCATTTCTTAGTGCTTGACTCTCTCTGAATGAGGGAAAAATCTGCAGGGTCTAAGCAGGCTGGAAGCTTTATAGCCACTCTTTGAGCAAGGACTGAGTCTCTGTTTCCGTGCTTGTCACTTGCACCTTTTTTTAAATCCTCATACAGACTAGACTTTGAATTCAAACTCTCCTCTGGTCCCTCTCCAAAGCAGACGTAAAAATGCAGATGGAAACATTGTTTTTGAGGTATTAGAATTACAGAGAAAGAGTGATCTGCAAGACGTTATCAAACATCATCTTTACTTTCCAGTTCATCATACTTAGTGGCTTCTAGAGCATTAGTAGTGTGAGTCTTCGGTCGGTTTGTGTGCTTCCTGCACCAGATCTGTGTGGCTTGTCATGCAGTATATTGGGTGCTGTAAAAGGTACTACTTTTGAGGAGTGCTATGTTGCGTTATGCCTGTTAGCATAATTAATACTGCTTGCATCAATCTTTCCATGAGTGCAAGTAAAAGTCCAGGGTAATAGAAGCAGACATCCCCTTTCCTTTAACAACATCCATAGGAAACTCTGTAACCATCCTGAAAGCTAAAGATCTCTTTTGACTTCAGTGACTAAAGAAATCCCAAACTGAAAATGAGTGAACTGTGTGCTCAGGGATCTCGGGATTTGCCCTCATTTTCCCAGAATGTTTTGGTGGTTTTTTCAATCTGAAGAACTTTGGCCCTGATGTGAGAGCCCCCAACATAAGTACAAGTTGAATTTTCATAATATTGTCGGTGAGAAGTAATAGTTGTTATCAGAATAACATGCCTGAGAAGAAATGTTTTTCTTGTAATCTGTAGCATTTCTTTAGTGTTGTCAATTATTTAACTACTCTATAATATTTTAAAGGGATGTTTTCCATTTAAAAAAATAACTGAACATTTTCTGTGTCCCTATTTAAAAGAACCTTTGTGGGAGGCAGATTTTGGTATTTCAGTGTAATTATTACTATTTATATTCCATATGCTTCAAAAATTATGATTCAGGGTCCCCCCCCCAGTCATTACATTAGCTTAAAAGTAATGAGATTAAACAATAAATACATATACACTTCCTGTTGTTTCTTTTATAGTTTGTGGCTTTGGAAGCTTTGCGGTGTGGTCAAGTTGTGTGTTCAGGCTTTAGTCTGGACCATAATGGCTAAAAGTTTACTGTTTTATTTATAAGAAACCGGAGATTCTTAAAAAATCCATGGATTCTAGCCTCTTAAGAAAAACAATGATCATTCTGAGAGTTGAGAGCATTTGCAATAGTGTTGTAGGCAATTTGATAACTGGTTACTCTGACTAGTTTCATTAACTCTGGACACTGTTTATTTTTTTACAGAAAGAGAATAAATAATGTTGCTAGTTTCAATAGATTTACAGAGAAGCTCAAACATATGTAGGACTTGGCATTTCTTCTGAGTTATTTCCAGCTGATGGTAGACATTTTTAAGCAGTCACCAAACTGAGACTATCTGATAGAAATAAATGACTCTCCTTCCTCTTCCAGGTATAGAGAATAGATCCACCCTCTTGCCATTTGCACAGCAACTTTCCACCCCCATTTTCTTTGTACTCTAAAAAAGGCAGAAACAAAAAGTCTGGGCTTTTTTCAAGCATTCTGATCTTTTAACACAGCTTCATGCACTGTGTATTTCACTGCATAGAAAAGCTTGTAAAGGAATGTAAATGTATGTGGTTTGAATGCTGGGTTAAAATAGAAAATATTCTATTTCACCGAATAGTAGGATAATTACTACAATAGTGCATCAGATTACTGTAAAAATACTTAATGCTCCCTGCTGCATACATAATGTTTTAGTTAAATTATCTACTATGTTTATATTATAAGCCAAGAAAGTCATACATATAAAACTTTGCTTGTTTGAATAATAGATTTTTCCATTTTCTAGTCGACATAGAATAAGAAATTTATCGGTGATTGAAGTGCCCAACTAATGTAAAATTATAGTTTGGGGTGAGAACTCTGATTAATTGTCAAGACATTTTGACAGTTAAGTTCAAGTAAATGCTGCGTCAATTGAGTGTAGTTATTTATTCAATATAGTCCTTGAACTGAGAACCAAGGAACAGGAAGGGGGTGCGTGGTATGTTTTTAACAGCTCTTTAATGTCTGTTTTGTACTTAGGGCATCAAAACAGGGTGCCGTTTTTCTTTCAATAATGCCCCTGTGGGGCAAAAATCACTACTGTAGTTTGTGCCCTGTAGTTAAGTCAGTTGAAAGATACACCGCGTATCGATGTTTTTCTTCTGGTAACACAATTAAAGCTAGGTGGGTCATGCTGGAAAGCAGAAGTGGCTTAATGAACTCCAGGTGGCAAGTTGAAGTCAAAAACCGTCACCTGGTACGACATGCCTTTTGTTCATTTGGCCATTTTAGTTTTTATAACACCGAGATAAAGAGTTCCCATGGGATAATTGTCGACTTAGATGGTCTGAAAGGAATCTCATTTCGTTCCCCTCTTTTGTGTGAGACATTAAGAAGATATTACTTATCACAACCTGTTCCAGAGCAGCATCACCTCTGAGTGTGGTTTTCCCACGGGAACACAGTGAGGTCAGCGAAACTGAAGGCTGGTAGCACAGGGTAGGTTTTGACCTAAAATAAAGGCTGTGTGGATGCTTGATATGTACTTGATTGCTTGTCTGGTAATGTCATTCTGTTCCTGCCAGAACACAATTTCTAAATCTTTAGTTCTCTCCTGTAGACAGCCAGATGTGCATTTCCTACCTCAGGGGACAGGGAAGGTGCTCCTGTTAAACAAACAGATGGGGATCACTTGGACAGAAAACGTTTGATTTCCCTTGGTTGTCAGTCTGGAATAAAATAGCAGAGTTCTAGGAATCATGTTTATTTACTGCTTTGTCTTTTTGTGGGCATTTTAATGTCTGAATTATAGTAATGCTCCTTGTTGTTAAAGGTTTCTTCTCAGCCCTGCTAGTAAAATACGTTTTAGTCAATGCGTGTGTTCTATGTTAATGTAATTATCAATAGTTTGATATAAGAGAACCGAGTAGGTTGTCAATCTTATTTAAGGTCAGGTCTTCTGTTCTATAAAAATTCATCACTTTGTAGATGTAGTCAAAACATTTATATAACAAGGTCTTTCTGAATAGAAAACAAGTCCCAGAGGGGATCTGGAGGTGTATGAGAGAACCTGAGAGTAATTGAAATCTATGTTATTGGGAAAATTGCTGCTGGTCTGCTCCTGCTGAAGCGTCTGAAAGAGTTGGACTGGTTCAAGTGCCACAAAGAGGGACTGTGGCCTGGGCTGGCGGATATGCTGGACTACATCAGAATTGTTCAGAGGTAGAAGGAATGGCTTTGGTTTATGAAAAGAATGACAGTGCTCATGAATGTGCTGTAAAAGAGAGAAATATGGACCATTGGCATGGCGATGAAACTTTCAGTGTAGGATATTTCATTGAGCCCCCTGAAATCAGAATGGCTAATGGTCAACAGTGCCAAGAAACCAGTCGTCATGCACAGTTGACACAGAAGCAGGAATACTACAAGTAGACTTTGTGTAACAACAGTGGTGGTGTTTTGAAGTAATGTCATAGGTGATACCATGACATGGTTAGTGAAGGTTTCTATTCAAAAGTGCAACTCCCTTTGAAACCTGAGAAGTTGGTCATAAGAAAAGAAATATAACCTGCTGCTGAAGGCAGGTTTTGTATCCTTACAAAATCACTGGAGATAAGTGAAAGATAGGAAGGAAATAGATTTAAATTCTTTACTCTTCAAAAGTAATTTTCACCTGGAAGCAACAAAATAGGTATTTTATTATTTCAGTGCTTTTTTGCTCTACAGGACTATGATCATCAGCATTGCTTATATAGAGCATCCCAGATACACAGGATCCCCCAAGTACATCACAAACCATCTTGTCTTTCATGCGTGTGAGTGAGCTTTGAAATTGAGCAAGGCTTTCATACTGAAAAATATGATTTATAAAACTGGATAATTATATAGGTTTAAAATAAAAGTAGTTCGCAAGATGTGTATTTGCTAAGCTGACTTGTTCTAAAGCAAACTGATATTGCATTTCATTTTGACTCATAGAAATTTGAGTATTAGTAATCTTTCATGCTTCAGTAATAAGATCCAGGTAGCAAGAGCTGCAGATCAGAAGGTGCCAAGAATGGTCACGAGTGAGGAAAGCTCCAGGCTGGGTCAGATTTGCTGCCTTCAGCAGAACTATTGCACGGCTTAGCCCCTGTGAGAAAGGGGCTGTGTTTAGTCACCCATTCCCCTGACTATAGTTTCGCAAGTTTTCTGCATTTTTTTATTACACGCTATTTGTGGATGTTTAGCTTTTTAAAGGCAAGTAAGAAGGAATCACTTTTACCCTCATTTTGGCAATGAAGCCAGTAGTTGGCTTGGGACTGTTACAGAACCAGGCAGATGTAGCATCTGATGGTGGATGGAGAAGCCTGTTTTCAGAGAGGTAGAATGTCAAATCAAGCCTTTTAAATATCACGGAAGTAAAGTGCTAGATATAATTCACAAATATTTTTGAGTATGAAATAGATAAACTATCTTTGTGTTCCTTTTCACTCGGAATGTTACTTGTGAGTCTGCTGTCTAATTCAGCGTTTGGAGCTTTTTTACTGAGTAGGCTTTACGGAAATCTCTTCCATCTTCAGTGTTTCATGAGTATTTTCCTTTTTAATCCAGGAACACAAGAAGCCATTGCAATGTGTCTGCATGTAGAGACGAAACAAGCTGTCAATGAAACCCTGTGTGACAGTTCCAAGAGACCACCACCAATGACTCGGACTTGCAATATGAAACTCTGCCCTCCGAGGTACACTGTAACAGTGAAATTAAACTGTGGCAAAGAAATGGTTAATATGACTTAAATAAACATTGGCTTTCTCAGAAAGGTTTCAGATTGCAGGACTGTGGTCTTGCTTTGGGATGAAATTTCACTACTTCTGTCTTTAACAAGGTTGTGGGGTTGGGATTTTTTTTGGTCTTGTTCACTCCTTTTCCACTCTTCACATCTCACTAATAAAATAGGGAACATTTTCTGAAATAAATCTCTTCTATGTAGATGTTTGCCAGAGTTGGAAAAACAGCCTTAACTCTTCTAGTGGTACAAGGAAAATTTTAGGGCAATTTCACAAAAAAAGCCAGAGAATACTTACTTTCTATCCCTACTGAATGGAAAAAAAAAAAAGTGAAATTATCTAAAGTTATTTTAATTTCATGCTTCTTTAGTAGCCCCATATAGTTCTTATAGCTTCTTATGTTTATTTGGAGATTCTGGGAAAAGAACAGACTCAGTCCAAATCCAAGAAAACCCAGCTAATTTGGGCACTTGAAAGGGCCATACGTGAAATTTTGACATGTGCTGCCTTGTTTATCCGCTTTTGATCTCTAACATCCCTGATCCTTTGAATATCATTTCTATGTGTTTGCAGAAACCTCCTCTTGCAAAGTGTAGGGAGGAAGTTAACAGGAACAGGATGTTTTATAGACAACATATACACATTTCAAGGAAGTTTTGTAAATGCAAGAAAGGACTATTTACATATTTATATTTATAAATGTAAACATCAGCAGGATGCCAACAGGCTGGTTTTTTATGAGGAGCATTCTGAAAGTAAATGCTGGAGTTGAATTTGTCTGGGAATGACTCTTTATTGTGAATAATGTCTGCGTATCCTCGTTACCTGCAAGTTTGTAAATCTGGCTTATAATTTTGCATTACGGATAAGCCAAAGGGATGCTTTAGCCATCTATCAATAACTGTGCCTTCAGTTATTTTTTTTGCTAGAGTCTGTTTGGGTATGATTGCTCCTTCTGCAGTCTGAGGCGAGTTGCTAAAATGTGGGCTTTTGGCTGTGCTGTGGGAACAGGTGGCAAAGCGGCCCCTGGAGACGCTGCTCGGCTACGTGTGGGGTTGGGATACAGACGAGAGATGTGTCCTGCCAGCCGCCGGGAGGATCTGCCGTTGCTGCCGAGGAGTGCCAAGACAAAAAGCCTCATTCTTTACAAGCTTGTAACCAGATTGATTGTCCCCCTGTTTGGCACGTTGAGGAATGGCAACAGGTATAACCAGGTTACAGAAATAGATTAAGTGTGGTGGCAAACTTGATAGTTTCTAGCTGGAATAACACGGAAGGTAGCTCCTAAACTTCGGTTTGTGAGTGTTTCAATTAATTTTATTAGAACAATCCAGGGTCAGAAATACTACTTTTGACTACTGTGCCAATGGGTAGTCACAGGATGAGGTGGAAAGTCCTTTTTAACATTTCAGAAGGCTGGATACCAGTTACTCCAGACATCACCTCTCTTTCTGTGCTCTGCAAATGCGATAACCTGCTTTTGCAGACATGACTGCTTATTTATTTTTTTGAGTCAAGGACAAAGCTTCCTAAACTCCCACCAGGTATGTGGGCCATAGGCAGATCTATGTGCAAGATGCATGTTTTAATTTGACTTCTGCTACTTAATTGCATTCAGGTGGTGTGACTTTTTAACTTAGTAGTTTGGTTCTCATCATCTCTAATGTATTAGTTAAACATATTTAACGGAAAAATTTTCTACATGCTGCTTGCTTTTTAATTGAAAGTAGATGTCTTTTTTCAAGAAGGTATAATTATGAGGGGGGAGCTTACGGTGTTGGCGTACAATAACAATGTGATGGGTGAGCACAGATGTCCATGCAGGTGTACATGTTATGTTCTCTTCTCCTTAGTGTTCACGTACTTGTGGAGGAGGGGTTCAGACTCGCAAAGTGTACTGTAAGCAGCTGTTGACAGATGGAAGTTTCCTGAAACACTCTGATGACACCTGCCAGGAACCTAAATTGCCAACTAGTAAACCATGTGCAAAAATTGATTGTCCTCCTCAGCTAGTCGTAGGAGAGTGGTCCAAGGTAAGCAGCCCCCAACAAGGGTGAACCAAAACCTTCAGTTGCAGCGTGAGCTCTAAAGATTCCTGCTTGGGTGAATAAGATGTTTGGAGCAATAAATTCACAGGGTAGCTGGAGGTTTTGCAAGGCGGCGTGTACCTAGACTAAACTGTGCATACAGTTGCTGTGCATCCCTGCCTACAACCAGACTGGTCACATCCCCCTTCCTCAGCTGCGGTTGAGTTGCTGAAGGACAGGCTGTCACGTATTGCGTGCATTCTACCAGACATGTTTAGCTATCAATTATTTCATAGTATGGCTTCCAAAAAGCGAATCTTTGCATTATTCTGTAATATGTCCTCCTTCTTTCCCATTTAATGCTACCACTCCCTGTTCAAAAAGATTTATAAATTTACAAAGTTGAATTTATAAGCTGCAATTAAAGTTTCATGCAATACAAACTAGCAGAGAGAGTTGAAAGACTTGACCACAGGCTGTTTGCAATGTGCTGAATTGTTTCTCTTAGATACTAGATCTCATTGCTCTGTTCTGCCCATGGTTGGACATAAAGAAATACTGTCATGTTATTTTAATTGTTCCTGAGTTGCTTGCTGGAACAAATTACCTATCTTACATTCTTATTGCCTGGAAAAGTGGAGAGAGTTTAATGTCTGGGTAACACAAGGATATGTATGAAGTAGACCGTGTGCACTCTCTCTCAGAAGAAAAACAAAAAACCAAACTGGTTTAAAATTAGCAAGTGCGGTGTGGGACACCGAGTTTAGCTTGACTGCATCCTTCCTTTCACAGTGCTCGGTAAGCTGTGGAATTGGAATCCAGAGAAGGAAACTTGCCTGCCAAAACCTAACAGCAAAGGGCCAATATGTCACATTAAATGGATCAATGTGTAGCGGTCTGTCTCCTTCGCAGCTTGTAAGGTCTTGTCAGATGAATGCCTGCAACAGTAAGTATGTTACTTTATGTAGTTTCTTGCTGATTTGGAATGATCTATTTACAAAGAAAAATCTGTATACAGGTTAATTCACTCATCTCCCTATACTTTCACAACATTACTAATCTGGCATAAACTGAGTGTCGTAATTACTAGACCAGTAACAACACGATTGTTTTTAAATTTTTTCCTGCCAGTCAGATAAAAAGGTTGTGATCTCAAGAAGTAGTTTTTGAGTACACTTTAGTGGTACATACCTCTCACCCTCATACTTACCTACATTTGATCTGATCTTTCCTTTACCCTTTGCACTATCCCAATTGCGGGGGGAGGAGGGGAGGAGGAAAAGAAAAAAAATCTGTAAATTTGAGTATAAATTACAAAGGACATTTGAAAAGATAAGAATCCAGTTCTGGCTTGTCTTTTCACTGTACGTTTGTATTACGCTAGACATTTTGCTTAGCATGGTGGAATTCAAAACCTGAAACTCTGTGCCAGTGATAACTTTAGGTATAATTTCTATCTTTCCTTGTAGAAATGAGAATCCCAGTCTCAAGAGCTTTGCAGGAACTGATGACAGTACAGACAGTCTTCCAAATATCCAGTATTTTATTACTGTCTGTATAAAAATCTTTTCAGAAAAATTGTCTGTAGGAACTGTATAATTTGGGCACAGTTAGGTTATAATATTGATGGTAGTTGCGCTAATTTGCGTATGCGTAAGATCAATGGAAATACCTTACTGGTATGGAATATGCTCAGTTACATACAGTAACGTAGAACGAGGGGTTGGAAATGCAGGTTCCTTATGTCTGAACCTGTGCTCTCCTTCCTTTATACACGGGGGTATTAGTTTGTAGGGCTGGGGAGCAGGGAGCTGAAAAGAAAGCAAAAAAGGAGTTTTGGTCTTGAGTGGGAGAAAACCAAAAGCCTTCACAAATGGCCTGGTTTTGATCACAGATCAGAGAGATAGACATGTTTTGACCCAATTACTAGTGCTGTCAAGAAATAGCTACTTTATACGTTTTGAAGTTTTGCTTTAAAAATTATTCGCAAAACAAAATAAGGGATAGAATAATTACTGATTCATACATAATATGAAACTTCTTTTCCTGGCCTGTGTTTCAGATTAACATGCCAAAATGCCGAGGTTCAAAACTCCACTTAAATAAAGCCCTGTGGACTTTCAGGAATGTCCTTGGCATAAGGTTTAATAAAATATTTTGAGCTGCATATCTATCTGAATTTAATTAATTGTGGATAGTTGAATGGCAGTGTAGCTGGTTTGCAAATTGCTTAGCACAGACTGATATTGAAGTTACATTGTCAGCTTCCACCACAGTGCCAAGAAAGCAGGACAGTGGGCTGCAGAGGGAACGTGATTGTTCTGAATGGGTGCAGATCAAAGTCATACAAGAGAATCGTTGTCCCCTGCCTTCATCTCCACGACCGTTTGGAAGGAGGGAGCCCTCGCGGCTGGGGTCTGCCTGGCAATTCCCCAGCTGTACCCATACTTCCATTTTGGGTTTTGGGGAAGGAGCCAGGGCAGCGGCAGCTGCAGGCTTTGGATTCACAGGAAGGTGCAGGAGGCATCTCCTCCTCCTGCAGCCATGGGTTCAGGCTACCTTCAAGGGGGGTGAGTAGAATGCAGGAACGTTGTCAGGGGCGCTTGCCTTGGGAGCAGTGTTTCGGGATGTGCCTCCTCAAGATTATGCTTGTGTGGTTCAGATGAGTTCCTTTTCTACTGTCTCATGACAGTGCTGAGGCTTTTTAGACTTAATCTTTTACCATGGGGCAGTAATTGTAACCATTTTCTACTTAATAAGCCCTATTAAGTCAGAAACGTTCCTGACTCTGGACTCTGAGAAATAGGAAATAACACCAATCTAGCCCTGAGAGGTCAGCAGGACCCGACGCCCAGCTCACGCTGTAGAAGGACCATTAGAGGTCATAGATGCAGATGGATTTGTACCAGGTGATAATGAGGCCCAATGGCTCCAGTACAATCTAATCCTTAAGCAAGATTTGCCTCGTAGAAAAAAAACCCTCTCCGAAACAGCCTGTTACCTCAGCAGCTGGAAGATTGGATGATACTAAGGATCCAGAAAATGCATACTTATGTGGCCTCATATATTTATATGACCTTATATATTTATATGGCCTGCCATCCACAACTCTGAACTTTGTTTCACTCCTAGCCTTGCTCACCAGTCACCAGTAAAAATATACACACCCTTTAGTGTTGAACTGCTAATGAGAGTTAGTGGTCTTTCTTTTTCTAAAAAATGAAATGGATGAGACTTGTTAACATATTTATAAGTATGCACTGGGTTTAATTCCGTGTTGGAATAACTAGTGTAAACAGAGCACAGCCTGAAGTATTTTAATTTGTGTGTTTAAAGTTACACTTACTGTGTCTGTAAGTTGGATTTTGGAAATGGAAGATTTAATACTGGAACACTTCCCTAAAAATAAATATTTGGGGCCCAATAACTTATTAAAAACAGGACGCTACTTCAATAATTTTAGTAAACTAAGTGCCTAAAGCAATTTATTTGTTGTACCACGTGAAACGGTTGAGGGAACTGTGTATCTGGATAACGAATTCTGATTTAAAAGCTGTGTAATTATGAAACCATGATATCCCCACAGGTCTGAACTCATTACCCAAAACATTGAAAATAACCATTTTGTTTTATAAGCATAAGAATGCACTCTAGGGTGTAGTTCATATAGTGTACACACTTATTGAACGCTTGAAGCATTTAGCTTTTCACCTATTTCTTCACAGCGTATTTGAAGCATATGCATGTAAGAAGCATGCAGTTTTTCAAATATCATTTGTGTGCCATCACTGTACTTGTCATTTTATTTATGTACCTACCAAGTGGAATAGTAGTAATGATTTCAGATCCAGGCACACTGAGAAGTATTTTGATTTGTGTGTCCATTTCCTGGCTCATCAACTCGTTCTGCAGGCTCTGAGTTTTTTCTCTGTCACATACCAAAAGTCTGGGTTACCAAACACAATTGGATTGTTTTCTAGCACCAACGCGGAGTGTTTCCTGACTCTTCCCAGCTGGCCAACTTCATCTTGCATGGAACAAAGTCAGGGGGTGTGTGCCCTCGCTCCACACCACCTACAGCGCTTTGTTTCTCACCTACCTGGTGTTTTCTTAGTTAGATTAGTTCTGCTGATCAAAGTGGGGCACAGGAGTTGCCAGCAGTGAGTCAACACAGTGGTATCCAAAACATTGCAGTCATTCTCGTGTTGTGTCCAGTGTGCCTATCCAGCCGCTGCCGGGAAAGCCTGCCTGTGGTGGTATTCATTCAGGCAGCTCCCTAGAAACCTTTTGGCGTCCAAGTGCCTGCAGTACAACGCAGGAGGAGCTTCATAATACCCAGTGTCTCCATGCCCAGTCTACATGAAGCTTTATGCTGTTACTGTCTGCTTTTGTCAGATCATCTGATCGCTATATTCAACCTCTAAAAATTTTGACTTACTCTTCTTTCCTCCCTTCCCTCCCTACTTTCTTGGCACAACACTGTGAGCAACTCATCTTTCAGCCCAAAGAAGTCACCATCAGCCAATGATTACATGGTGGCTTCACTCGTTGCACGTACTTTGTCTTCATTGACTTTCTTTCACCTCCTGTGTTGCTATCAGTTTGGCTTGACCCAACCAACCAGCATGGCCAGCCAACAATTTAAATAACAGGCAAGGGGAGCCTTACTTTTTGGTTAGGTTTTGTTTTACTTAGGTCATTCTGCTCTCGACAGTGCTCAAATGTGGCAAAAGTCATAAGGCGTTCAAATTTTTTTGGTTCTCTTTTTCCATTCCCATCATGCCTAGCCTTTCTGAAGCAGCAGTAGGAAATATATAGGAAATATAAGCATAATATGATTATATATATAGTATAAATTAATATATTATCTAATACATGTATGTATACATTTACATATGCGTGCACCATCTGTGTCCTTCATACAGGTATATGTTGCCTGTATCTTTTTATTTTGGAGATTTGGGGAAGAAGCAATAGAATTCTTGGCGGGAGCAAGGGAATGTTATGGTTTCATGTTCATATTTTTGCATTTTTGTGACTCAGATAAAAGCTCAGCATGTTGCAATCTTGACTTGAACAAAGTCAGGAAAAGCTCTGTCAAGCATTCTGTGAAAAGCAGATTTTGCAAGCATGAGTGCCAATGATTAGATACTTTTCAACACTTTGTTTTCTTTCAGAGATTAAACCAAAGCTTCCAGGAAAGTATTCTGCTCATGGACCTCAGATTGTCAGTATTCACCGAGTCTATATTCAAACAAGACAAGAGAAACGCATTAATTTTACCATAGGAAGCCGAGCCTACTTACTTCCAAAAACATCTGTTGTAATTAAGTGCCCTGTACGAAGGTTCCAGAAATCACTTATCCGGTGGGAGAAAGATGGACAACACTTACAAAACTCTAAAAGACTTGGCATCACTAAGTCAGGTTCACTGAAAATACATAGTCTTGAAGCTACTGATATTGGTGTGTACCGGTGTATTGCGGGCTCTGTGCACGAAACATTTGTACTCAAACTCATTGGTACTGACAACCGGTTGATAGAACCACCAAATCTTAGAAAACATGCCAGTGAGACCAGTAACACAGATCACAATGAGGCCAACAGCTTTGGGGCCAAATGGCATAAAATGAGCAAAATGTGGCAAATGTGGACTAAGAAGAATGAGCTCTATCTGGGTGACAGGCAAGTAAATGATCAGCCGTTTCTGCGAAATCTTGAAACCTTTGGGAGTAATTCAGCAGAAGACTTCAGCTCTCGTGAATTCAAGAATAAACGGCTGGAGGCAGCAGTTCTCCAAGGCGCCTACAGCATGGACACTGTGCAGTTTGAAGAGCTGATAAGGAACATGAGCCAACTCATTGAAACTGGAGAAGCCAATGATGACTTGGCATCCCAGGTCATTTATCAATTAGTTGCTGAATTATCTAGACCTCCACAACCAACTACTGAAAAATGGAAGGGAGCCCAGGATGAGAAACTTGCCTCAAAACTCATAGGCAAATCACCAAATGAATCTGAACGTTTCAGCACAAAAACTGTTGATAAGTTAATGTTTGACCAGAAGGTTCCAGTTATTATGAGGCAAAAGGAAATTCCTCGAGTTTCCTTCAACAAAACAGTAACTGTACGAATTGGAAATACAGTTTTTCTGACCGAGAATACTCATGCTGTCGATCTCCTCTGTGAAACAGCTGGTATTAGTGAAGTGAAATATACTTGGACAAAAGATGGCGAGACATTAAAAGCCTCTGAGAAGTAAGTAAATATCTTCTCTTATATTTTTGAATGACTTATTATGTTGCTATCAACTGTAAAAATCCACCCTGCTGTGCAGTATTAAAACAGACTGTTGCAAAAATGAGATAAGCATGAAGACTTTGCCTTGCATCTTTTTATTTAATTTATTTCTTTTCTCTCAAGTGTCTGTCGCGTTGTTTGGCTTTACTAACATCCAAGTGTATGTCCATTTCCAGGATATTACGTGGGAGGATTGACTTCTTTTACTAGGTGAAGTGTTTTGGATGTCCCAACTCTATTTTGTAATCTGCCTTAATAATTTCAGCTGCATCAGAAAATGGACAGATTTCTGCTCAAATTAAGAAGCCTATTGGCTTTGTTCAGATACCAGATACAGTGGAAACATGTTAGAAACTTCAGCCATGGTATAGATGAAAAGAAGTCTTAGTTCTTACTCATTTTAAGGAGGGAAAATGTCACTGTCCTGCAACACAGTAAATCTTTAGGTATAACTAGCTGCATAGCTTCAGTTTAAAAAGGAAGAATGAGCTTTTATGGTTGTGTTTCAGTACTTTAGAATTTACAGATTTTTCTGTTGGGGACAGTGGAATACAAAATAATAAAGGACCTCTATTACCATCATAGTTGAGAACTATACCTGAAGAACAAGTACAGCAAGTGTGTGTTATATTCAGATATTTGCTCAAGACTGAGCAAATACTTCATTGCTGATAAATTAGAAGCTCACCTGATAATATTAACATTAACTTCGTGTGTGAGCCTCTTGGAATTATAGCTAGCTCTTGAGTAATGAAAAAAGCGATTCTGAAATGATAAAGGCGCTTTTGGATATTTCTCAACATACTTAACTGATTAACTGCACTGCCAAGAAAAATATACTTCTGCAGGGCTATCGATTAAAGCAAAGACACCAAAACTAAGCCATTTTTAAAAGTGCAAATGTTTTTGGAACCGTGTAGCTCCCACCAGTTATGTTTATTTTGTGAAATACGCGTAATTTCCCATTAATTTGTTGCAAGTGATACTTTCATTTTTTGGACATGATGGTGTTTTATTTATTCATGAGTATCTTTTCATAATGTCTACTTTCATAAATTGCCCCATTTTAGCCCAGACTGATATTCTTGCACGTGAGGGATATGTTGGCGAAGTAGGTTTCTTTCCTATTTTTTTTACAGTAAGGTTTCTTATATACAAATCCATATATATGTGTGTGTACTGAAAAGCCCATGACATTAATAGCATTATTATGTGAGAAGGTAAGTGGTTTGTTTATCTGTCAGGTTTGTAAAAGAAGGCCATAGTTGCACTGTGCATGAGGTGGCTTGTTTTGTTGAGACGCAAGTATATTTAATATGTTTTTGTGTATCTCTTACTTTTTTATGTGTACTTAGTGTGGGAGAATGCCAGAGCTACAATTTTTTGGACATGATGAGTGTGTGGCATAATTCATATAATTTACTGCTGAGAAAGGTAACAAGGGGGACGAGTCCAGGCTGCTGTTTTCAGTCTCTTCCCCAGCCTGTGATGCTTTCCCTCGTATCTTGCCCCTCAGATGGCAGGCAAGGTATTCAACACACCAGTGGGGTTTTGGTGGAAGACTTTAATGATTATAATAGTAAAAAAAAAAAAAAAGCTCAAAAAACCCCTACAGTAATTTGGAAGTCAGATTAGACCATGCATTTGTGAATTTCCCAGTCCTGCTGAAAACTAAGCTTGCGCTGGAGAGATGGATTTCTTGCCAAGCCTAATACTTTTAATTTTGATAGTCTGATTTATTCATACTGTTGTTCCTGAGGGATTCTGGTTTGTAGTAGCAAACTCGCTGTCCTGCAAAGGGCTGCAACTAGGAGACAGCTTTGTAGAAGGTGGCTACGTGAGGAATCTTCCGTGCTCATGTCCCTTAGTGCTGCCCTGTTGTCACCAAAGAGAAGGCAGAACTGTTACTGCGTGCACTGGTCGAGAGCAGTAAACTCCTAAAAAGGAGTTTTGCTGCTGTACCTGTAACTCTTGCAAGAAGATTCAGCTGAGTTTGTCCCGGGATAGTAACCCTTGTCTTTCCTTGAATTGTTCTGCAGGGTGATCCTGGACACCATTGGAAAAGTGCAGATTCAAAATCCTACTCCAAAGGAACTTGGTACCTATGGATGCCTGGTTGTTAATGACTTTGGTTTTGATATGGAAACATCATTGCTGTTGCGTGCAGGTAAGACTGTAGCATCCACTGAATTGGGTGTGTATTTTATTTTTTTTAATATATAAGCACCCATCCCTACACCAATGTAAAATAGTTTCTTTTGTTGGCATTCCATGGAACTCTGCCTGATTTAATACGTAGCAATAAGCTGGTCTTGTTGCTCTGAAACCACAGCAGGTATGAACTGAGTCTGCTTGTATCTATCCCGCCTGTATTTTCTGCCTGCTGCTTTGCAAACTGAATTCTGTTGCAAACATGATGAATTTAAATACAGGATCTATATTTAAAAGTCAAATAAAGCTTTTAAAACTGACTATCCCTTTAATTTCAAAGAGATTCCTGTCATCTTGTCCTCTGTGTTAAATGTTACAAATCTGGAAGCCAGCAGTCTCTCGGCAGTCGTTGGAGGTACAATCATGGCAAGAATTGGAACAAATATTACGGTTGAATGTCCAGTGAAAGGTAAGCAAGAACTGCACTGAAGTTCCTTGTAAGGTTGGAACCAGAAGTTTATCTTACATCTTGGAAGAAAGTACCAGCGAAGGAAGAAAGTCATTGATCATTAGTCATTTTTTATTAGGCATCTCACCCACACCAGTCCTATTTCTTTTCTGTCTTTTGCTTTAATTTACACACACGTATATGTTCAAACAGGCTTTCTTTTAACAGAACTTTTCTTTCCATAAAGTGGTGTGACGCTCCGCTACAGAGCTTAAAGCCCACCAGTGAATGCCTGTCCTGCTGCAGTAGCAAGCGTGGCCAGCTGACTTGCTCATCAGAGAACTTTCCTCATCCCTATTTGAGATGCACATATGTCTAGACTATTGTTAAAACCGAAAATGAAATCTCCAGCCCTGGCTTAATAGAACTTTAAACCTGATGGTGAAGTAAACTTACCTTTTAGAGCCATAAGTCTGCAGCTGCAGTAAGGAAACAAAGAAAAGTGGCGAGCCATGAGAGCATATAGATATTTTCAAGCTCAACATCTGTGGAGCAGCATTAATGCTAATCAGAAGCTACGTGCGTTAAGCAGTTCACCGCTTCATTTTATTTTCTAGTCCTTTTTTGGGAAGGTTGATATTTTCTTTTTAATCTCATTGTTACTATCTGTTAAGTTTAAATTGTAAGATTTAACTCTCAGTGGCAATATTCTGCCAAATATTTAATTAAGGTGAGCCTTTTGGGCTGTGTTGAAGACGATGTATGAAAGTGCTAGTAACAGTGAACGTTGCAAAGAGAGACTGCAGAGAAGTCAGTGTGAGGTTCTCGTTCGTGTTGCTGGGGGAGTCTGTATTGGAAGGTGTGTTCGTACTGAACCAGTGTAGTGATAGAAAAAACCAAATATATATGTGCAAATAGTTCTGCATACAATAGTGGCGCCAGTCTGACATATATTAGGACATGTGTCTCTGCTATTCACTGCTGTACCAAGGCTAATTCTTTGATGAAGTAATATTTTCCAACTGTAGTTTGGCAACTCTATGTATAACTGACCTACATCTCAAATCCAGCAGAGAGTTAATGTCACGCTGTTAATATTAATATTGTTAGGATGGGTAAGCAGTTAGCAATTTAAATACAAATTAATATTTTCACATGGGACTGTGGATTTCCAAATGCTTTAGAACTGTGTATATTCACGAGCCAAACTTTAGTTATGCTAAGACACTAGTGTTGACTTAAAAAATGATTTATCTAATTGCTTTATTTCCTGTCATTGCCAAGGAAGTAAGTATTACTGTTTGTGAATAAAATAGAGCTTGCATGTCTTAAAATGTCACTAAGCCTAAAAGCAGAAAAAACTTATATAATGATGGAAGCAGAGTTAATGAAAAGTAATAAACCTCTGACTTTAGAAGATTAAACTTAATAGCACTTTATGCTAACATGTTTATCTAATAGGTGGGACCCAAAAGGATGTCCATTTGTAGTCTAGTAGGATGAGAACTTTGTTGTGAGCGCTGATAAAAAACACCATGTGAATTATCAGACAACCAAGAGTTTGAATCAGAAAAAAAATACTGGTATTTCTATGCACCCTAAAAGTTCTGTTCCTACAAACAGGCAATGTGAGTGTGCCAGTATCCTTTTCTCCTCAGCAGACATGTTGATTTACAGTAGTAATCTCTCGCCTTCTTGGAGTGATAGCCCACTGCAAATCCTTACAATTAATATCAAGAGTAAAAATGCCATTGGATGGTAATTGAATGTGTCTGTCTGTCAGCTAAGGATCTCTTAGAATGAACTACAGAAGTAATTTTAAGAGGGCCCGTCTTTTAGTGTCAGGGAGATCTTGGCTTGATCTGGCGCACCTTTTCCTCACTGCCCTTCCTCCTGAATGCTTAGAAAGGATTTCTTTTCTTTGTGAGTGACAACTTCTCTGCCTGTCCTGAGTGAAGTATGACTAGACGAGACTTTGTGTGCTCTTCATGTTCTGCTACATACTTATTCAGGATCCTCTAGACAGACATTACTCATGCAGATTTCTCAGTGGCATCGAGCAGATACATCTGATCTATTGGACTCTTGCTAGCCCACAAAATACTTCTCCTTAAGAAGAACCATCTAATGAAGAAGGTGTCTGTGAGGAATATTAGTGCCATGCCACTACCAGAATTCTTAAATTACTTTTAAATTTCTTGGCTGCAATCACTTCTGTGGGTTTTTTTTCTGTAGGCTGAATAACCTATAATACTTCTTTATAGTTGTTCAAACCATATTTTTCTCTGTGAGTAAGTCTACGTATTAAGCTCTACATTTTGTGTCTAGCAGTGTAAGGTCTATTCAGGAATTTTCTTCCTGAAACACACATAAAAATTCTGCACATATGCAAAACGGTAAATTAACGGTTCTTTTAGGAGAGAATATCATGCCACAGAGCAGAACTTCAGCTTGGAAGTAGGAGCAGCCTGCCCCAAAATCTGAAAAAGACAGTTGCGAAAAGTAGAGAAGAGGTGAGGTTGTAAGGAAACTTCCCCTACTGGCTGGCTAATGGCTGTACAATACACCCTTTAATTATTCAAGGCCTGAAGGATATTCCACTTACGGGGCTCTGGGTTCATTAGGGCACGTTACACAGGACAGCGCTTGTTTGATGGTTTTAACGGAAAGGACGTGAAGTTTAATATTACATGCAGTGTCAGCCAGCTGACTACAGCTTGGGTTTTTTCTTTTTTCATTGTTGCCTATTTGGTTCTTTTTGTCCTTTTGAAAGCCTTTCTTGCACACTCCGAAAATCATACTCACGTTGAAAAAAAACCCGCTTTGAAATGCTAATAAAAAGCAGTGAATCCTGATAAGTAGAAGAACATCAAAGAATAGATTAATAAAAGTTAGCTAAACTGCTGATGCTAATAGTATCGATTTCTTTTCTCTTTCTAATTCATAACAAAACTATTTTTCCACTAATTATAACGAACTCCCTTTTATAGCTCCCACACGAGCAAAGGCTAGAAGATATTCATAACATTCTGGATAGATTCATATTCCATTCTTACAGCCAAGAGCTTTTCAATCAACACACATGGTATAAATATCAATACTGATTGCTCCAAATGGCTCTTGGATAACATTTATTGTATTTGCAGAAAAGATCGTCTTGTGATTATTACTAAAATAAACTAAAACTGTCAGACTCCATTTATTGTGAAACCTTCACAGTTCTTAGTTGAAGTAAAAGAGGGGGGGGGGAATGAAAATATGTATCAAATGTGCATTGTCTGCCACCTGCTGGTGGGAGAGTAGAAGGGGAAATACACTGAATTGGGGTGGTTTATATTGCATCTCTGAAATATCTTGGCACAGAGGCTTTTAAAAGTAGAAACACCATGTTCATCCGAATTCTGCATTCCTGTGAATATATTTTGGCCCTCTAAGAATAACATATTGATAACAAAATTATGATAAATACACAAAACCTGCTGAATCAGGGTCATCTTTTTGCACATACATTTCACAAAGATGGACCAGCTACTTGCTGTCAGTATTGGAACTTGAAACATGTCCAGATAAATCAAGAATTTGATTTTCCATCTGTTCCCTCATTTCCCCACACTATTCCAAATGTAACTTTGATGCTGTTCTTTGTCTTCTATGCTTAACCCCTCAGAAGACATCCCAGTGAAGAAAAATAGCCATTTAATACATAGGATTCTGGCTCTTCATTTCTTTAAGGCTTTTTGTGTGTTCTTCTAAAAGATATTAATAATGGATTTCAAAGGTTTGAAGGGATGGATTTATGAGGAAGGAATGACACCGTAATTGATATAATAAAAGTAAAATATTTTGCTCTTACGCTTCTTTTTACTGTAAGTGCATCTATGTTAAAGTTTTTGGTTGTTTGAGCATAAGCGGGAAGGACTGAAAGATGGATTTCAAAAGCTTAATTGTGCTTTGCTTTGTGTCTTGCAACAGTCTGGGAATCTGAAAACTGAATCCTTTTGGCTATAACGAAACCGAACGGCATGCCTGGGGACTGTATCTATTATTTTCCAAATACTAATGGGCAGTAAGTCCAGGGGCCCAGGCAAGATTCACCAAGTAGTCCAAAGCAACTCGCATCCAAACACACATTGGTGTGTTTTGGGACCTTGGTACCAACTATGTCTCTTTTAAAAGCGCATTCCCGATGCCCTCCACTACCTGCTAATATAGGTCTAGCTTACAGAGCTCGTAGTGGGGAAAAAAACATAAATTGGAATGGTCTACAGAATTGCCTTTTTTTTGGTGCGTGTTTCTCCCTTTCTGTCCCAGCTTTCCTTATTGGAGCAGGGGTTTACTTCAAATCCCCAGTTCAGGAAGTGTTAAAATGAATTGTGTTAGAGGAAGGTAAAATTTCAAAAATCTGTGAGACTTCTTGGAATGCTCAGCCAGCATGTGGGTATTGCTTTGATACTTCCTACTTCAATTCGCAAAAAGCTATCAAGAAGTTCCCTAGGCAAAGTTTAACAAATTCTCATAGTGTAAAAGAAGAGGTTAGTTCATTGGTTAGTACCCGATTAAATGGTTGGAAGGAACAAGTGGTCACATTTTACAGTGGAGAGAGGTTACCGGTAGGGTGCCCCAAGACTCTGTTCTGGGTTTTGTGATGTTCAACATTTTTATAAAAAGTTCTGAAAAAGAATGTGAACAATTAGCTGATTAAAACTGTGAAATATCAAGATTTATAAAGGCTAATTAGATCTAAAATTCTGCAAAGAGTTACAGCAGGATCACACAAATAATGTTTAATAGCTAAATGAGGGTAAAGAATGTTCAGAAATTGATACTTGCAGAATAAATATACATATAGAACAAATAACCTTAAATCTAGATGTGTGCACATGGCTGTACCTGAATGGCTGCCAGTCAGAGAAGGGTTTGTGGAGTCCTGCTGGTTAGTCCTGTGGGAGCACCAGCACACTCCCTGGGTGGTGTCCATAAAGGCAAATCAAAACTAATGGTAGAGGAATGGAAAAAGAATAGAAAATAAGCTTTTGCTTAAAGCTGCGGTGAATCGTGTTTGCAACTTGCTGTTCTCATCTCAAAAAGGATATAGTAGTGCTAGAAAAGGTGGAGAGAAGAGCAATGTTAGAGGAAACAAGCGTGATGGTCTAAGTGCTACTTCTGATTCTGGAAGCTAGGAAGATATCCTGAGGAAGAGTCATTCAAAAAGTGCTGTGGTTTTAGTACTCTTTGCCTCCACATCCCCAGGTGCCCATCACTGGGCACAAAGTGCTGAGTTTAGTGGACTTTAGGTCTGACTAAGAATGGCAATTCCTGTGTAGTTCTTTAATTTTTGATAAAATTACATTTTCCAAGTCCCTGAGTATGTATCTGCTTTATGACCATAAATGTCTGGGGCCTCGGTGATATCGCACGGCTATTCAGTAAAGCGAAGGTATAATTACCAGTTGGGCAAGGCAGTTTCTGATAGTGCTGAGTTGTAGAATTGCCCTGACGCACACCAACCAAGTCTTCGTTGGGGGTCGACCGTGCAATTCAGTCTAGCAGTCATTTCTGAGTTCATACTTAACTCAGATCCTCTTATTTAGTTACCTAAATATAGTTGCCTCATTTTAAATGCCTGATTTTGAAAAATAGTAGCCTTAAACTTCTGCAGCTGGAAAAAAGATCAAGTTCTCTTTGAGCTGACAGCCAGAGAACTAAACAGGACCCGACAGGGTTTTAGCAAGGGTGGGATGGGAAGGGGTCTTGCTTCAGGAGCCCCTCTAAGGAGGTCACCAGATGTCAGTAAGTAGATCTAAATCCTGCCAGATGTTGCTGCCTCCTAGGAAGAGGGGCTGTTGTGTGGCTGGTAGCAAGAGGCCGAGGTAACAGCTTTGAAAGATTGCGAGGGAAGGGGGCTGTACCAGAGGGCAGGTTGAAAGATCATACCAAGTGCCAGAACGTTTCACGCTGGGTCTCTGTCCAAGACTTTTATTTCCGGTGAAGCTGGCAAGATTCATACAGGTAATTTCAGTAGCAGCATGGTTTAGGCTTTTTAGGGTTCGCTAGAAGTTGATTGCTCGAGCATAATTCAGATGAATATAAAGGCACTTTGTGACTTCTGCTGGAGAAAATATGAAGATGTATCAATCAAAGAAATTGCATTGTAAGTTATGCTAAATCTACTGTAGGTGTTAGTGAGTGTAGAATAAATAATAATCAGATGACATTCATTGTGTATATTACTGACCCAGAATCTTTTCCTCTGAAAGATGACATGCGAATTTAGCCTCTAAAGTTAGGTAAACTTTTACCGAAGTGCAGCAAAATGTGATTTGTGCCAGCACAGTTCTGCCTTGCTCTTGAATGGGAAATACAGAATACTTTATGAGATTCTACATAGCTGGGGGAAAAATTTCTGAAGACATATCCAATGTTTTAGAGCAACTAGTTAGTAGGCCAAGATTTTTATGGTGTGTAATATTTCATAGGGCTTTCAAGGTTGGAGGAAATTTGGTTTTGAACACTGAATGTTCTAAGGGCACCCCATAGTGCGGATTCCTTTTTTTTTCTTTGTTTTTTTTAAATTTTTTTAAACATGTGTTTCACAGTCCCATCCAGACCTGAAGGTTTTTTCCATAACATTTGCTGTCCCAAGGCCACTCACGGTGGAAAATGACTTTTTTTTCATGGAACATTGAGTATTTGAGAACTGCTCCAGTGCTAGTGGAAAATAACCTGTGTTTGAGGTCAGAAAAATAGATTAAACGAATTTTAAAGTTTCATAGCCATTTAAGCCTATAGCAGAAATTTTTAACATCGGAGGATTTAGATCCATTGCAAGAGTAAGATTCTGATTTTTAAGGTTTTCCTAAGACTAAGAAGGCCTGAGTTCAGGAATAAGTCCTCGTTCATGAAGGACAATTACAGCCATCCTTAATTTTAAGCATGTGTTTAATTGCTTTCCCTAATAGGGATTGATTTAATCCTATGCTTAAGTGCTTTCCCGACTTGGAGCCGTGGGATATGATTGTTTGATTCTACTACTAGCTGATGTCAGTGATGGATCTCCCATTTGAATCACTGGGATCTAAATTGCACTCGGGGATTCTGAACCTTTGGCAGTTTGGGTGAGTCGATACCTTTGGGCTCATCCTCAGCTGCATCTGCATGGAGGTGGGGATGAAGGAAACAAAGGTGGCAACAGGCCATCTCTTACCTCTTCCCCTTTTTGTACTGGCTGGGGATCAAACCAGGAATTCTTCAGCTTAAAAGTAATATTTTCTTGGATGTAAATAGGGAATGACTTCCTTCCAGGATTACAAACTGGAAGATTTACTTTTTTTCCTGAAGACAAGGTCTAGGAAACGATTCCCAGAATGTTTTTTTGTCTTCTGATGGATACAGGAAGGCAGGCATTCTGTAGAAGCAGCTTACATAGATGTGTTAAATTTGGACAGTTAGGTGAAAGGAAAGACACGTTTCAAAACTGTCCCGAAAAGGACAAACAGCACAAGTAGAAAATTCTTCGAGTCAGAAGAGAGGGCAGAAAATTACAGCAGTGAGGAGGAAATATTTTTAAAATGGAATGTAATTACTTTTTAAACATCTCTGTTAATAGTCTTCTCACTACAATTCTGTAATGGAAGATGCTCTTGAAGACACTGTGAATGTTATTTTTGTCCATGTAAAGTCCCTATGTAAATCAACCTTTATGTAAATGAGGGACAAGCATCTGCAACCAAATTCAACCTTATGCACAGGATGAACTCCATCAAGTCCTACAAATATGTCCCAAAGCTTAAGTATAATTTCAGCTCCTGTAAGGAAAAAAACCAAAAACCAAAAAACAACACCAACACCTCATGTTTGACTTATTTTTGCTTAGTTTAGTTTCTGCTTGGATAAGAAAACAGTACTCAAAACTTTTAAAGTTTTATTTACATGACTACTAAAGGTAAAACACAGGTTTTAAGGCCTTAACTATTTGCCTAGAAAAAAAAGAGCTTTTCTTGCATTTTGATGGTGTGCTTGACCTCTCTCCTGCAGTTTCTGTGTATGAAAATTGGTGTTTCACAGTGCTGCTATAGGAGTCTTGCCACAAGAGGGATGTGGGAATCCTCAAGTCGGTGCTGCATACCAGCAGGGAAGAAAAAATTTATCTCAGAAGCAGTAAATAAGGAGTCTGATTTCTAAAGGAAAAGCAGCAAAATTCTGCATGATGGAAGCTTTTTCACCTGAAATGTATAAATGGTGACTGCGTGCTGGGGTTGTGCTGTTACGAGAAGGAGTTTTATGCAAAGCACCGTTAAGCACAGACGTTATTAAGAAGGTAAATGCACACCTAAAAATAGGTGGGTTTAGTATCCTCCAACAGTAAGAGCTTCTCCTGATAGGAATTTCAGAAATGACAGCATGCATGGGAACTCAGTGTCTCTCATGAGAGTTCTGGCAGAAAAGGATTTTCCAGTGGCGATATGAACACAGAGATGAACTGAAGCTGTCCTGAAGAGCTTGAGACATACGTGCTGCTTTGCTGAAGAATGCAAAGGAGCTGCACTGCAAGGGATGGCTTTTTCTCCTGCTTTATTTCTTTACTCCACTTACAGGGTGTCTGTCAGCAGATGGGATAGCACCACGCAGTAAACCTTTTTTCTGGCCACATTCTCTACTGCATCTCTCTGGATACACAGCTCCGAAAGCTTTATATCACATTTGTGCTTGCCAGTTTTGGGTCCCCCTGAAAGGCAGGGTTCGAGGCCCCTGATTTCTAGCATACAGCTAAGTCCTGACTGCAGTGTGCAGAGCCTGTCTCCCTCTCCCTCATCTCCCCCCATCATGCTACACTCCAGCCTCTGATAGGTCCCTGGACTCCTCTCTGAAAGGTTTTTCCCTCTTTTCCTTAGCTCAGGGCTCAAGCTGAGGATTTGCCTTAATGGTCTCAATGGCAACCTAACCAAAAGCCTGTGAAAAGGGACATGGAAGGAGCTTGATTGCAAATACCAGTTGTTCTTAAGCAGGTGGTGCAATATCTCCCAGGCTCGCTCTCAGTGAATTGGTTTCCACCTCATAGAAAGGTTGGGGAAAGAAAAGGAATTGTGAAATGCAAAAACTTGAAGGGTCCTCAAAATGATTGTGAAGAGGCCAGCTCAGAGGGACTCGGCATACAGTTCACATAAACATTATTAACTCTTATATAAAAATCTTACTTCTCAGTAGTTTGGGGTAGAATACCATGCAGGGGTATTGTGATTATCTCCACTATTATTTTCAGCTCAAATAGCTCATGTTTATGGATGCACCCTGAAGGTATCTAAATAACGTTAACGCTGTTTTAAAACAACAGTGTGTGATAATCATGTGTTATGCGTAAGTGTTGTTCTTTCCATTATGTATTTAATGGATCATTTTTAATGGATTTCCCCCCCACACACACACTTTTTCTGTAAGTGAAGGCACCCCTAAGATTGCTTGGGTGGATTCATTGTGCGTCTCAGTCGGGCTGGGTGCTGGATTGCTATGCAGGGCTCTGTCTATACTTCTGCTCCTTAGATATAGAATTTATGTTTGTGTATTCACATTATTCACTTGAGAAATGATCTGACTTACTTGTGCATGTGTGGTATTACTTGCTTGTTTCCCCCAAAGAGAAATGTATACAACTCTTTGGAGGAAGAAAGAGGAATCATTTGCTACAACGTAAATTGAGTTTAAGGTGCGTGACAGATACCAAATTTTGAACTTAAAATGAGAGGCAAAGCTATTCTGCAGATTTTTTTCTGCAAACTGAACTCCAGTCCAGGTTTTAAAAGGCTCTACATGTCTCTGAATGAGACACGGGTAAAAGAGTAGAGACATGGCAAATTTTCTGGGATAAACTCTAGGATACAAACCAAGTTTGGAAGAAAGAAATATTTTACTTAAGTTAAATCCCAGGAATGAGGTACATTTCTGAATGCTGTGGTGAGAGGAGAGGGAGGACTGTATCATGGGGTGATATTGGGCTGAGGTTCGATAGAGGCTCAGGTTAAAAGCTTAAATTTGAACCTTTCCAAACATTTTTGTGTTTTGTGGAATTTGACTTAAAAATCTTTTGACTTCAGTCCCATCTCAACCATGCTGCTTCTGGCTTATTTTTGGCTCTGATGGTCTGCGGGATTTTAGTGCCAGTGAAGGTAGTCTGGCTGCAAACCTCTAGGCCTTAGATTAAAACAGCTCAGCATCCTCACACCACCTCCTCAGCCCATCTCTATAGTAAGTATATATGCCTGAATGGCCATGGAAAGTACACTGTAAAGGAAAAATATGTCTGAGAATGATACACTTTAGCCAGAAAGCTGGGGTAAAATGGAAAAAAGACCCTTAAAACAAGACCTCATCCTAATTCCAAAAGGATTTTTCAAAGTGGCATAAAGCTTCTTCTGGAAACTTGAAAAACAGCCTGGTTTTTTGGAGCCTTGCACGCTCTGCAGATCTGCACTTTTTTTTATGCAGTTTTATTCAGTAAAACACAATCTCATGAGTTTAAAAGCACTGAACAGCTGCTAAATTGTCTAGAATAAAATCTGTGATAATGCAGAAGAGTGTTTCTCTCCGCTGTCTTTCTGGACAAAATGGTGGGGGGAGCTTTTTCCTTCGGTGAAATAGCAGGTTCCAAAAAATATGTCTGGTTCCTATTACAGTAAAGGAAAAACTTGAGGTGTGCATTGGAAGTGCTAAGCCAGTGATTGAAATGTTGAAGTTGTTCCTAAAGGCTATTCCACATCATGAAGACATCATCTGTAAAGTAATACTGCACAATGATCTGTGAAGAGAGGAGACTGAAGTAGCATTCAATATGGCTGACACTTCCAAAGGTCCCACATTCAGGTCAGCTTCTATAGCAGAACCTGTTTTGAAAGTCTTCAGTGAGCACTGATCAATATAATTAGCGAAAATAGAGTTCAGGTGAAAGACAGTTTAACTGCTCTGACTTGTCTTGTGCCCTGTGCCTTTGTGCACCTCTGCGGCTAGTGACTGCGCTGAGGATGTTGGACGTACCCCGTGATTTATCTAGGATTTTGGAGCATTGAAAGAGCACTTCTGCTGCAGCAGCTCAACCAGAGCACAAGCAATGAAGTGTCTGATTTGCCAACTTGCAAAATATCTTTTTAAAGGCAAACGTTTGAGGAAAATAAAATAGAAGTCCTCCCAAAGAGGTCGTGCTGTGCCAGCAAGAGAGTCATCTAATTAAAAATAAATGTCCAAAGTCATTCGTTGATTAAAATTTAGAATGACAAATTATCTGCAAATGCTGAGTTTCTCAGAGTTGAAGCGTTACAGTAGGAATGATGATAGACCTTTGGCTTGCTAACATGGTAAATGAGATTGCTTAACAAGTAAGCCCCTCATTTAGTTGTTAATAGCTCTTTCTGTTCCTTTTCCTTCACGCTGCATTGTCACATGTTATATACGTGACATCTGTAATTTGGAGAAGTTTTCAGATTTTCTTTTTTGGCCAAAATTGGCCACATGTATTTTTTAATCTAATTGATAAAGATATTCTTTTTTTTCTTCAGGGGAATGATTTTGCCTCCATTTCTTTTTTTCCCCTTTAGTTAGAAATTGAATATTCCTTCCTTCCTTCATATACTCTAGGATGCAGGTTGAATGAAATGATGCTGTGTAGATCTTTATGTCAGTTGGTCCTGGTTGGGATTAATGGTCTCACATCTTTCAGTTACAAGACACACGAGCACATTGCTTTTGTAGGACTGGCAGCGGTTTTTAAAGCTGTTCTGTGAGCTTGCCTTACGGTGCTTAACCTTTTATCTTTGTGGGATGCTGAATTATTAATAGGGCTCACAATTGAGGTGTGAGTGGAAAAAGTACTCGCTACGCTATGATGCTGTTACGTTGGTTGATGCTATCTGTGAAATGACATCGGAACTTATGATTCTTGGAGGTTATGGTAGCAGTTAGCAATATAAAATCTATGGTTTATCTCTCACAAGCAATGTTTTAATTCTTTGCATTGTAAAGGTGTTCCCCAACCAAATGTAACATGGTTTAAGAAGAAAGACATTCTACAAATCAATTCTTTCTTGGTTTTGAATGGCTCTTTATTTCTGAGGAATGTTTCTTACGAAGATGCAGGAACATACACTTGCAGAGCAACCAACGCTCTTGGAAAAGCCGAAGCTGCATCTGTTCTCCAGTTAACTGGTAAGTGCTCAATGAGAATTCTTTACTGATAACAACAGCGAGCCACTTCCATGATGAAGCTAAACCAATAAAATAGTTGGAGTGATATTTAACACTTTATTATGAACTTGGAATTTTTGATTGTATCTGACTCCCTGGGATCTTTTCTCTATTTTGCGTTTCCTCTAATAGCGGATCTAGGTACAGATGGTTTGACTTGTGACGTCTTCAAAAGTTATTCCATCTTCTTGCTTCCAGGCAACTAATATCAGCCCTTAAACCAGCAGACACACTGGAAAATTAAATCCACTGTCATAGTACATTGTTCCCAGTGTTTTTATCTAGGGAAGCGGGGCAGGCTTGAGTTAGTCAGAAAATCTGCGGTGAAATGAAAGCAGAGGTTGATTTTATTTTTTGTTTGGTTTCTGTGTTTCATTGTTGCTTTTTTAATTATAGAGGCCTCAGTAGGGACACGGAAACCAAAAAATCCTGAGTATGAACTGCTAAATCTCAGAATAGAAAATGTAAAGAAAAACTCCATCTAAATGACTGTATTGTAAATAGATTGATAATGTAATACCGCAGAATACAATCATGCCTTGCAAATAGCTCCAATAAATGGGTCATTCAGCTCTGGAAGATTAACTTTCTCACCACTTTGCTGTAGGAAGTACAACATAGTTATACGTGGCCAATCCTGCTACAAAGCTTCCTTTCTTAGGCACATATGTGTAGGCCGGGGTATAGATGTTTGGATCTGTTGGCCAAGCAAGACGTACCAAAGACATAACAGGAGTCTCTGTGTGAGGATGAGTGGTAGACTGAAGCTCCCTTCTCGGTTTCAGTTTCCTTGGAGTACATCAAAACTTGAGATGTTCCAGAGAGGAATATTATTATAATGATGTGACTAGGGAGATTGCTCACAAGAGTCTGAACTTCGTTTCTATTCCTGGTCACGTGACATTAGTTTAAAGAAATAAATATCTTGGGTGGATAGGAGAGGGCCAGATTCTGCATTTTTTGGGGGAGGCTATGCAAAACTGCAATGAAATGGGAGGGCTTCCGATGTCAGGACTTGCAGATTGCAGTGACTTGGTGTTGTCTAAAGCAACATCACGTCACCCATTTGGGCTGTGCTGCCGAATCTGTGCGGCCTTTCTAATAAAAGTTCCTGAGGACTGACAAGGGAACTAGCCTTTTGCCTGTGTGGGACTGGCCTCGCTGGGCTGCTTCGGAGCCTTTTTTGTCCCAGGGTTTACACAGACAGGCAGGAGGCTTTACAGAGACACTGCATGCTGAGGGAAAACGCTGAACCAATGTAAAATGACCCACAGAAGTTAGAATATAACAAAAGATTTAAACCCTTTTGGAAGGAGAAGCACAGATATTATGCACATTCGTTAAAATAGAAATGTTGACTAAGTGGTAAGAACTGCGTGTCACCGACAGATTGCCCACACTTTTGGCAGTTTTTTCTGTCTGGCATGTGATAAAAAGGAGGAATTGCTATAGTGATAGACATGTGATTCTGCATACATTATGCTATCTCTATGCATAATGAGATCTTAAAAGATTTTCTTCTTTTTTCTGTTGTAGCACTTTGTCATAATTCCATCTAATGGAACAGAGGAATTGGCCTGATTCCACTGAGAGAATTATTTTTCTTAAAATTTCTGTATGTGAATGGTGGTAATGAAATAATAAATAGCGTTGTCATGAGAAACAGGAAATGCATCATACATCCTGTAAATCTTATTTTTACACTGTGTTACAGGCTTATTTTTTGTAATAAATAAAATTCAATAAATTTAATTAATTTAGAAAGTCACATAAACATTATAAATAATTTCTGTATTTCCCTGTTTATGTATCTGAAGTATATTTGTTAGACAATTTAACTGAATAAATGAAGTTGATCCTAAAGTGTTCCAAATTGCTATTATACTTCTGCTTCATAACTAGCATGTTGGATATTGTGATAATTTTTTTTTTTGCGTTTTGAAGTAATTCTTGCTAAGAAGAGATCTTATGCATTGTATTACAGAACAAAGATTTATAGAGAATAACACTCTGTTATCAAAGGGAAGCAGAAGAAAGCGTGTCCTAATGGCATCTGGAATTGGTACAAATGTCAGTGTGGTACCTGGAGATACACTAAGAATAGGTATGTTGTCTTTTCTGCTGTGTTATTTAAGTTATATTATTTATTCATTTCATTAAAATGGAGAGGGTCCTGTGGAGAAAGTAAGTGCAATTCCTAAGAGTCCAGGTTTGATGACCTTCTGGATTTCCTAACCTTATCTCAGCTCTCTCTTACCAGGGAGGGAGCCTCAAGGAAAGTCACACAATTATTTTTTTGATTCAGCTTTTCAATAAAAAAGTTTTAAAATGGTGACCTTTTAAGTCATCGTCCAGGTGACTCACCATGAGAGAGAAGCTGCGTAATTTCTCTTTGAGCTTTGCTTGAAAACAAGGGAAGGGGGTTCAGCTGGGCTCTAGAACTGTTTGTTTTTCTAAGTGAATACCTCTGTCTTTGTCCCTGCTTGTGCCTGTGGAGTGAAAACACAGCAATTTCATTTAATGTGTTTATGACTCCTTTCCAAAACAGAGAAACTCTTTCATTACAAATCCATTTGCATATTGTAGAGTCTGGGCTGAAATCTTTGTTCCATTCAAATAATTGTTCCCCTCCACCCACTTCGTTCATATAGAAGTTAAGTCTGTAAGAACTTACTGGAAGGGAAAATATGAAGAAATATGTAAGTATATATCAGCTCACACAGCTGATAAACTCTCGAGGGGTAGTCAGGATTTTGGGCCATAGCTTGGATTTCAGTGAATTTATGCATACTCTTGTTTTATTTAAACTGGTAAGGTCTTTTATGTAGAATTGCACAATTGTACGTACTTATTTGCAAACATTTCAATGTTTAGAAAAACCTGCTAAATTGCTGTTGATTTTTAGGTTGCCCGGTGCAGGCCAGCTACAGAAATACAGTTCACTGGCTTTTCGGAGGCAGTCCAATTGAACAAGTTAAGACCTTGGAATACCGAACCCTGGTTGGGGGTCGTATCCTAGAGGTGAACACCAACTCTGGTCAATTTGCTGGACAATTCCAATGTTGGACTTCAGCTAGCGCAAAACCAATGTCAGTTTGGGTAAATGTCAAGAAGGAAGGTTTGTTGAAAATTATATGACAAATTATTAAATTTAAAAAGATTTTATTTTGCTCTGTAAAGACTTTCCTGAAATCTAACCTGCTTTTATACGTAAAAAGTTATGCATAAGTGCATGTTTAACTTCACAGATGTGAACAGTCCCATTTAAGTCAATAGTTAATGTCCATACTCAGAGTTGGATATGGGAATTAACGTGTATCCAAATACGATGTGGGGGTTGTCATTTCTTACCTGTGTAGCTGAGGGAATGTTGCTTGATTCAGTGTCTCACTGCTTAGACAGTTTTAAATCAGGGAGGTTTTCTCAACTTCCTTTTCAACAAATCATACAAATTGCTGCTATGATAGCCCACCAAACTGAAACAAAACTGCCTTTGAGGTCATCTTTGGAAATATCTTAATTACAACCAAAATAATTTAATTTTCATATTTCAGCATCATTACAATGATACGGTAGCCATCTTACGGTAATCCTTAAACATATCAGCGTACTAGGGTACACTGCACATTCATCAATTTCACCATTAAGGTTTTTGTAGTGTTCTCCAGTGTCGTGAGCTGGCACAAAACAACATTCCTGTTAGGAGGTTATGTAATGTGCAACTGAGGGTTATAGACGAATTTGACAAGGATCTTACACATGCACCAGCCGGACAATAGGCTGTATCAGCAAACATTGTGTAAAGTTTGCAAATATTTAAGATGCTTTAGAAATTAAGTATATTATAATTAAATATAAATATATAAATATATTTATATTATATTTATATTTAATATATTATATAATTATAATTTAAAAAGAGAGGAACTTGGATCCTACTAAGACTCTTACAATGAAGCACCAAACTCTGTTTCACAATAAAATAAATAAATAAAAAAAATCTCGAACCAGTCAATACCCAGGGAATGCAAACCAGGTTTAAAACGAAGTCTCTGATGAAATTAAAAGTTTCTGTATGTGATTTAACTATTAATCCTATCAGTATGATTTGGCTTACTGTTTATGTGCAAAGGACTCAAGCTGTAAGATCAGATCTTGTAAATTCCCTACGCTGTGTGCACGTGGATTCTCAGTGGCTGCCAGTGGGTTACTTTCATGGGTNATTTCAATGTTTAGAAAAACCTGCTAAATTGCTGTTGATTTTTAGGTTGCCCGGTGCAGGCCAGCTACAGAAATACAGTTCACTGGCTTTTCGGAGGCAGTCCAATTGAACAAGTTAAGACCTTGGAATACCGAACCCTGGTTGGGGGTCGTATCCTAGAGGTGAACACCAACTCTGGTCAATTTGCTGGACAATTCCAATGTTGGACTTCAGCTAGCGCAAAACCAATGTCAGTTTGGGTAAATGTCAAGAAGGAAGGTTTGTTGAAAATTATATGACAAATTATTAAATTTAAAAAGATTTTATTTTGCTCTGTAAAGACTTTCCTGAAATCTAACCTGCTTTTATACGTAAAAAGTTATGCATAAGTGCATGTTTAACTTCACAGATGTGAACAGTCCCATTTAAGTCAATAGACAATGTCCATACTCAGAGTTGGATATGGGAATTAACGTGTATCCAAATACGATGTGGGGGTTGTCATTTCTTACCTGTGTAGCTGAGGGAATGTTGCTTGATTCAGTGTCTCACTGCTTAGACAGTTTTAAATCAGGGAGGTTTTCTCAACTTCCTTTTCAACAAATCATACAAATTGCTGCTATGATAGCCCACCAAACTGAAACAAAACTGCCTTTGAGGTCATCTTTGGAAATATCTTAATTACAACCAAAATAATTTAATTTTCATATTTCAGCATCATTACAATGATACGGTAGCCATCTTACGGTAATCCTTAAACATATCAGCGTACTAGGGTACACTGCACATTCATCAATTTCACCATTAAGGTTTTTGTAGTGTTCTCCAGTGTCGTGAGCTGGCACAAAACAACATTCCTGTTAGGAGGTTATGTAATGTGCAACTGAGGGTTATAGACGAATTTGACAAGGATCTTACACATGCACCAGCCGGACAATAGGCTGTATCAGCAAACATTGTGTAAAGTTTGCAAATATTTAAGATGCTTTAGAAATTAAGTATATTATAATTAAATATAAATATATAAATATATTTATATTATATTTATATTTAATATATTATATAATTATAATTTAAAAAGAGAGGAACTTGGATCCTACTAAGACTCTTACAATGAAGCACCAAACTCTGTTTCACAATAAAATAAATAAATAAAAAAAATCTCGAACCAGTCAATACCCAGGGAATGCAAACCAGGTTTAAAACGAAGTCTCTGATGAAATTAAAAGTTTCTGTATGTGATTTAACTATTAATCCTATCAGTATGATTTGGCTTACTGTTTATGTGCAAAGGACTCAAGCTGTAAGATCAGATCTTGTAAATTCCCTACGCTGTGTGCACGTGGATTCTCAGTGGCTGCCAGTGGGTTACTTTCATGNGTTACTTTCATGGGTGAAAATGGTTCTGGTATGCATGGGGTTGCGGAGTCAGTTACATTTACAAAGAAATTTTACTGAAACATATCTATGATCAAAATATGATCAAAATATTTTTAAAAAATCAGAATTTTTAAAATCAAAAGTAAATTAAAATATTAATGAACTGAATCAGAAAATATCCTAATAGAGTTTATTTAAAAAAAACCACCAAACCAGGCCTTAGTCCTAATATGGATCTTGTTAAAGTTACAAGATCTGAACAGGTCTTGCCAGGTATTGAACTATCCACCTGTAGTCTTTAGCTGGACTGCCTTTTGGTTGTCCGATACCCCTTCCAGTCAGACTGGTCAGAATTTGGGGGAAATTCCATTTTCCAGTTGTGAGCTTTAACTCTGATTGTCGCTTATGTAAATGTTTCATCACTGAAATACCCATGCATTTGTAAGGCTACACAATCTCCTTTGGTGGTTTTTGCACAGTAGGCATATTCAAGGTACTTCTGAGCAGTATCATCCTAGTTAAACAAACAATACAGTCTCTCCATCATAGCTGCAGTCAGTAAATTTAACTATTTCTACTTTGAAAAAAGCCCTTTTGTATTATTTTAAGAAACCCAGAAGTAATAAGGAAACATTGAAAAACAATAAGTTAAAGAATTCATTATGTGCTGGAAGAGTGAGCCTGTGGACACAGCTGGTAGCTATCAATTATTCTTGGTTATTACAGAAAAATCTGACTCCTTCTGTGATCACATAAAAATCTGTCAACATTGCATAGTACTTCATCTTTTACCAAGTGTCAAAAAAAAAAAAGGGGGCGGGGGGGGAAAAGGCTAAGTGTGGAATTGTGACTAAATATGAAGGTAGTAATTGTTAGAGGTGATTGGTTTTTAATATTAAATGTGCTTTAAAACAAATTCCTTTTCATCTTGCCAGATGCCTTAGTGGCAAATTATTTATGCATTAAATACTTTTCTATAGTTTAGTACAGGATTCTCTTAAATCCTGAAATTGTGAAGTGTCTGGAGTAAGATGAGTTTTCTTCAGAATAAGCGTACTGTAGAACAGCAGGAAAGCTAGAGCACCTGATTTACAGTTTCCTCTTTTTAATGCTCATTGTATAAAAATGTTATGAAAGTTTTAAAAGAAGTTCATCAGTTCCTACTGTGAGCCAGGTTCTGCCCTTCATGTGCACATATGCTGATCCCATTTGCCTTCTTGAGAACTTCACATTTATATGTAAGGGCTGAACTTGGGACACTGAGCAGGAGTAAATTCTACTCTGGCTTATTGGTCCCTTTTCACAACGCTGAAATACTTGCCTTTCTACAAAGAATGCAGTGTCTATTTAGCTTGCAGAAAACGCTGCCAGATCAATTAAAACGTGACAGAGTTATGTATAGCGCCTCTCTCATGCTACTTTCAATTGCATTTCTTAGATTACAAGTGGGAATATGCTGAGTGGAGTACTTGCTCCGCTAGCTGTGGGAATTCAGGAACCCGCTCCAGAAGACTGCAGTGCATCAATGCGAGGAAACAGAAAGTAAATGAATCGTTATGCAGAGAGCTGCAAAAGCCAGCTATCATTTACCAGTCATGCAATGCAGATGACTGCCCTGCCAGGTAAACTCCTTTCTACTCTGTTTCCGTGTGCTCTATGTCTAGTAAAATGTTCTCCCAGCCTCCTGAAACTGTTTCTGTGTTTATACTCTGAGTCTGAAATATGTGGGGTTTATTTCATCAGGAACCCTAAAGTGTAAGAGATGTGAAAGTGGATCACGTGCAAAGAGAACGCTTTATTCAACTGAATAAATGAGATTCTGCTCAAGTCTCCGGGCTGCTGCAGCGAGTCTCGCTGCTACTGCATGAACACTTTGCAGGCTAAGCTGGAGGTCTCTCTGAAGCACCGTGATGTGCTCGTTTTGTGGAATCTGTGCCAGCGCCCTGAGAGAAAACTCATTATGTTTAAAGCAGCCAGAATACTCATGAGTGGAATCTGTGTTCACCTCCTCTCCTTCCATGCCAGCAGAGCTCCGAGTAGGATGTTTACTGTGGAATGCCTCATTTGTCTCTAATGCCCCTCGCCACGGTGTCGCACTTCTTGCATGTGCTTCCCTGCCAATTTTCTGGCTGGATCAACTGGAGTACCTTGTGATCTTGGGACAGAAAATCTTTATATCACAGGCAACTAGACAACAGCACCTGATTCCAAAATCCAAAACCTTACCCTTAGACTCCTTGAATTGCACTGAGCACTCCAGCTCAACAAGGCGTTGCTCTAGGTTTTTAGCAGGAACTCCCAAAGGCATGCTCAAAACAAGTGCTTTCCATTGCTTAAAAGGGTTGGCCATCACTGTTAGCAATGTAAAAATCCTTAAGGGATGAAAAGTTATGCACACATTTTGGAGTTGTCCCTCACTGGAAAATGTTTAGAGAGAAGTGTTAAGACCTTAACTGACATTGTGGGAATGCATCTTGCCAGTATGTTCTAAACTCCGTTCTAAATACAGAAAACATAGCAACAGATAAATATCAGGAGAAATTTGTTTATGTTTCATTATTAGCAGCCAAAAAACCAGATCACCTTAAATTGTGAGTCTGAACTCCAGCCAGCCCATAACAAGCAAACTTTTTGCCAGTGGAAAAATACTGAAATAGGACTAATAGTTTGAAACACGCAGTTGCAGGTTTCCCTCTTAAAAGCCAGCCATTCAGAGCAGATGGCAGAGTTCAGAGGATACTGGAAGGCCCAGTGCTCCCCTGACTCTGATTATCACTGGACCCAGAGTATTCACCACAAAACCCAATCAGTTATTTCATATGGCTAAACAGACTGGCATCTAAATTCTCTCTCATTGAAAAGCTTCGATTTATTTTGCTTTTAATTTGGCATTATGTATTTACTAGTGGAAAAGAATTGTCTGTATACTAACATAATTAACTCTACCTTGAATTATACATGTATGCTAACATAGAAATGGGCTTTTTTCATGAAGTATTCCACCTTGCCTATACAGGAAGAGCATCCCAGGTGCCTGGAAAATAGCCCTGTGGCTGGTTCCTAGTGCCTCCAACCTCTCCTCCTTCCCTGCAATTACTGACCTGGGAGAGAAGTGCAAAATGTTCAGACTTCCCTTTCCATTTCCCCACTTGCTGATTTCTGTGTGATCTTCTCATCCCAAGGCAACTCTTTCGAAAGTATCCATAGAATTACAAAGGCTTTAGATGTACTGTCAGTGTAATGGGCCCTTATTATTAAAAGTGTTTTGCATGGGTTTAATCACTTCTCTCCAGCACAGCACGGAAGTACAGTTAAGCAAATATAAGCATTTAAGCACGTACTTAACTTGTGCTTTAAGTGTTTGCCAAATTTGGACCTTGCTGACTTGCTGTGCACGTGCTGCATCAAATGTTTGCAAAAGTACTTGAGCTTTAAAAGGGAGAAAAAGATGAGAGTCCGGACTGTAAAAGATTAATCTTCCTTGAATGGATACAAACTATTTGACTGTAAGAACACGAAATAATTGCTAAAGAGAATAGAATATTTTTCCTGTTATTGTAGTTGTGCTACACATAAAAGTCCCAGTCTGTATTTCTAGCCTAGATTTATGAAAACATCAAGTCAAATAAATTGTATTACCACCTGCTGCTTCCCCAGTATTGTTTCTAGCTGCCAAGACAGACTAAATCTTTGCAACTACTCACAAATAAATAATGTCTTCTGTTTGAGCCGGTATCTAGCAAGATGTTGATGTAATAAATTTGGATGAGTTATGATACCTGTCACCTTAACAGTAACTAAATCGGTACCATTCATTTTATAAGTTATGGAATGTCCTTCCTTCAGAAATGTTAAAGCCAGAAGGGTCTATAGGGTTTACCCAACATAACCTTTTGGGTAACAAGTAGTATAACCTCTGTTAGTGTATACTGAGCCACCGTTACCTTAGAAGCCATCAGTTAACCAAATTTGTAAGATCTCGCTTAACAACTGAAAAAGCTGATTCTACCTTTTCTCACATCTAAAACTTGCAATGACAGTTCTTTTGATTTTTATTTGCAAACAGAGCGCTGCAAACTACTAGCAGGTTTGCGATGCTTTTGTAGTTGCTATAAATTTGTCTCTGCATCCTGTAGGTGGGTAACTAGTCCGTGGTCCGAGTGCTCTGCATCTTGTGGCAATGGATTTCACTATCGACAAGTAACTTGTCAGCAAGTGAAAGCCGACGGCAGCGTGCTGACGCTGCTTCCAGACGCTTGTACACACAGAGACCATCCTGTGGGAAGGAAACCCTGTTTGGGCCATTTGTGTACAGTGGGGACAATACAGACAAAAGGACAGGTAAGTTACAGAGTTTGTCTGGAAACTACTTACATTATAAAAGTGTATCAGTGTCATCGTGCCACTGCCTGAACATCTACTCTCTCGCACAAAGGAAGAGCTGTGTGGGACTAGTTATAATTACCTTTCAGACCAGTGAATTACAAATCCTGTGTTTTTTCCATTTTGTGATGTCTGAACTAATTACATTTGTTGAAGACATGATCTGAGAACTGAGTATTTTTTTCAGTATATTTTATAAGTGAATCCATTACTATGGATTTAATTTTTTAAGGTAGTATATTGCTTTTATTGCTGTCCTACAAGAACACAGTTTGCATTGTTGTACTTGGGAAGTCTGCAAGAAATATGAATGTGCTTCAAAAGCAGTTCCCACAATATTTAATACACAGAACTCAGCTTTCTGAAGTTTTCTGTTTCTTCATTTGTGCAGTAAACTTGTGTTCATTTTTATATTATTTTGATAATTATTAATACAGTATTTACTATTAAATGAACAAAGTAATGCATTAAGAGAATTAGTGTTGCCGTATTCCTTATACAGATATCAGCAAGGCAAGTTTGTGATTGTCAGAGCTACAGAAAGAATGTTGTAGCACTAGAGATGTGAAACCGTGAGATCATAGACAATGGATTTTGCTTTACAAATAGGTAGGGAAGTCAGTATCTTGGCAAAACTGCACACAGAGGATCCAAAATATCTGGGCCTTGTCTGAATGGAGGTATGATAGGGTTGAAGAAGAATTATGACTGGATTGTGTAACTGGGTAGCTGCCTAGAAGGGTGATTCAGTTGTTATTAACTTGGTTGTTTCTTTTTCTTTCCCCTCACCCTTTTCTCTCACTTTTCAGTGTTCTGGTCGCTGCGTAGGCCGCCCTGTAGGTTTACAGCATCGTCACTTTATATGTCAACTCCGTAATGGATCTTTGGTGCCAAACTCTTCTTGTGATGAAAGAAAGAGGTATACAGTTTGAAGAAGTACAAGTTAGATTCTTTAGATGATCAAATTAAAGATACAGGCTCATCAATGCAGTACAAATATGCAAATTCTTGTGTATCAAACACAAGGAATGGGGAGTTGGTGACAGGTCATCCCCTTTGTAGACGCTGTATGAATTCAGGAACCCAAGGAGGGTAATAGATTTGATCAGTCCTCCACTGTGCTTTTATAGCAAAGCTAGAAATGAGTGAGAGGACTTTGATTCTCAAAAAGAAAGTAGAAATTGGAGTGGTCTGCCATAATTTTTTTTTATTACTGCAGAACTGGGTCTCTTCTGATAGTACTTTTTATTGTGGTCTACTGGACCTTTCCTGGGCCTTATTTTGCAGACCACATGAATTGGTTTACTAGTTTATGATTATTGAAATAAGGTGTACTTCTCAGCACAAATAGATCTCATTCTGCCTCTTAGTATGTACTGTTGAGGTACGTATGAGGTATGTAAAAACTGAATGGTTGAGAAGGTATAACTTTTTACTTCAAGGTACGCATTCTTTGTAAGAACTCTGCTAACTTGTTTTACTATCTTTAAACAACTCCTTTTGATATGCAAAGTAGAGGCTATAAGCCTCCACAGAATCCTAATCAGCAGATTTGCTTGGGACTGTGTTATAGCACAGGGATGGCTGGCAGTCTCTAAAAAGCACCGTGTCAAAAAGGCTGAATTAAAGACAAATTAAAACTGAATGTGAGAGTCTGGGAGCACAAAACTTTGTTCCATACCAGATGCGTAGGTAAGGCAATGAAGAGCAGGGAATAAAAGGGTAACAAGTACATACATGGGAACTGTTACTGTGTTTCTTGATTACTGAACCCAGCTCTTCCTATTTCTTGCTCTAGAAGTGCTTCTGAATTATGAGCAATTTAAAGCATTTTTGCTGCACACACAATAAAAATTTGGCTCCGCTGAAGTACATGGTGAAACTTCCATTTACTTGTAAGAGCCAGGATTTCACTTTGGCAGCTTCAAATGTTGAAGGAGGTTCAGTGTTGGCATAGAAATACCACTTGTGTTCAGGAGAGAGGTTATGCACGAAGCACTTGCAGCATCCACTGTGCAACATATCAGGGTCAGTTAAATTTTCCTAAAGGTAAAATGTTTTTTCTATTCCAGGAATAAGGGATTGTTTTAAAGAAATGGGGTCGTCTTGTCTTTTTTTCCCCTCATAAGTGAGGCATGATGAATGAGCATAAAATAAAATATAGGAAATTCAACTTAAATATAAAAACACCCCCTTTTTTTACTGTGAGGATTCTCAAACGCTGGAACAGGTTACCCAGAAAGGTTGCAGACTCTCCACTCTTGGAGATATTCAAAACAAAGAGATGGTCTGGAGCAATCTGGTCTAGTTTACTGTGGTATGAGCAGGGAGCATGGACTAATCAGTCTCCAGAAGTGTCTTCCAACACTGGTTCTGTCATTCTGTGAATAAGGGCTCAGTTCAAAAGTAAACATTGAGCTGCCATTTATTTCCCTCCACAGGTCTCCTGTCAGAAGAAACTGTTCTTCGGAGGCATGTGATGTCTATTGGCGGACGGGCCCGTGGAGGCCTTGCAGCGTGGACTGTGGGAGCGGATTTCAGTCAAGACGAGCGTACTGCGTACACAGAAAGAGCAACAACCCTGTGGCTGATCAGTATTGCGGATGGAGGAAAAGACCAGTGACCTGGCAACACTGCAATGTCACATCCTGTGGCAGTATGTAGATGTTTATTTATATATGAGCATAGTAATAGTTTGTAGCAGTTATAGTAGAAAGTGACTCACAGTTATACACTAATGATTTTACAAGCATTTGATTGTATATCAAAGGTAAAACTATCCTCTCCAAGGAGCACTTCACAATCCTGGGGTTATTTTTCTCTGTGAGTAGGCTGGTTTGATATTAAAGCCTCAAAAGCACTTTTAGAAACAGGATATTTAGGAGGTTGCTTTATGCAAACTTCCCTATGTGACCGTGCCAGTTNCCGATCTGATGGGGGGGTGGGTTGGGAGGGGGGAAGCATTCCCTAAAAGCACTTAGGTAGTGCTTACTGTTTCTAACTTATGAGAAAAACAAAGTCCTTTGAAGAATTTTGGATTGCAGCAACTATCGACCCCTAGGTTTTGTTTTTATTATTTTATCAAATTTAACACAATGTTTAAATTTATAGAAGCTGTGGCTTGTAGCTGTAAAATTTTTGGCAGTGACTTCATTTTCATAAACACCTTGAGCTTAAGGGTCGATCTCCCAGGATGTGTTTTACCGGTATTAGCCGTCAGATGGATACACAGAAGTACATTTCATTTTTTGTGCTTGTATTTATGTGTATTCCATAAAAGACAGTGTAGATGCTAGTACAATTTTCAAAACGGCAATAGATCTGTTTCGAATAAATGAGGTGTCATTTTCCATTGTTTCTATTCTGCTCCAGTCACTGAAGTACAATTGAAATTCTGGCACGATTAGACGTTTCTACTGATTTTAAATTAGACACAAGGCTTCCTTGTCAGAGCTGTCAATGAATCATTTGTGAGCACTGTTCCCTTGCACATCAAGTCAAATGGGGAGCCAATAACTGGCCAAACATGGCTGTCAGATTTTCTGTCTTGAATAAATATTTTTTTTTCCCCCTTGTTAATGGGGAAAATGTCCAAGGAAGAATTACTATGNTAAAGGTAAAATGTTTTTTCTATTCCAGGAATAAGGGATTGTTTTAAAGAAATGGGGTCGTCTTGTCTTTTTTTCCCCTCATAAGTGAGGCATGATGAATGAGCATAAAATAAAATATAGGAAATTCAACTTAAATATAAAAACACCCCCTTTTTTTACTGTGAGGATTCTCAAACGCTGGAACAGGTTACCCAGAAAGGTTGCAGACTCTCCACTCTTGGAGATATTCAAAACAAAGAGATGGTCTGGAGCAATCTGGTCTAGTTTACTGTGGTATGAGCAGGGAGCATGGACTAATCAGTCTCCAGAAGTGTCTTCCAACACTGGTTCTGTCATTCTGTGAATAAGGGCTCAGTTCAAAAGTAAACATTGAGCTGCCATTTATTTCCCTCCACAGGTCTCCTGTCAGAAGAAACTGTTCTTCGGAGGCATGTGATGTCTATTGGCGGACGGGCCCGTGGAGGCCTTGCAGCGTGGACTGTGGGAGCGGATTTCAGTCAAGACGAGCGTACTGCGTACACAGAAAGAGCAACAACCCTGTGGCTGATCAGTATTGCGGATGGAGGAAAAGACCAGTGACCTGGCAACACTGCAATGTCACATCCTGTGGCAGTATGTAGATGTTTATTTATATATGAGCATAGTAATAGTTTGTAGCAGTTATAGTAGAAAGTGACTCACAGTTATACACTAATGATTTTACAAGCATTTGATTGTATATCAAAGGTAAAACTATCCTCTCCAAGGAGCACTTCACAATCCTGGGGTTATTTTTCTCTGTGAGTAGGCTGGTTTGATATTAAAGCCTCAAAAGCACTTTTAGAAACAGGATATTTAGGAGGTTGCTTTATGCAAACTTCCCTATGTGACCGTGCCAGTTGTGACTCATAAGTCTCTGAGCAAGCTGTTAATTCCTGAAAAATGGGGTAGTTTTCTGAAGCAGACAATAGGTAATGAATGTAGTGAGATCACACCTCTTATTTGTGACCTAGTTTAGCTTTGAATCCACTGTTGCCAGAAATGCAAAGTAAGATAATTACAAAGCTACCAGGAATCCATGAGTTGTTTACAATTACGATGATAAGTTCTACTATTTATCTTTTGTCCATTATAAAGCCTTTTTAATGTTTAAATATATTTTTCAGAAGACGAATGCAAGGATACAACTCACTACTGTACATTTGTAAAGCAACTAAAGTTATGCTTGATAGACATCTACAAACAGAGATGTTGTCAATCATGTCAAGAAATGTAACTCTTCTATGGAAAGTTCATGATGCTGCAGTGAAGAGATGAGAAGAGAGGTTCATTAAATTAGCCTGCTCAAAGTATATACTTGTAAATAAGACAGTAGTCATAACAGTTAAATGGAAATGTGGGGCTAATGAAAAAACAGTATTGCAGACTGATATGCTGGACAGGGTATTTTTTTGGGGAACTTTTATTATCCACTCTTTGCAACTGAACTTCTAATGTTTTAAACATTTTCATGTCTGGATTAGGAAGATAGTATCATGGCATATCATCTGTAAAATTTTACAGGCCATGACATTATAGTTTTATCAGCGGGGGGGATGGGGGGGAGGGTTGGGAGNGTTGGGAGGGGGGAAGCATTCCCTAAAAGCACTTAGGTAGTGCTTACTGTTTCTAACTTATGAGAAAAACAAAGTCCTTTGAAGAATTTTGGATTGCAGCAACTATCGACCCCTAGGTTTTGTTTTTATTATTTTATCAAATTTAACACAATGTTTAAATTTATAGAAGCTGTGGCTTGTAGCTGTAAAATTTTTGGCAGTGACTTCATTTTCATAAACACCTTGAGCTTAAGGGTCGATCTCCCAGGATGTGTTTTACCGGTATTAGCCGTCAGATGGATACACAGAAGTACATTTCATTTTTTGTGCTTGTATTTATGTGTATTCCATAAAAGACAGTGTAGATGCTAGTACAATTTTCAAAACGGCAATAGATCTGTTTCGAATAAATGAGGTGTCATTTTCCATTGTTTCTATTCTGCTCCAGTCACTGAAGTACAATTGAAATTCTGGCACGATTAGACGTTTCTACTGATTTTAAATTAGACACAAGGCTTCCTTGTCAGAGCTGTCAATGAATCATTTGTGAGCACTGTTCCCTTGCACATCAAGTCAAATGGGGAGCCAATAACTGGCCAAACATGGCTGTCAGATTTTCTGTCTTGAATAAATATTTTTTTTTCCCCCTTGTTAATGGGGAAAATGTCCAAGGAAGAATTACTATGAAGGTAGACAAGTGCAAGAAATCTATTTTGAGCAGTTTTCCATCAAGATGATTTTTTTGTCATGACCGTTAACCATTTAAGTCTTTTGCAAGTTGATAAATTCTGATTACAATATTCCCAAGTAAATTATTTTCCATATTGCAGATTATGTCTTATTAGGGCTGTAAACAGGGAGAACCCCATGGGAGGCAGCAGATAGGTATGGGTTTTGTTTTGTAGTTTCCAAACTACTGCACATGTTGGAGGCTTGAATGCTTGTATTGACTTGGATCTTGTGTTACATTACTGAACTACATTACATGCTAATTAGTGGGTATGCTGGAAGAACACTTTTAGAAACAGCATTCCTGCACAATGGGTTTGCATCACTGAAAATTAGATTAGCACTACTGTATAGAAAATGTTTAAGGTGGACTGTTGTGTCCAAGGCTGACTGCAAGGAGAGGATATTCCTGATCATTACCTTTTTAATCAGCAATGGGTCTTGATTGTTTAAGCAGTTTTTTAAATTAAAAGAAAACATTTGTAAGATACTTTTGTAGATATTTATTGTCTGATTTTAAAGTGCAATATTTTGTTTTGTACAGTGTTTAATAAAGATTTTTGGACATATATTTTTTTCTTATTACCAAAATTTCTTATTCATGTTTTTCCTTTATATTTAAAGTTTTCAAAGGTAACACATAGCATTTTTTGCTTTAATTTTGTCTTTGGTTAACTATGCATGCTCTACAGAAGCAATGCTGTAAATGTTTGTTATTGCAATTGGCATGACATTCCTCTGTAGATTATTTTATTGCTTCTCCAGTAACTGAAGATGTCTAATAATTAGCTTTCTTGAACGTAGTTTTGATATTTCTGAAATAAAGTCTAGTTTGATTATTCAACACTGATTACCCAGAAATTGCTTATTACGGTGAGTTTCATGGCAGCTATGCTTTCATTCCAAGTATTATTTAATCAACCTACTATGTCCATAATTCTGGGATTTTTTTTCAAAGTTCTTATTTTGTTTAGTTCTTATTTTTGACAGCTTATAAGACAGAGTCTCAGCTTCGTTACAGTCCACTTTGTGCAGCTATTAAGAGGCAACATGGATGTAACCGGACTGAAAAAGTGAGGAAGAAAACTTGCCAAAATCCAAATAAGTCATCTCTGACTCACTGAAATCTAGAATCAGGATTCTGTAAAAAGGTGGAATAAAATTACATTTCTTTGCCAGGCCTTCACTTACTGCACCAAGCAGAGTTCATTTAGACCCAATGGAACAGATCTATGTTTTATATTTAGTGGGTGATGGTAACAGCTACGTGAAAAAGAACTTGTTTCAGAATATCCAATATGTGTAACAGTCTTTAGAAAGAAGAGTCTCATAAATAATATGAACAAGAAAAACCTTAAGAAATTTTATTAAATTGAAAATAAATGTCTAGCAATAAAAAAGGTGATGTTTCAGAGTTACCCTAGATGGCAACGTTGGCAAAGGTGCATGGGTCTATTTAATTTTCCTTTTGTGTCACCAATGCATTATTTCTTGTTCTCAAAAAAAAAAAAAAGATTCTGTACAGCAGTTCTGTGGAGCATTCTGTATAGCGCACAAAAAGCACTTTTAGAATAGCAGCTGAATCCCTGAGTAACTCTGCTTTTACATCTTAGTTTAGCATGACATCATAAAATACATTTTTAACAGCTGTTATTTTGAGAAATAATAGTTTTCCAGCCTGCCTGTTCATTTTGTCTGCTTTTCAATAATACGTTGCTTATGAGAAAGCTGACCTCAAGTGTTGAATACTGTCTGAAGGTTTATAGTACCATTTGATGCTTTTCCTGGAAGGACAATCCAGTAGGGTGTGGCTCTTCCAACTGTAACGTAATAAAGGCTTCTCTCTTCCACTATTAAACCTAAGGGAAAACGTCAAGGGCAAAATGAAAGGGAATATGCCCCCTCCACACTAAAAGAGTCTTCAAATACATCTGCAGAGGAACTGTTAAATGTATCTGAATATGCCCTCCACTTCCTCTCAAAAATCTTTGTACTGTGCTGGTTGGTGGCAGCAAATGACTTTCCATAATTTAACGGGGGGGGGGAGGAGAGGGAAGAAGTGACTTAAGAACTAAAAAAACCAGCTGTGAAAATTACAAAAAGCATCTGGGCTTACTCACAGACCCAGAGGAGAAGCCACTTTCAGCAGAACATGCAAGAACACGTAACTTAATGGATTCAGATTGCATTTCTCAGTGAGTTTCCTTCCTTCAAAGAAGGGAGCTGGAGGATATTAGGAGCTTCTACGAACTTCTCATGAGGTACCAAGATTGTGCATAGGATATGGACTTGGGTAGGTGTAACTGCAAACTTTAGACTTTGTCTCCTCAGCCGTGGCCAGAGAGTGACTCAGGTTTTATAAAGAAAAGGGTGTTTGCAGTTTTTCTTCGTGGTACAGAAGTATGACATTGAATTGGACTTTTTCCTGTCCTGCTTTTAGGATATTACAGCTTTACGTTGCCCTTGCTCATGCCCAATCCAAAACACGCCTTTACCAGCTGGGGACATGAATCTTCTTCAGAGAGAAAAGTTTAATTGAATTGTTGCTTCATTGACAGAGTGAGTCATATTACAAAAATCGCAGTACAAAGACAAAAGTTACCTAAAAGTAACTGATGCTGTAGTAATGTCTGGAGCTCTCTCATGCAATTATTTTATGCACAGCTAATATACTGCGTTCAGCTTGCTTCCTTGCATATGATCTAGATTCAGCTTTCCACATGTTTCCATCATTGATCTTAGTCCTTTTATTGGTGATTTGGTTTATGAAGTATAAACACATAATTCTTCAGAACTCAAATGACTGCCCTATACCAATGTGTACAAGATATGGAATAGTGAAAAAAAATCATAGTGCTGTGATAGAACATGATAATACTATTAATCATAAAACTATGCTTAAATCTTGAATGTAATAGAACTTAAATCAGTTCATCTAGATTGCCCAAATCAGGTAAAGATACGTAAAGAAAATACTAAATATCTCATACAGAAAGCATAATCATTGCATGTACAATTTCTATTACAATTTTGGTTTCTGTGTATTTGCAACAAGTAATTCTTTGAAGAGCAGACAGACTGAAGCCAGGCTGTCTAGAGATTTCTGCATCTTGGCTGCTATTTCTTTTTTTAACTGAGTTTACACTATTTTCTGTTATCTCTACATACACTTTTATAGTTTTCTGCCATTCCCCTCTAACTGCCTCTGCAGTGAACTTTGGCAGTGATAACAGGCTGTTTAGCTTTAAAAAATCAGAGAGGATCAAAAACTGCAGTGGATGGATGTTAACTTTTTAAGCCTGATTCTGTCCGCTTCCTCACTATCTGCCTTAGAAACTTGAAAAACAATCATCTGAAATCTCTTTGTGAACTTTGATTGAATTTGCACACTCGGTTTAAAAATTACTCAGGTGGGGAGGACACACGCTTCACATGACAGCGTGTCCAAAGCTTTGTTTCCTTTGGAGGAAACAGCTTTCCATCAGCTTTGTTTCTTTTGGAAGCGAGACTGAAAAAGCACTATCAGGGAAATTAGGAAAGAGTCTAATGACCTGGTTTTTACACCTGAGTGATTTGAAGTATGTGCACAGAAAAGGAGCCCAGTTACTTCTTGTTAGTTGCTATCAAAAATTACAGTGTGACCTTTATACTCTTCTCAGAACCTAGGAAAAGAAATAATGACTAAAGCTTAAAACCAGTTTTTTAGAAATGCCCAGGTGTCAGGGGATGCTACCTTATGATTTGGGGGGCAAAATGTAAAGAAACACATCTTATAAGATTACTCAAAGTATTGATGAGTTTAAAAACTGGACTGATGAGCTAATTATTTATATTATTATAGCATTATTTGCTTACTATGAAAAAGAAGCTAGGATCAAAAGATACTTGCTATTTCACAAATACAATCATTGGATTTGCAGAAAATCTGAGAAAATTAAATGCAAAATACATATGCTTGAGATAGAGCATAATAAAATCTGGGAAGTCAAGGAAACCAGAATGCATGATCAGAAAAAGAATAGTGCAATATAAGATACATTATTCCTACAAAAATTGGCAAATCTTTATTAGTCTTGTAATAACTTCTGGTTTTGCTTTGATTTTTCTTCAAGCTATTAGTTTAAATGTTTTTAAAATGAGAATTTACATTATTTAAGTGTTATTAAAAAAAAACCAAAACAACAAAAAGACAAACAAGCAAGATCCCGATTACTTCACCAGGGTGCTTGAAATACTGCATTTAAGTATTATGACACAACAGCTACTTCCTTTGAAATAGGATTAGTATTTGACTCGGAAAATTCTGGAGTAAGCTGGCGGAAGAATTTGTGACCATGAGAATCTGTGTTTACATAGACGTAACCTGGAGGAGACGGATAATTTGCTGGGCATATCTCCGGTTTCTTCAGAGTATATTCTGTGCGATACATAGTTTCACCTTGAAAAGGAGACGAATTAAGAACTATAGCACGTACAGGTTTGAAACTTTGAGCTGTAATGATCTGATGGGGTACAAAATGAGATCTGAATGTAGTTAAATCATAAAATTTTCCTGCGGGTTTTGGAATTTCTTGTTGTTTCTTAGTAATCTCTTGCCAACAGCTGCCCCAAGCTTTAAAGTCTTCCTTCGTAGTAGTGTTCCCTTGAAAAGGGCCATTGGTTCTTATTCCATTAGAAACTGGTCTTATGGGGACAGCAGGAGAAATCTCATGCTTAATATAATCAAGATGGCTTGTGGAGTTAAAATCCATGTTGCCTGGGGGTGGAACGTACTCTCTTGTTTTGGGGACCTCACGTAAGGAAACCAACCATGGCTGAAAACGATCCTGGAATTCAGTGATTCCATTAAAATGAACATTGGATCCGACTTTTGCATTTTCAGGCTTGCAGCTTTTTGCAAGTTGCCCAGGTAGCCCTTTAAAATCAGTCCGATGGGTTGTGAGATCTTCAAAGGGTTGGTTGCTTGGCTTGTACTCTTCTTTCGATCTTACGAATTTTGGTTCCAGTTGATGAGCAATGTAAGAAGTGCGATGGCTAGTAGTACTATCGAAAGGCACATCTGAAAGCTTGGCTACACAAGGAGGTTTAAAACTTTGCCTGGGATTCAGTTCCCTAGGAACAAAGTCATCTTGAAACGTAGTAGAATTTCCGAACTTTGCTGTAGGTGGGTGGTATATATGCTCCACCTTACTAGTTTCCCTTCTTTGAACTTCCCATGACCTATAGTCATCTTTAAGGCAAAAACAAAACTTCACTATACAAGTGTTATTACTTAAGACCATTCCTTTAAAATTAAGGCAAATTCTTCTGGTATTAAATCTTGCAAAACAAAGAAAATGGATGTAAGTGAGAATAATGTTGTCTGCACATTTGTGATACGACAAAAATGTCTTCTATTATTGGTGTGACAAAAGCAGACAAAAAATTGTACATGATGCCCTATTTTGACTGTTTCCTCAAGGAAAAATAGAATGTTGCATGTACATATTTAGTGGGTGTTCTATCAGAAAATAGCCATCTGCAGTATGTCACATTTTACTTAGAAGTTTATGCAAATATACAAGACTGAAAGGAACCTCATAGGCCAATGGGTCATATTCAGTAGTGATTAGGAGAATTCTCTCCCGTAATTTCCATATCAACATTACATCATCTTAAAGCTTGTTGGGATTTTTTTTTTGCTTTGCTTCTGGGTTTTTTACTAACAGACTCTTCTGCTATAGTTACCAAACTTATTGTCCATTCTAAATTTCTTCATGGGCTGTTGAAATCAGTGTGTTGTCTTGCAATCACTGTACTTACTTCAGCTTCATTTTTTATTCACTCCTTGATCCTCACTCCCTGTCGAACTGCTAACATACGTTAAGTGAAGCAGTCGCATGCTGTCTTAGTTGTATGCTGAGATTAGGCTAAATTATTCATTATTTGCTATCTTACTGCTTACATGTAGGCTAAATAGAAATATTTAAATATCCTTATAAATTATTTACAATCAATAAATATAAAGTATTTATATAAATGCATTTCACAGAATCACTGAGGTTGGAAGAGACCTTGGAGATCACCAAGCCCAACCATAAACCTACACTGCCAAAACCACCCCTAAACCATGTCCCTCAGCACCACGTCTACCTGTCTTTTAAATACCTCCAGGGATGGTGATTCCACCACCTCCCTGGGCAGCTTCTTCCAATGCTTGACAACCCTTTTGTTGAAGAAGTTTTTCCTAATATCCAGTCTAAACCTGCCCTGGCGTAACTCAAGGCCATTTCCTCTTGTCCTGTCCCTTGTTACTTGGGAAAAGAGATTGACTCCCACCTCTCTACAGCCTCTTCTCAGATAGTTGTAGAGAGTGGCAAGGTCTCCCCTCAGCCTCCTTTTCTCCAGGCTAAACAATCCCAATTCCCTCAGCCGTTCCTCTTAAGACTTGTTCTCTAGACCCCTCACCAGCTTCGTTGTCCTTCTCTGGACACGCTCCAGCACCTCAATGTCCCTCCTATACTGTGATGCCCAAAACTGGGTGCTGAGTACAGGGGCACGATCACTTCCCTGCTCCTGCTGCCGACACTGTTCTCGATACATGCCAAGATGCCATTGGCCACCTTGGCACACTGCTGGCTCATGTTCAGCTGACTGTCCACCAGGACCCCCAGATCCTTTTCTGCCAGGCAGCTCTCCAGGCACTCCTCCCCAAGCCTGTAGCACCGCCTGGGGTTGTTGTGACCCAAGTGCAGGACCCAGCACTTGGACTTGAACCACGTACCGTTGGCTTCCGCCCGTCAATCCAGCCTGTCCAGATCCCTCTGCAGAGCCTTCCTGCCCTCAAGCAGGTCATCAACACTCCTGCTTAATTTGGTGTCGTCTGCAAACTTACTGAGGGTGCACTCAAATTTCTATCTAGCATAGGCCTAAGTTTAAAGAAGCTAGAAAAATATGTCTGGGTTTTTTTGAAGAGCCTGTTTTCCCACATTTTATCCTTCTAACTCTTTGTCACTGCACTCTCTCCTCTGCTCATTTTGCAGCAAGCATTCTAACTTCCTGTTTTAATAGCTATATCTGATTCTCGTTATTGCAACTATCTTTTTGATACCACTGGCCTTCATAATCAGGAACATATCGATTTTCATCATTCTAGTAGATTAGATCTCATCATTTATTTCTACTTACTTTTCACTGGGCCTACAATGCAGTACATGTACCAAGTTCAGTAACACATTTTAAGTATAAAATTTTCTACTTGTATAAATGCATCAATGTCGCTTGCCAAAATAACTTAAAAGGAGATTTAGTGCCTTTGTGCTGACCAATGTAATAGAATAACTTGTGTTAAAACAGATCATTACTAGGATGATATGGAAGCTATACAGTACAAACGAAAGAAATCTAAAGACAACTTTGGACCTACTCTCTGGAAAAACATGTGGTTCATGAGCTAAAACTATCCGAAAGATATATTGGCATTTTAATTACAACCAATTTTTGCCCAAGATAGCCTAACCAAATGTATGTTAGAATTTCTCTCCTTCTAGCCAGGAAAACTCCGGAGAAGGCTTTTCCTCTAGAAACAATAACCATCACCTCTAAAGAACTGGAGTGCTGAACATCTGAAGGCATTATCATCTGCTTTCTAGTATGTCTTACTCTTTGGCCCTAACTAAGAAATCCAGTTTCCAATACAGGTAACTCAGAATGCTACCTTAGTCTTGCTTATTTCTCTTTCTAAAGACTGCATATATTATTACCTCGATAGGTTGGTATGGTATCCAATTTTCCTCCTGTAGTGTGCCTTCTCTCTAGAGGTCTTACTAATGTCACTGGTTGTATTGTATGAGCATTATAATCTTTCTGGTATGTGGTTCCCAGTTCTATCTCTCCCGTCTTTGGTTTATATTCTTCTTGTATTCGAAAAGGTCGCTTCACAATATCATATGGTAAATAATCAGATCTGAATTGGGGAAAAAGGAAACACTAGTTAAAAACTATTTTCTTATAGTCACTTTTGTCATTTTTCCATTACATGGAAAAACAACAACGTATAATGTTTAGGCTGAAAAATCAATCTGAAGCCATGTGTTAAGAGGGATAGCAAGGCAGAAAGAAAACCATAGTACATAAGTCTAGGCTCTCTGATGCGTGATATAGCCTTTATTCAAAGGTAGATGGTGAAGCATCTTTTTCAACACTGAGTTTTATTCCCAGTTTAAAAATATTCTTTAAAATGCCTGAAAGGAGACTAGAAAAAGGTGCTGCGATTTTACAAAGAAATGATCCAGAAAGCAGAAGCAGAAATCAAACTACTACAAGTGGCAACAACTACTAATTGCAAGAGGAGAATGGAATACAATCAGAAACAGCATTTCACCATTTTTTAAAAGGGCATATATTATGTATGTAGGTGTTCAAACAGTATTTGCAGCTCACTGTCAATCTTGCAGAAGAGCATTTGGCCTTTCTATGTATCTCCCTTCTGTTTTTTTATGAAAAAATAAAGAAGTTTCACCTGTTGCCCTTACAGCTTAAAAGAAAAACAATAATGGAAAAAGTAAAGGTTTATGCTTCTGTCACATTATTAATAATGAATGAGCGATGTCTTTTTCTAACTCTTTGAAAGATGCTCTGTAATTTTGTAAGCTTAATGTTAGTGTCTGTGCACTGACAGGACAGACCTACTGAACCCCTTTACAGTTGGCTTACTTCAAACTCCTAGTAATTTAGACCTGCCTGGAAAAAAAAAAATAAAAATCCCTGTTCCTTCTTCTTAAGGTTTCATTTTCCCATTTTCCCTCAGATTCCACACAGATATCACAGAAAGGTCCCCAGCTTGTCAGCTTTTTCAGGCTCAATGAGACCTAGATTTCCAAAACAGGCTGAAAACGAGGACAAAAATTTTAGATTACCTTCACAGGTTAAAGGATGCTGTAAAGAATGCAAATCTTCTTGTATGCATGCTTCACTACTTTTTATGAAATTTTGTGGTCACTGTATTTCTACGCTCAAAATTTATACTATGCTGCAAGTGTAAAGGATGCAATGATTGCGTTTTGAAAATGATTGCAATACGATGTTCAGTCCCCCCTTAAATGAGAAAGTATGAGAAAGAAACTTTATAGAGTGATTGTAAAACAGATTGCTTCAAAATGTTTACTTAAATGTTGTCATTCCTTCCATTTTCCCACGATGCACTTGGTACTCTTGTTTCGGCTTAAGGCTCCGGGGAGGAGAGATGTTGCTATACTTGGGATATTTTTCCACATACTCTGTTGTGAGGCACGGCTGTTGTCCATTATCATAAATCCTTGTGGGTTTATGAGGGCAGCGATGGCGCCTGGGTAAAACACATCAGATGAGATCATTTTGAACAGTTTCATTTAAGGGGAAAACCCATGCCCTGTCTACTGGGAGTGAATAACAAATGGGGAAGATTGAACAATGTCAGTAGTTTGAAATCTTTTCTGAGTGATAAAAATACCAAATACTGCACTGATGGCATAGGTCCCAGAGCACAGTATACTAATACAGTCATAAACAGTAATCAGTATGCAAGTTAGTCCTTAGTACAGAATATAAAGGATGGTTAGAGTTGATCTCAGTCCTCAAAAGGACGTTACCACCACGATGCACTTTTTTCTCTTTTTTTAATCTTCAATGATATTACTAGTCTTAATTGTGAAAATAACTAACTATGCTTCATTTCTCCTCTCATATCGTCTCTTTTTTACTGTTTTCCCTCATTGCTTGTCTTTTTATTTTTGTGCATCTGCTCACCTGTTTTCACCACAACTCAATTAACACTTTTTAAAAGGGGTTAGTGTTTTGTAGTGGTGTGAAAATTGTAAGTTGTGTGTGGTGTGAAATCTCATGTGCACTTCTTGTGCTCTGCAGGCTATTTCTGACTTTTCAACCCCCTGCCTTTTTTTTTTTTTTTGTCCCCATGGACTGACTAAATCCTCTATCTCAAAACTATGTTTGTTTAGAAGTACTGACGTCTGGTTTTCTTAATAGGTTTTATTTCAATGCCACCTGCTTGTCATGGATGCCTATTTTGATGTTATACCTCACCATTGAGGTATATTGTGACAATTTATGACTTATACCTTGTTGTTTTGTGTAAATTACACATAAAATTAAAATGTGCTTGTTAAGATTTTCAAAGCAACATAGAAAATATTAGATTTATTCTACTTTGCATAACACATCTCTATGGTAGGTTGTTTCAAGCATGATTTTAAAATTTGATTTTGGCTGACATGCACTTATTATCTAATATCTCCTTTAAGGAGATATATAATGAAAGGTGTTCCTCCTACTTGTGGCTGACAACTTGCAACACTGGTTCAGATACAAGCAAAGGGAAATAACAAGAAATAAAGCAAAATTTTTAAAATAAATGAATGTTATAAAATTCTGTACATTAAACCCAAATATAACTAAAGAACAAGAAAGGTGAAAATGTACTGCTCTTACTGAGTACAAATAAATTCAAGTTTCAGGAAGCTAGGTACCCAAGGAATAGTTCCAAGGTCTTCAGAGAAATTTAGCTAGCATTGAATACCAAGAAGAAAAAGATAAATTAAAGCAAGGTAAAATAGAACATGGAAACAGTCATGAAGGAGTCCTGATGGGAAAAGTTATGTAAAAAAACACTAAAAGAAGTTGTCTGGAACTGGGGATCCTAAAGCTGGTATTAGCTTGGGCTGCCTGACTTTGCCAGCTCAGTAGCTCAATAATTGAGAAATGTCTAAGAAGCCGGATCCTTTCAAAGCCTCAGGTGCTTACTCCTTTTCAGTCAAGGGATAGTCAAGTAACAATTGAGAGACCTATTCAGAACATAGCAGGGAAAGGAAAAAGGAAGAGGAGGGAAAGAACAGGAAGTATGTGTTGTTTCTCAGCACAGTGCTTGCCTTCCGCTACATTTTTCATGAAATTCAGTTTTTACCTTACTCATATTTTTTCCAGTAAATATAAACAGCACATGATGTGTCATGTAGCATCTAAAAGTAACAGCTAAGCAGCAACTAAAAGCATTGAATATATGTTTTGAAAGCTAGTTGAAATATAGGGTATCAAATTATAATGTTCTTCACATATTTTAGGCATAAAATCCAAAGGCATTTGAAACAACATTCATTTACAAAACCTTCATTTTGACAATCTTCAGTTTGCCATGAGCTGGTCCGGAAGACCAATCGCCAAACAAAACACCTTCTCTGTTCTGGTAGCACCAGTCTTCAAAGACTTAACTCCCGCTATTTTCTAAGCAATACTGTCAGTATATCCCCCGTATTGCTGACTGGTGATGCTACAAACAGAAACCGACTCTAGAAAAAGAATTACTTGCAGAGTGAGCCTGTAGCTCTTGGTAGATGAACACAGAGGTGAAAATAATCTAATGTATCTCTCCAAGGAAAGAAGGTTTTGTAATTACGTTAGAATTAATTGCTGAATCAAAAATGTCCTTGGTCCCAGTCATTTTTAGCTTATGCAATAATTCTGAACAGCCTCTAACTATGCACAAAATTACCTGGATTCAGAGGAGATCGTTCAGGAAGAGCCTACATCCTACTCTGCTGTGAAAGAACTTCCAGTGGGCCTAAAAGGCAATGTAAAATTACCTAAAAATAAATGTGCATTTGACTTGAAGATTAGGGGCTTTTTGGTTAACCAATAAATCTACTTTTGGATGTTGTCCAACTGCTAAACCGAAAGTTTTCATTTAGATAATAACTTTATAAGACTGATTACATAGGGCATCACAGCTCTTTAGAGGGACAATACTAAGAATCATTAATCAGAGAAGACAGATTACAGTTCTGATAAATGAAACATGTTGCTTACAATTTGGCCAGAGCTTCTTCAGTCACTGATTATTTTAAACCTCTAACTTGTAGTTATTTTAACTTCAACTCCAGAGTTACTGAAAATTCAAATTAATTTGGTGAGAATATGCCTTCCCCCATGACTGACTGATGTCTCCTTTGATGGATTATTATTCTTTCCCTTCTTTGAGGGGGACTATCTCGTTGCTTGCGTAAAGTGGGTAAGGTTAATCTCAGCTAAATGAAATTGACAGTATACTAGTGCCAAATGCTGTTGGTCTGATTATTTTAACAGAATGTTGCTGAGTTTCACTTATTCAGGATCTGGAATACATACAGTGGTTTTTCATACAGTGCTAGCAAGACGCGTGAAATTTTCCCACAAAGAATTGTCCGCTCAGAGAATTAGACTAATAATGAGAACAGTTTAATGCTTATCATCATAAAGAACTTTTTGTAAAACCAAACCAAACCTCCAAGTTGTTGGGTTTTTTAACTGCCAGTGCACGCGCTATGGTCTGAAAGACAGAAATTACATATGGACACTGTATTTTTGACTCATCTGCTTTCCTAGCGTTGACAGGAGACCTAGCATGGTTTTTTGGGTTCGTGTGTATTTACATGTGGTCAGTATGAAGGATAAAATATCCCATATTTTAGAGAAATCTTCCTCTTTCCTCTTAAATTTACTCAGGAATTCCTATTCAGGAATAGATTTTTATGATAATTATGACAAAAGTGCAATAAATGGGGAATGGCTGACACATTGAGAAAAAGATAAAGCAGTAGTTTATTTTTATATCTCAAAACTAAACTTTTATGCTTTTGTATGCTGTGATTATCTTTTATGGTAGACAAATACTATTCCTGAGTGCAGAGAGTTCATCTGCCTCAGAGGCTTTATTCTCCCTTTGGAGGTCAGATTTAACATCCTGTATTTATTTACTCTTAGGTATTTCTATTGAGACAGTGATCTGAAGCCTGACTGTACTTGCTAGCAGGGAGTAATTTTCTCTTGTGTTAACACATTTGGAACCTATGGGAAATAAAAAAATAAAAATATTTCCTTCTCATTATGGATCAGTCCCAAGTAAGACTAGCTCATAGTTTCTCCACATTAAAAATATACCACTTCTAAAATAAGAAGTGGATCTGGAATATCTTAGCAAACAATACAGAATCCAGCCATTACTCTGCACAATGCAGTTTTGAGAACATTTTTATGGTTTATTAAAAAGAAAAACCAACCTCCAACCAAACTTACATCTCTACCATAGCAGCTTGAAAGTGATCACCATACCGCCCTGGTAGCATCTTATGCTACTGCAAGAGTCTTAAGCTCAAAAGGCTAGAAATTATGTCAGTTATTAAAAATGGAGAAATGCCCAGCATTGGACGTATTTTGCAAATTGATCTTGGAGCATGCTCAGCACTGGGTACACTTCCAGTGGTTTTTGGCATTACAATTATTTGTTGATTCTGAAAAAGATGACCGAATAGGCACAGAAAGTGATTCAGTCTAGTAAGCAGGAATGTGTTCAAAATTATCTTAAAAAATCTCGTAACAATTATTTGATTAAGAGCCCAAGACTGCAACCCCTAAGTATGAACACTCGCACTCAGGTGTGAGCCTTTCATGATTGGATTGTGTATGTCACACCGTAAAAAAGGTCATTCCGGAATTTTGGAGGCTCTTCTCCCTTCCTGTAAAGAGAAAGCAGAATAAAGTTCTGTCTTACTGACCTTCCTTCCCTGTATTTGTAAATTTTTTTCAGGTGTGTTTTTTTTTTTCTGTGAACAGCTAAAAAAGATTGTTTCCTTCTATTTTATTATTTAGAATCAAACAGTAATTATAGCGCCATAAAATTTCCTGCAAATAGCTAAATGATAAGTTCTACAAAATATCAGATCTTTTTCTTTGCTTTGAAATCTCCTCTAGGATGTGTTTGCATTGTGATATCCAGGTAACACTACCAAGAGACCAGTCTTCACCTAAAAACAGAAACACTATAGCTACATTAAAACAAACACAATGTGCTGCCTAAACCAATAACGGCTTAAGATTTTATTGCCTGTAAAAACTTCATTGATGTTTATTTTAAACCATAAGTTTTGTGCATGTTTTATTCAATTATTGACATTATTAAACTGGGTTTTTGAAGTGCAAATTTTCAGTTGAGTTGAACATCATTTTCTGCTGTGAGATGGTGGCAGCAGTTGGCAGCCACAGGGCTGGCTGTGTACTCCCAATAGACAGTGATCACACTCTTGTGAGCTTACGATGGATCTCCTTGTATGTAGTTGTTAGACTTTTTTTTTTACTATTAAAGGCTGAATCGTTGAATCCTTGTATGAGACTCCTAGGAGGATTCTTTTTCTGGGTGTTGGAGTACTGACTCCAAACCTATATCTGAATTTTGCAAGGTTTAAATCCCTTATGCTTTTGGGAAACCTGACTTGTGATTTCTTTTTTACCCTAGGGCATTGATAGTATTGCTTATAGACCTGTAATAGTAATTCTAAAGGAAAAAAATTAAATTGCCTGCTCTGCTCTCTTACATTAGCCTGGCTGTGCTTGCACCGTTTTCTGTCCGGGCAGATGTAGCCAGAACTCTTCCAAGGGTTCCTTTGGTTTCCCTCTCTCCACACAGCTCTGCTTTATCGAAAAGCCTGACCCTGAGGCTTAGTCTAGGTGGCCTTAAAAGGCTGCCTCCGTTCTTCTCTCTTTTAGGATCTGCTTTTCCCCCTGCTTGATTTGAAGACGTTGCCTCGTATGCACCGAGAAGATCCCGCGTAGAAAAAAAGGGCAGCCAGAAACTATCGAAATGGAAACGTTACCCGGTTTGTGCCCCCCCGCTGCTAAAAACATTAGCCGCGACGAGCCGCGGGGCTCCCCGCACAACGCGGGACGGGCGCGGAGGGGGACAAGATGGGGGTCGTTTTTGTGGCGGCCCGGAGTGCTGAGGGGGACCCGCCGCCATCTTCCCGGGGGACACACACACACACACACACCCCCCCTCGTGGGGACCCGAACGCTCCCCTCGCTCCCGGGGGACCCGCGGGGGCGCTGCTTACCCGCAGGTGCAGATCTCGCACAGGCACCGCGGCCGCTTCATGCTGCCGGCGGCCTCCGCGCCGCGCAACTGAGGCAGCGCCCGTCGCCTTGGCAACGGCGCCGCTCTCGCGCCGGGCCGCCTCCGCCGGCTTCCGTCCGGCGTCACGCAGCGGGGCGGGGAGCGACGGCCGCTGGCTTCCGGGTGCGGGCGGCGCGCAGCGAGCGACGGTGGGGGTCTTCCCTTCCCCCTGCCCGGGAGGGGCCGCTTGGCGGCGGAAGGGGCGCGGGGCCGGCGGGGCGCGGC
>VZSF01004641.1:2290536-2415687 GCA_013398295.1 Chionis minor
CCCCCGCCTCTGAGCGGCCCGAGTGGAACGCGTGGGGCTGCGCCTCGCCGGGGCAGAGCCGAGGCCGCGCTGTGCCCCTGCGGAGCGGAAAGCTGACCCCAAACCCCCCGGTTCTTGTTCACCGTAGAAACGTGCGCGGTGGTTTGTGTGTTTCCGGCGTGCCAGGTGCGGTGCCCGTGGGGTCTGAGGAACGCGGGACGCCCCACCTGTCGGGGGAGGTTTCCCTGCTGAGGAGCTCTAACCCCAACTTACGTAATTTAAAAAAAAGCCAAACCAAAACGAAAAACCCACAACGAAAACCCAAAGCGGCTGTTTCTTAAGCTGCCTCCTAAATAAAATATTTTCCTCCGTTCACAGTATTAAGGAACCATGGTCCTCACAAGTGTGGGAAAGATGGTTGCCCTCCAGAAGCAGACTTCTGGCATCAGGAATATCTGTATCCTGGCCCACGTGGATCACGGTAAGGCAGCTGCTTGTGGTGGCAGGAGCCTCCCGAAGAAAACTTGCCTGTGTTAGTTTGAACGATGCTGAGATGTTTCGTTCTCTGTTTTAAAGCAGTAGGTTTTCCTGGATTTAGCTTTAAACCGTCTTGATTCGGAGAAGTAATTTTGCTTCATTCGTGTTTCTTTTGTCCCGATGCAGCTTATCTTTCAGAATTCAAGAGAACGTGACACTGTAGTAATTTGCAGTAGTTGAAACTGAATGTTTTCTACCTTTGTGGTGCTGAATGTCGGCATGAATTAAGTATATGTGTGTGTGTGAGGTAGGCTGTTGTACCTCTGTGTTTACTTAATGGAAGAAGTTTGTTATGTAGGTGGAAATAATAAAAGCTTGTTTTAGGACAAAAATATTTTGTCTAATTGCATGTTATATTGAGGTTCTGATGTTAATGTTTGTTATTTCAACTGCTTTTCTAGTTGCGACAGGTGAGGTCACATCCGCTCTTCAAAAATAAATTTGTGTGCACATAACAGGTGAAGTTAAGTAATTGTATTTGTTTTTTTGACTTAGTTTGTACTTTTTTTGACTTTTAAAACCTTTATTAGTGTTGATGCCTCAGAACACTAGATGTTGTCAGGATTCATAATATTGTCGCATCTTTTTCTGTTGTCTGTATTAATTTAAACTAAGTAATTTATTTTTCTTTTCAGGCAAAACTACTCTGGCTGATTGTCTAATATCTAGTAATGGAATAATCTCTAGCCGCTTGGCAGGAAAGGTAGAGTTATACTGTCATTTTTAACAAAATTCTCGTGTGTATATGCTGGGGTTGTAAGTCAGTGATAATAAGGAAATTCTATTCCCAGTCTAGCTAAACTTCATTTTCTTGCAGTCATGCTCTTTGACAGTTGATAAGTAACTTGTGAAGATAATTCTATGGATTTATCACCTCTTCTTTTGTTTTTGTAATCAGCTGAGATACCTAGACAGTAGAGAAGATGAACAAGTCAGAGGAATAACAATGAAATCTAGTGCAATTTCATTGCATTTTGTGAAAGGTAAGTTGTTGATGCTGGCAAGTATAAGCTTTATATATATATTTGTTAATTTTCCCTGTCTATTCATTGTTGCTGTTGAGATCTTTTTGCGTGCAACTTTTACTTTGCTGTTTCTCGGTGTTAGGCCATGATTCTGCAAAGACTTAGGTGTGTATTCAACTGTTAACCAAGATAATCAAGTTCCATCAGTTCCAAGAGTGGTTAGGGAAACCACCTTCAGTTGTATCTGTGAGTGGAGGCAATTAGAATAGCTGCTTTTGCCATTTTATTTTTGATCGAAATCTTCATATTTTGATCTTGTCTTGAAATAATTTCCACCGAAAGGCAAGATCTTCTTTCAAAGAACAACAAATTTTTTAATTCCTTTGTAAGAGCTTATTTTTACTTCTTTGTCAAGGTTCCTGTAATACTCTTCTATAAATTTTTCAGAGGGATTTTTTATGGTGTAGTTACAGTCTCGTTTTTGTTATGACTCCATGTTTTGGGGAGTAGCGTAGAAAATACTGAAAATTTCTCCTGTATTGATATTTTTAAGATAGTTTAGTAATGTGGAGTCAAAAGCATTTTTTAAAAAAACACAAGGTTGAACTGAGGCATTTTATGTAAGGTTTATTTTTATGATAGTTTATGGTGATTTATCTTTAAAATGCAGGCTGTACTGCAATTAGTTTGTGATTTAGCTAATTATCTATATGTAAGGCTACTACAAGCTTGTTCAGGGTTAGAGTTTTTGTTTGGTTGGCTGGTGTGGTTTTTGTTTTAATTTTCTGAAGGTAGTTGGGCATTGAAAGGTGAAGGTTGGTGTTAAAGAGTGAAATTAAAACCAATTAGGCACAAGCCACTAGCGTAATGGTTACTGCAGATTTGGTCCTTAAAAATTAATAATGGCTTAAGCAGTATCACCGGGTGCCTGAAATAAATATTTTTGGGAACTGTTCTGAAATATTAATTTATTGTTTGATCCTAGGTGATCAGGAGTATCTGATTAATTTAATAGACTCCCCAGGGCACGTGGATTTTTCTTCAGAAGTATCTACTGCTGTCCGACTCTGTGATGGTTGCATCATAGTGGTGGATGCTGTTGAAGGAGTCTGTCCACAGGTGAAATAAAGTATATTAAATAGAGAAAGAGGGTAGAGAAGACAGAGCGAGCAAAGTCTTAAGTGTATTACGTAGAAATAAAAGAATTAAGCTGGTTTAAGAAGTTTTACAAAACTTTTAATAAATGACAATGTACTTGAGGTATGAAAGAGGGTAGTTAGTTTCACAGCTGTGCTGAAAAACTGAGCAATGCTGGTGAGTGGGTGTAGTGATGTAGGGTTGGAACAGCGAGTAGGCAATTTTTCAGGTAATGGAATATTTGTATAGAGAAGAAATAAATGTCTTAAAGGAAATAATTTAATATCCTTATGTGTACCTTTAGGGTATTGAAAATGAAAAAATATGCAAAATAACATTGAAATAGTGGGGTTTTTTTCATGGCTTATTTTTCTAAAGAGATTTTTTGTTGTAGTTGTTGTGGGTGTTTTTGCCATGGGTTTCTGCCATTCTGCAGAATTCTGTAATAACTCACACTATGTACTATGGGAGTTAAATTTCTGGTTTGACTGTCAACCTGTCTTTTATTATGTGTTTAATTAAATTTTAAAATTATATTGTCATTGTCTTTAACATTACATCTCTTTTGTGGTATCATGCTTTCTGTAATGGATTTTTTTTAACTCCTTCCTTCTTGACAGACTCAGGCAGTTCTGCGGCAAGCGTGGCTAGAAAATATACGTCCAGTACTGGTGATTAATAAAATTGATCGCTTGATTGTGGAGCTCAAGCTCACCCCTCAGGAAGCATACTTGCACCTTAAGAATATCTTAGAGCAGGTATTTGTTCTATAGTGTGATATTCATATAGCAGATTTTGTTGCGTGTTTTTTTTTCTCCATTCTTGAACTGAGAGAGACTGTATTTTTCACTGCCTTATAGCTGGAATAAATTTAGTGCTGAAGAACCAGGTTTTTCTTCAGTTTTTATGGGACCAAGAACCATAACATCTAGTCTAATTTTGAACATTGAGATACATTTTATTTCTAGTTGGTTTTGAGGTTCGTTCAGGATGCCTGTGGTAGAGAAAAGAGTATTAAATGCCTCTTGATAGGTCAGCAGAAAGAATCTTCATTTTCAGAAATAGTATGCTGAATGTTCTGTTGTTCTTGTTAAATTGCTTAAACTTCTTTGGAAGTAGACAAATAGTATCTTTAGGCCATTCCTGATATTGATGATTTTATGCAGGCATAAAGTTAATTAATCTTTTAAGTTGTAAGCTAAGTTGCCTTCAAACCGTTTTTCCCCCCCACAGAAGTTGCTTTTAAGCCCTTATCCACGTGGTTTCCCTTTGCCCTCCTTTGTCATTTGTTTGTTGGTAGTAACAGGTTCCTATTTCACCATTCCTTGTTCTGAGAGACAAAGTGTATTACGCGTGATACTCTGCATCTGATTCAGTCCTGATGTGGCTGACTTTGACTTGGAAAGTGTCTCAATTGAAATGTCAGTCTCATCAAACTCCCGTTGTCTTCAAGTGGGTAGGATTAGATACACAAGGTCTGTGTTTTAGATTGCAAAATGAATCACAGGCATGCTATCTTGTTAAAAACAACAAAACCTCTTTTATATTTTGGAGGGCAGAGGGAATTGCATTTTAATTGCAAGGGTTGTGAAAGAGTGAATGAATCTTAGGGTGTTCTTATATATCCTTCTGTAGATCAATGCAGTCACTGGAGCACTCTTCACCTCTAAAGTCTTAGAAGAAAGAGCTGAGAAAGAAACAGAAAGTGAAAGTATTTCAGAGACTGCACCAGGAGATCAAATTTATGACTGGAGCGCGGGATTGGAAGACACTGATGATTCACATCTTTATTTTTCACCAGACCATGGAAATGTGGTGTTTGCCAGTGCAATCGATGGCTGGGGTTTTGGGTAAGTCTGGGATTTAGTTACTGACTTTTCTTTTTTTTTTTTAATTGATTGCTGCACTTAATCTTAAAATAACTTCAGTTGCTTCATATTTCTGAAGATTTTTTTTTTATATTCTTCTATGATGTGCAACTGTATATAATCAGTTCTAGTATATCACTAACACTGGGCAGCTGAAAATACTACCAGCTTTGCCAGCTATGTTTTACTTACCCAGCAGCTGCTGAGCCCGCTCTAGTGTCCAGCCTAGCCTGGTAAACTTAGTAATTTATTAATTGCTGACATTTTATCGGCTGTAATAGACTAGGCCAAAACCTGTGGCATTACAGGAGCTGTTTCACAAGTAGATTGGATTTTCCAGCTATAGGGACAGTGACATTCATAACAAGCCTAAAGCAGGCAACTGTCATCAGGGTAGCGGTTTCAGCTGTCCAGTTGGGTCCAGCACAATTCTAAGTCACAGCATTATTGTGTTCTGTTTCTTCTGTACTCGACTTTGACTTGTCTTTGAAATCATGCATTTATCCTCAAATGATTATAATCATCAGTCTTAATCTAGCTTTTTTCCTAGGTGGATTTCATATCTCTTGTTACCTAATATCTTTATATTTCTGTTTCATCAGTTGCTAAAGAAAATTGCAGAGATGTATATGTAAGAATTTGCAAATAGAACAATCTCAGAAAACGCTCTCGATTACTGTGTCTGAGTTTGTGATCAATTCTGTTTTCCAGTCCTGTTCTTAGTAGTTTCAAAGGGCAGCAGGCTAGTGTGGAGATTTCACGTGTTCTCCTTGCTGGCCACAAGGTGGAGTCTTCATCATGAAAATATAATTAAAAAGATAGTAATACAGCACATGTTTTTAATATTGCAAAACCTTTAAAAAAAACCCCAACAAACAGCTCCAGGATTTTTAAGTCCAAATCAACCTTTTAAATAAGGTTCCCTGCATAATGTGTTGTCTAACATAAACATTTCTTATCACAGCAGAGGAAAGGGAAACTAAAATGGGCTATTTTAGTTTAATTTTCTGTCATGAATGGTAATAATTTATAAAAAGAAAAATCAAGGGTGTTAACTGTGTGAGGAAACTGAAAACAAATCTTCAAATTCTGACATGTTCTTTAGTCTGAAAGAGATCTTTTCATAGAGGATGTGAGGGAGGGGAGACCTTTTAATTTCTGAAGGCTAGAGTGTGTTTTCTGATACCTTTGGTGATCTGCCCATTAACACACATCTCATCTGAAGTCCTCCATTCCTATATGGTGCCCACAGTCACTCTTCTCTTTTATGCTGTGCAGGGAAACAGTATTGGATTTGTGTAGGCTTTAGCTTTCCTGACTTGTAACTTCTCAGTGAAATTCTGTGGAAAACATGGATTATGGTAGTAAACTGTTGTTATACAGAGTGTTTGGGATGCAACTGTTACAAACTTGGTCAAGTTCGGAGTCAGAATATGAACATTTTCTTTAGCAGATGTTGAAATAATTTACAGCTATCTGTTGTTTTTTTTTTTGTCCTGTATGGATAAAGATTGAGCATTTTGAAGATTAATTTTGTTTTGGATACTGACAAGACCTGTGGAAGGGAATAAATGAAAATAAAAAGCTAAGTTTTTATTTGGGGGAGTTAAAAGCTGACCTAGGTTTAGCATTAGTATTCTGAGTAGCTGCCATAGAATGCTAAACAATAAGAAAAATGCTTCTTAAAGAAAATGAAACAGTGGAGTACTTTGTTACAATAAGTAGAATTATAAGCTGAAAAGCAATTTAGAAGTTGTTTCTTTAGATCAAGCTACTTGATATGTGCAAGTCAATGATCAACGATTAAGATTTATAGGTTACAGAACTACATTCTGATAGAAACGTGTGGTCATAAACACCCAATGATCACCTTTGTAATGAGAAAGCAAGCGTGTTGTTTTTAAATGGTAGGTGAATATCATGGTTATTTTTGTATAAGTGAGAGTTCAGATAGTTGTCTTCCTTTCATGACTACTTTTCCTCTGGTCACTTCTCTGCAAATAAAACTAAATTTCATAAAAATGTGTCATAAAATTGATTTGTTTCTCCAGCTCAGAAGTTCAACAAAAAAATACTTCAAATTGAACTGTTTGACACAGGAGTTTACTCTCTGGTGTACTTCTGGGTTATGTATCTCATTTGTAGTAACATTGGGATATATGCAGAGAGGTGGAGAAGAAAATTTCTCTAAAACAGTGCTTAGGGCTTGAGAGTCTCTAATTTGTTGTTTTCAGAGTAATACATCGTGTTGATCTTTTTTTTTAAATTATTTTTTCTCCAAAGCACTTGGTATATGTTGGTAACTCATATTTCTGCAGCATGAAATGTATCATAGATAATTAATGATACATGCTAGGGTAATCTGAAGCAGAATGATAACTGGTCAAGCTTTAGTTGTTTCTTTGGATTTGCTACGTACCTGCCACTGGAAATGTTTGTCAAGTGGTTTGAACCTTACTTGCAGAGTTTCTGTAAGGCTGAAATTTAAACACTGGTTGTAATTTAGCTTCAAATGGGGGGAAGAAACAGGCCAGATATGACCTGTCCTTATTTTTGTGATTGGTATATTGCTGTACTAGAGAGGACTGACAGGCTTTCTGTTTATTCCTCACCAATACTATACTGATACAAGATGAACTTAAAAAACTGATAATGCTTTTTATTGAATATAAGTCTAAAAACCATGTTTGCTATGATTCTCCAAATTTTAATCCCCTTCTGCTTTATATATTGAAACTTTTAAAATATTATATTATTTGAACAATCCATATACAAGATTGTATCTCAGCCAAAAACATTTATGCACCTAACATAAGCAAGGGGTGTTAGTATTCTGCTGCTGAGTCTGGATCAGCCTGTTAATATGTTACACGGTAGACTAATTTATGTTAATCTATTCTCACAAAATGTGCCTACAGCTTGGGCAAATAACAGGACTTCTGTCTGCTAGTTTTCCTTCTTGTACCTGTCCTAATTCTCTTTTTTCCCCATCACATCTTGGAAATGTTTTAATGTGCTTGTTGAAGCTGAATGAAGACAGTTGGCTTTCTGATAGTACTTTGTTTGTTATAATGAAGAATGGCAGGCCCTGGTTCTGCTATATAAGGGGGAGGGTGGAGAACATTTTCTTAGTTAGTTTCAAGAGGTACTTCTGGATTGCCAGGAGTACCGTGTGGTGGAACATGGATCAGTGGAGCATTTTCTTAATCAGGGCAAGCCTTGACGGCTGTTAAGGGTTGTGGGTTCTGTTCCTAAAGGTATTGCAGCTTGTCAAGGCAAAAAAAATTAAGTCGTTCAGCAGTGCCAGCCTCATCCAGTGCAGTTAATACACATGCTTTTCTCATGATCTTCAAGTGCTGAAAGAATGTTGTAAATACATATGCAGGAGCTGCTGGCACAAGAATCTTGACCGTTCTCGCCCTGTTTAGAGTTTGGGGTAGTTTCTGGAAAAACACAGTGGTTTTTGGTCTTGTTTCAGAACTCATAACTTATTCTTGCTGACGTGGGCAGGCCTTTTTTTAGGTGTGTAGAAAGTTGAGAATTCTGGATGTCAAAGAACAGATTATCAAATATCATTGTTCTGTGAATAGGATTTTTCTTCTTGTAAACATGTATTTTTATTTCTGCATGCACAAGGAGCAAATATATGGTAATTTTTTCTGTTGCTGCTTACTGAACGTTTTCAGCAAGGAAACCATAGAATGTTCACGACTCCCTGTTTAGGTTGTAAGCAGCCTGCTTTTATTAACTCATGGGGACCTCTGAACAACACAGTTGGCTTTGTAACACAATTTTGGCATTGCAGTTTTTATATTATTTGCTGGGATTTACTTATTATTAAAGCAATGATTCAAACAACAAGAAATGCCCTAAGCAGTTAATTTAAAAAAGAATTACCACCATGTGATGGCTCAAGTGTGGCTCAAAAGAACACTTGATTTTTAACTTGTATCATTCTGATCACAGACCACAGTTAAATGTGTCATGGGATGTCTTTCATAGAATAAATTTGAGATTCATCACATAAATATTTAGAACTTTTGAATTACGCTTTTGGGTTTTTACTGGGGGTTAGTACACAAATATTTATTTCAAAGAAAAAAGTTCAGCCTTGAAGCTGACTTGAAACAAAACAAAACCATACAAATACTGGTGACATTTTTGAGCTGTTATGACTAAATTTTTTGCATGTGTAAATGTTAAACAAGGTGACCTAAAGTGAAGACAATTGGAAAAATGAGAATAAAACAAGGGTTTGAGATTTGTGTGTGATTTTCATGTTAGCTGTCCATTGCTTCAGCTGATAAGCACATGTAAAGGGCGTTATGCTTTTATCAAGATGCATTTTGTTTCCTTTCAGCATTGAGCATTTTGCCAAACTGTACAGCCAAAAGATTGGAATCAAGCCTGCAGTACTTATGAAGACTTTATGGGGAGATTATTATCTAAATACAAAAGCAAAGAGGATAATGAAAGGTGATCAGGTAGGGAGGCTGTCAAAAACATTACCTGGGTTTCATTTTGGTTTTTTTCTTCTATTTGTCATAGCATATTCTGAAAATTGGCCGCAGTATTTTTTCACTCAACATCAGTGGAAGTACAAAGTCACTAGGATAGCCTTGCAGAAGCCCTTGGAGAAGAGAACATTCCAAAATGGACGGTTCAAAAGTCACATGGAGGAAATCTCATCTAACAGTGCTCACAGTTGCTCTTAAATGCCGCTGTTCACAAAATAAGGGGCATTCCAGCTTCAGGGATTCAGAACAGAGTGAAACACGCAAGATGAACAGCAGACTAACCATGGAGAAATGAGAGTAGTGAGAGGGTCTCGCTGTCTTATTTGAAGAGTCCTTCAACAGCTGGGCATTTCGGATATTCAAGTTTAGCTTCCGATTCAGGATTTAGAAAATCTCTTTTGCTTCAGTGAAATCCCACTGAATACTATACTGAAAGCCTGGCCTGAAAACTACACTTCTCTTTCATTAAGCATTTCCACCACTGAAAGTTAAGAGAGTAGAAGGGAGTTTCCCTATTTTCATTTAATGATGATTTTTTTGTGTTTTTGTAGGTGAGAATTAATAGTTGTAAAAAGGGTGATAACCAGGCTCTAGGTAGACATGTTCAGTATCTATTAGGCTCTTTTTCTGAAATTGAAACCCTTGTCCTTCACTTTTAAATTTCATGTTTGTTTTCTGCCTTATACCATTCTGGTAAGACAGACTATTGAAGTAGTGATCTTGTGTAGAAACAGGTAACTGTTTGAGTAAAGGTTTTTACCTGCTCCTTATGAAAATAGTCAGTTAAAAATGCAGTCTTAAGCCTATTATAAAAGTGAGGAATTGCTGGTAATTAGCTGTATGTTTATGTTCTACCAGTCAAAAGGAAAGAAGCCTTTGTTTGTGCAGTTGGTGCTGGACAATATATGGAGTCTGTATGAAGCTGTTATGAAAAGGTGAGATCTATAAAGTTTACATGGAAGCTCTTTCCATGTGCTATGGTGTTTTTTTAAATACACATATAAGAAATGTAGATGCTTGTTATGTATTGCAATTGTGGTTTTTATCTACTGTTTTCCTTACAGAGACAAAGGAAAAATTGAAAAGATAGTCACCTCTTTGGGACTGAGAATTGGTGCACGGGAGTCACGGCATGCAGACCCTAAAGTTCAACTTAATGCCATTTGTAGCCAGTGGCTACCAATATCTGATGCAGTCCTCTGTATCCTTAAGGAAGATACTGCTTTTTGTTCTATTGGCAGCTCTCAGACTTCAGAGTGCTCGCATATTTCAGTGAGTTATTTGGTGTGATTTGTTGCCTTTTTTCATGTCTGTGCCTATGCTAGATGGATCTGTTTTCTCACTTGTAATATTCAGTTACAGGTCTACAGTTAGCTTTACATTTCTACCAGCTTCCTGGTTTTGCATGCATCCTTTTTTTAGGAAAATAAGTTATGAAACTGGAGGCAGTTTAACAATACACATTCATTATGTAGTTTGATAGACAAGTTTTAGTGTTTCTCCTGAAGGATAAGCCAGTCTCCTTTTTATAATAGTGTTTTAGGTCTTCTGTCCGTGAGCTTCTGTAAGTATCTGGTGTTATGTTTTAGGCATATGCATTCTTAATCCAAAATCAGCCTTTGCTCTTTGTCTGCTGCGTCTTCTCATAGTTTATAATAAATGCCTAATATATTATAGTAGGTATGCACAAGTTAATGATGTGTAAATACTAATTAGTTCTATAAATCTTGCCCCAGTTTTGCTCTCCTTAGTCTCCTAGTTGCACGCAGGGTGAGCCACCCCTACTTAACTATCCATTTTGCCCTGGGATAAATGCTAGAAATTGTTGCTGATTTGAGAGGGAGCTGTATGCACTGTAACAGACAGCTGCATTTTGGCTATCTGTTGTTGCTGGCAGTTAATGGACAAAGCTGATTTAAAGAAACAAACATTGAAAGCATTTGTCTTCCTTTATTTGCGTTCAGTAAGGAAATACAAATTTATATCCTTAGCAATGTGTTTTAGCCATGGTGTGTAATAAACTTCCCAGTCCTCTTGACATCACTGCAGAGAGAGTGGAAAAGCTGATGTGTGTTGGAGCTAGAACATTTGATTCTTTGCCACCAGAAACTCAGGAACTGAAAAGTGGTGAGTAGATGTTCTGCCATTGACATGGAGATCGTTTCTGTCTTGGTGGTTTTGTTTGTCTTTTGGATAATAAGTTGTGTAGTAATCTCTACTTAGATTTATAGTTATTCTGCTTGTAGGAGCTTTGTTGATGTTTGTCAGTGATGTGTCATAGAATTAAGTCTTATTTTTATGGCCGTACGTTTTTCTTCAATCCCTTATATTTGTGGTTTTATGAAAACTCAAGCTGTAGGTGATGTAAAGTCTAAGATACTGACACTGGGGATTTTGGAAGGATGGGAGGTTAATATTTGGTTTTAGTTCTAACCAGTAGAAGTTATCATGTAATCGAGAATTAAATATTTTACAAACTTCTATATTAGAATCATTAATTTTTAGCCAGTAGGGGTTTGAATTTGCGTATCATTTTTACAAATATATTGATTAACTAGGCCAGGTTTTAGTAATTTAAAATTAAAAATCCCATTTTTTGTTGAATTTGTTGTTAAATATTTTGTGTACTGGAGAGAAGTTAGTAAGATATAGCTTAGCTGTTACTACGAGCATTGTCAGTAAGTGTTTCTTCAACATTTCCATAGCTCTTAACTTGATTTCTTAGTTATTTTATAATATTCCAGAATGGTAAAAGATTAGCAAATAAAACCAAGAACTGAAAGACTTCCAAGGAAATAAATATGTTTTGTTACCCAAATTAAGATATAAAATTCTGATATTTTGAAGTTAGTTTAAGTTTAGCCATTGACTTTATTGAGATCACGATTTCATGTCCAGTTCTGGCAGAGTTTACAGCTTTAAGAGTTCCTCCTCAAGAAGGGTTTAGTAGGATGTTCAGACTGTGTTGTGTTGAACATTAGGATGCCTATATGTAAAAGCAGATGAGGAAATCTGATAGTCGCCAAGTCCTGTGCTATAAAATGGTAATAGGGACTGAAAAGAGTAAGTTCAATGACTTAACTGTGCTATAGACAGTAAAAGAACTGTATATAGGCAGTAACGAAAACTAACTTGGTGTACAGGTTGTAGGAGAGCATGTAAGACGCTCATATTGCTTTTTCTATCTTTGAATTATTTATAAATATAAACTGTGTTCATATATGTCCTTCATAAAGATTGTGATGCCTTGGAAAGGAGAACAGATTCTCATTTTGTTTACCTGAAAGACAGGTGATAGCTGTTGAAGCTGGATTAAGTATTTAGCAGAATTAAAAATCAAAATTGAAACTGATGATATGGATATAATGCTCATTGGCAAGCGAAACTTGTAATTCGCCATACACATGTGGTAATCTCCTCTGTGGGTGAGGAAATTCTATATAAAATGAAGATTTTCCCCCAAAGTTTGACAGTCTGAAAAAGAATGTTCCCAAGTGATTTTTTTCCAGACAGGCTTGTAGGGGACAAATATGCCTTATGTGTATGATTTTGTTCTGCAAATACTCTTTCTGACTGAACAGAATAAAACAGAATACGATTTTGTTGTAAGGTTGTAAATGTTCTCTGATAATTCAAGAGGTAGTTTAGTAAAAATTGCAAGAAGATATCATGCTTGAGATAGTAACAGTTAAAAAACCTTTCTGAACTTTATGTCTAGTGAAAGGTGTTTATAGATCAATGGTTTGAATAGAACTTCAGGAAATCTAAGGGGATGGAATATCAAATGTCACTTTAAGATAAGATGTGAATATCAAATTGACAGGCTATTAGGAGTTGCTTCCCAGGGGTGAGGAAACTGGTATTTTCCTTGTTCACTGAATATTTACGAATATTGTATTCTGCAAACAGTATTCAATACTGTATCCGTATAAGTTAATTAGAAGAAATTTGCAGCTGTAAACTCGGATCTTACTGCTCTTGGTTATGAAAAAATAGCGTAATTCACATTTAGTGAAGATCTTGCTAATTTTTAGTCGTTGTCTTGCACTTTGTCTTTTCATACATCAGATAAAAGGGAGACATGTAGGAGAAGGCTATTTAATTTCGATGTTAGAAGTTTTGAATGGCGTTGTGTCTGTTGGATGAAAAAAATAGTTTATGGAAATTTCCTAAGTACTGAATGAGTTTTGTATAGATCTCTCATCCTTTGAGGAATATCCATTCTTGCAGTTAAGTTGTTCCAATTTCGTAAAGATACGAGCAGGACTTCTTCCTTTAGTTTTAAAGGAGGGAGAATACTTTGAGGTACTGAATTAATAGCTCGATCTTATTGCTAAGCTTTTTCATTCTATTCTAAACCTGCCTATGTACTCAACTTTAAATACCAAAACAATATGTTTAGTTGGAGTAAATGTCGTTTGTTATGAAGAGTTCTATTTTTTAAAATTTTGCTTGTTTTATTTTGTTGTGAAACAGGCTTGAGGATGTAGGCAGTGTTATCAAATGATTAGAATAATTTTCTAGTTTTCCTGTTAATGTCTTTAGCATATTATCCTTTGAAATAGAAAATAAACAGTAATTCCTAGAAAATTCATGGAAAGGCATAGTTCTGTCTGTACTGTTGGGAAAAAAATGTGCAAATAACTTTCTCTTATGCTTGCTCAGCTTTTATGAAATGCAGTAGTGAAGGAACAGCCCCGGTTATCGTCTTTGTTTCCAAAATGTTTGCTGTTGATGCAAAGTCATTACCACAGAATAAACCAAGGTAGGAAAATGTAACATTTACTTTCTATATTGGATGCTGTTAGGTGCAAGCATGGATAAATTGTTTAGACTGGAGAAAATAATTCACGAATTCTTGAGATGTAATAAAATCTTTCCATCAAGTAGAGATTTTCTGAATGAGTTGAAGAGATGATTTGTTTGGTCATGTTAGTTTTAGAAGATTTAGCGAATTTGTTGTGGAGTAAAAACCACATTCATTGGGGAGCACTTCTGTCCAAATATATCACCCTAATGCATACATTGTATGCAGTTTCGGGATGTTTGCTTGAAAATGTGATTGAGTTGTAAAGCTTTCTTAGTTCTTCAGAAAGATTGTGTTGCCATGATCATAACAGCTTGTGTTTATACCAAGAAATGCTTCCCATCAAATCTGGCATGATAGCTACATGATCACCCAGTCCATTACAAGTGCAAAATAAAATGGGTTAATTAAAGTTGTCTAAACCTTGAGTAACTTTTTGAAGTGAACTAAAAGGAATTAATGCATTTGATATTTTCTTCTGGGAGGTTTGGAAGATCTTTTTGTACAGCTTTTTGTTTAATGACCATCTTATTTTCTTTGAGGGATGGGTTTCATTTCCCTGAAATAGTTCAGCGGACTGCTTTTAGCTGAAAACATCTGCTTTTTTACAGAAGAAATGTAATTTTCCAATGAGTTTATAAGAATGGGGTTCATCTTAACTTTTCATCCCTCTAAGCCTCTGGAACATTTTCAGTAGCCAACTTCTGTATTAACTGGCCTTTTCGTGTCTTTCTGGGATTGTCACTATACAGTGAAGCAATATAGAAAAGAGTAATCTTTCTACTAAATTAGACTGTTTGTGACTGGTAAATCTTTATGCAAACAATGGTACTCTTGCTGTAGTAATATTTGAAAGTCTTACTATTATCTTAGGTTTTTCACACACTTCCTAGATTTCCTAATATGTTAAATTTTTTTATTTTATTTTTTTCTTACTACACTCATCTACAAATCTTCTACCAAAAATCTTTCTTGCAATAAATTTGAATTCAGGGAAAAGATGCATTGCACTCATGGATTGACCAGACACTAGATGGTGCAGTTTTTCTTTGAGTTCTCTCCTTAAATGTGTCTGAAACAAGAGTTCTTGCTCAGGTGCTGATGTAGCAGAGCAGTGCCACTCCTGCTTTGTCAGCTTTCCTGGGTATATATTTTAGTTAGCAGACTACATTGAGGGCATCACTTCCTGGCAGTTCTTTCACTGATAATGACCAGTTCTTTTGTTTGTTGGGAGGACTGAGATTCTTTGACGTGGTGAGGATGTAACATAGAGGCAAAGGTGGCTTTTACATACACCAGACACAGAAAGCCTTGGACATATTTTCAAGATTTTAGTCAAAGTTTAAAAGAAAAAAGAAAAGCTAGCTTCTGCACGTCCTGTTTTGTGACTACAACTCAGGATTTCAAACAAAAGACTGTTTATAAGAGATTCTGACTTTCACAAGACTAATGGGTAGCTCTTGCCTGTTTTCATTTGATGTCATTTGCTTATGAGCACTCTGCCACGTGGATAAGCTCTCCTTCCCTGTTTCCTCTTATATTAATCTTACATTTTTCTTGTTGGGTTTTTTCCTACTCTTCTTAGTCATCTCCCTTCAGGAAGGGAGCTGTTTCATGTGTGTGGTTATATGCCATGTGCTAAACTTTTATTCTTTTTAAAAGAGGCAAAAAGTTTCCCCAATGGACAAAATAATACTTTGAATAAATGCGTGCCATGTATTGTGGTTCGTAATAAGTGTATGACCAGCTTATTTTCTTTTCTTTTTTTTTTTTTTGGGGGGAATGACGCATTCAGTACAGAAGCTTATGCATTGTGACTTGCTGATTGTATTTTCTCCCGAGATGATAAAATGTGCTGCTCTCAATTTTATTGGTTTTCAGAACACAAATGTGATTGCATTTTTGCACTCTGATACATATTGTGTAACAAATCTGTAATTCTGATCATCAGTCTGGTTTGAAAAACCTCAAGATGTTTACTGAGTGACTGGAGGATTGCAGTTGACTGATAGTCCAAGTAATGCAGAGCTGATCCAAAAATCCAAACAAAATTTAGATAAATTAGGCTCTCTGAGATAATATTGCAGGAGAGTGAGGACTGGAATTCTTTCTGGGAGACTTGAAGCGTATTAGTGGTGACTGTAGACAATATGTCCTTTCTCCCTGTTTGTTCAGTAAATTGAAAATTTTAGTGAGTTGCTCTGTAGTTTATGTGAAAAGTATTTCTTGATAGCCTTAATATTAAATTATTCAATTAGTTACTAATCAGCTAGTATTAAAATGAAATCACATGGCTGTTTTTCTTTGAGATAACCAGTCATTATCAGCACCGTGCAATTTTGCTGATTAGGTATTACTAACAATTTTGTTTTGAAGTGACAGTTGGATTCCATTTTTTGAAAAATAGTAATACAGCTAAATGTGTATTTAATTTTTTTAACTTTTATTTTATTTTTTTAAAATTTTTAAGGTTCTACTGGTAGGCAGCTCTTGAAGAAATCAGAAACGGAGGTCAGTTTTAAACGGGAAGGAAAGCTATCTCTGTGAAACAAAATATAAGTGTTTTAAAAACACTGCATTGTGTAAGCGTGGTTCCTAAGCACATGTTTTGAATTGTGTTGGCCACTGGGTGCTACTTACAGTTACACAGTGAAGATTGTGCTTAACAGAACTGAATGATGGTTGTGTGGATTGTGAGATCCAGTATTTAAACCAGCATTCCGTGAGAATGCTCCATAAGAATGACTGACTGTAGGGAGGAACACAGAATACATACACAATTAACAGTCATTTCATGTTTATCTATTTAAGAACATTGATATATGTTATATGTTGCATTTACATGTTAATTTTGAGGAGCCATAACTGTGTTTTTCTGTATTCTGATGTTTTACTGCTGGACCTATCTGCTAGGTTATTTGCCTCCTTTGGGGGGTGAGGGAGGGAGTATTTTTGAGCATGTTAAAGCATGTAAAAAATCTGAGATTTTTCTGTAGTGTGTGTTATTTTTTTTCTTTTGTCAAGACTTACCCTCTTCTACTTCCAGAGGAAAAAAAGTACATCCATGCTACTGTCTTTTTCTTTCCTTTTGTGAGGTAGTATTGCGTGATGTTACCTTTTTGTACATTTCTTAGAAGCCACGAATTTGTACGGTTTGCCTTATTTCTGCCATCTGCTTGTAATGCTTTTTAAGCATAGGTTGGGAAAAGCAAAAAGTTCTTTTAAGTCCAGGGTGTACATTAAATGATAACAAAGGTTGGATTTTTAATTAAAACAACCTCCTCTGAGACTAATGTTGGCAACTAATATCTCCTAAAAGGTGACCTAAAAAATTAATAGGTTCTATACTAAAACTGCTATGTTTTTACTTTTATTATTTAAATAAAAAAGTTTGTCAGGTGTTACAACACTAGAATACATGGGAAGGTAATTTGTGGTCAGGTTACAACAGATTGGCAGTTTACATTTATGGTTCTTTGGAAAGATTTGCAATTTGACTTTTATGTGGTACCAGTATGTCCCCGAGCTTTTACCAGGTTTTCTAAAGAAACAAGAATTGTGCAAATATGTTTTGTCTTCCAGTTTCTTCTGTCTGAACTTCTGAAATTATTCCTAATTCCAGCCAAATCAGACAACGGTGTGATTTTTCTGAAAACTGGTGGTTGAGCAGAGTAGACAAACAGATTAGGACCCCTGATAAGTGTAGTGTGATCTCTTTTGCTTTAGATATTAAAATATCTAAAACCAAACCCAATACGAAACAGGGCCATATTGGCTTCTTTTGGAGCTACTTGCTTACGTAATAAAACCGTGGTTATTTGATGATGCCTGTGGTTGTTTATTCTTAAGTATTGCTGTGTGCAGAATTAAGTGTCCATTCAGCATATGCTGTTTCTTTCTCTCCTTTCTACTAGTGTATTACGTTCAACTGCAGTCTAAAACAGAATGGTTAAATGTAGGTGTAGAAATAAAAGCAGAGCTTGGCATGTAGGTATAGAGTATAAATGTTTCAGTTTTCTCTCCCTGAGGCTCAGAATTCTGTCTTTATCTAACCCAGTGCAAGAGAGAAATGCTTAGTAAATAGTTATGATCGCATTCACGTAATTTTAGCTGTTGCTATGTGTATTTAATATAAAATACCGAGAAAATGTAAATTGGATATCACATTTGTTATGAAACCCTCTACTAACTTTGTAGAGCTTTATGTATAAATGTCACAGTGATGTGACGCGTCAGCCATAGGAGTCAAACCGTTTATGTTACCTCAAGTCCAGTGTTCTTTCAATCCTACTGAATTATGTAAACAAATAGAGTACACTAAAGAAATTCCATTTCTACTTTTCAGTGGTAATAAAGAAGAGTCTATTGAACAAACAACCTGATATACTAAAATTATATTTCATGACTGCAGTAAGGGATATAAAACCTATAATACCCCTACCATTTTCCTCAAGGTAATGCGAAAGGTACTTCTTTCTCCTCAGTCAGCTTGAAATCAGCTGAAAGTTTTTTTACTTAGGTGTCACCATGAAGTAGGCACTTTCCCATACAATTCTGTATGAAATTATGATGATAATTGTTTCTTTGTTTTGTGGTACAGCGTGTTTGCATGTCTTAAACCAACAGATTGTAGTGTACCTCAGCTGTTTCCTTTCTAATGTTTCCTAAAAACTGTACTGGAAAAGCTTTAAATCCTGTGATTTTTGCCCACCCTTCAGCTAAGAAGACATTACATTTTATTGATGAAAAGAATCGAACATTTATGAAGCTCCAAGCTCTGTAACAAATTACTATTTTCTTGCAAGTAAATGAATTTTTGTTTAAAGGCAATAAGACCTGCAGTGATTTCAATTTGATCTGAACCCATCATCTTTTGTTTGCATTACTAGTTTGTTTTAAATTGTAGTTAATGCATTAGAAATTAATATGGCATGAATTATCTGAACAGCCTGTTGGATTTACAGGTTGGCATCTGAAGATGGCACCCAGTTACATAATTAATAGAGTAATATATACTTTTCAAAAATTAAAACCCCTACTTATGGTTATTGTGAAATAAATTTAAGTGTAGCAGTATAAATTTGAATCCCACTAAGACTTTTGGAACTGATCTAAGAGAGGAATATGTAGTAATGGATGGAATTTGAACTCTGGACGTAATTTTGTTTGTATAATTCTAAGCTTAAGGAGAAAAGCTTGTAACGTACTGGAAGAGATTTGTTTCAAGTTTCTTCTTTCTTTATTGCACACTTAGTAGGCGAGATAAATCAAAGGTCAGTCTGTCAGTCAAGAGTGTTTTTCAAGGCAGCGTATGACAGCTTGATACTGATATCTTAGTTTTATTACGTATCTCAGAATGAATGATAATTGCTATATAATATAATACAACACAGTTATCAAGTATTCCCCTTTGCAGGAGCCCTGTAAGACTGTTGTATCAAATTTTATGTAAATTCTGATTTGGATAATTTTCAGTTGTTCATTTTGTGCATACGCATTTATTTCTACTGTGAATTGCCTAGTGCTCTCAGTTGCAATAGAAAAGATAAGAAATAATCTTAGTAGGGGCACATTAGTTTGTGAGTGAAAATAGTTCCATAGACATTAAGCAGTTTAATCCAGAAATTAATGAAATTCAGTCTGATTAGGAAGACCACTGGACATACTCTGTGCTGAGTTACAGAAAACAAACTGCACTTGAGAGCGCCGTCCGTAGGGATTCTGTTGTCAGAAGTCTTTGAGTGCCACATGGTGGGTAGAACAGCAGCCAGTGATTTAACTGGAACTTTATTCTGAAGAGCAGAGTAATGAAGAGTAATTCAGGAGATTCTCTATAAATTACTTGGATTTAAAGATGTTAACAGAAATTACCCCCTTAGTTGCAAGCACGTGTCCATGAGCTCACGGAATTTAAACTGGTAAAAACTCTACGGGGAGAAAGTATTCCTGCCACTTCAGAAATGTTGTTCATGGCATGGGAGGTGCATCACAGAGGCTTGTTGATGATAGTATCAGTGTTTTGGAAATTAGTTGGTGTTCTGTCTGTGGTGTTTCCCTTTTAAAATGGTTTGGTCAGCATTTGTTCAAAAGTGATTTCCTTTCTGATTGGTTTTGCCAACTGGAGAAATTGAATAAACCAGAATACAATTTAAGACTGGTTTTGTTGCAGATCCAGTGCCTTATGTGCATTAATCTTGTTCTGTGTTCTGCTTAAGTGTGTTACAATTCTATATAAGGATTGATTTGACAACATTATCTTTTTGTGGTTTCTAATGATACTATTGGGAGTGACTAATTTTATAGAAATTGACGCTGACAGAAACCAGGATGGAAGTCTAGGTTGTACCTTCTAGCTGAATTCCCACCCACACTCAATCTGCTTCTTATCAATTTGAGAATATAATTAACTGTGCTTATATATATTGCAACTCACTCCAGTGCATTCAGAATTTTAAGGTACCTTTGACATTTGTGATTAGGAGTTCTTGACACCTAAATATACTGACACTTTTTAAAATACCATGTAAAGGTAAAAAAAGCAAACAAACTTTTCTTTCAGTCTCAGGATTATTTACACAAATGAAAAGTATTTTTGGACAACAAAATATGTTGGAATGCACGCATACATATGTCCTCATGTGTATGCTATGCCATCATATATAGACTGCATTTATGACACCCTTGGCTGTCTCATCTATACTTTCCCCATCAATCTCTCGTCTCTGGGGATTTTTCAGACATTCCAACCCCTTAAATATCTTTGAACAGCTGCCTTTAGGAAAAAAAAAAAATCATCATGAAAAAGTTTTCTTCTCCACCATCTGTTTTGCATTTTGTATTGTTAAGCCTCACTCTCTTTTGCAATAAAATAAACAAAACAAACAGAAATGCCACATTATCCCAAATTTCAGAGATATGTATTCTTAATTCTGTCACAATTATTGTTTAAGAGATGATTTTTTAAAAGAAAAAAAGCGCAAAAAAAAAAAGTTGCTGAGAAGATTGTGGTGGCAATTTTGTCTTACTTTTGCCTTTTCTATGACATGTGATGTGTCTGTCCCAGGTTCTGAGTTCTGAAAGTCTGTGCTTCAAATTCTGGCATTTTATCCTGGGGGCCTCTCTTAGGTAATTTTTAGAGAGATTTTTAATTTATATGAAGTTTTATTATTCTTTGGAGTTGAATGTGTGGATTCAAGGTAAGCATGATAACTGTGTTCAAAGTGATTTCCTCAAGTTCTGATAAGAATTTTGATGAAGAGTCTCATTAAGCACTTTTTTGAATTAAGTCTCTTGCAGAATGTGTGGTATGCAGAAAAGCATCTGTATTATAAGATAAAAAAAGTATAACTGCAGTGAGTTGGCCTCGCCACATATCTGTTCAGGGCTTTCTGCCCCTAATTAATCCAGTTAAGGGCAGAATAAGCATCCAGTAAGTGTCTCTACTGGCTACACATAAAGACTTTGGCCCTTAAGTGATGGGTTGTTTCCCTGTTTGGGAGCGTGGAATAGTTGATACGGGAATACAATTAAATTTTTATATTTTTTATTTTTTCCTAGAGACCGTACTTACATGCCTGTTCTGTAAAGAAAAATTACTTTACTGCTGTAGTGCTTCCCACTGGTTTTGTTTTTTTTTTTTCGCTTATCATTTATTGCCACTACTGCCATGCAGGAAATCTTGAACTGTTTTTGTAAGAGTGGAAATCAAAGTAAAGAGAGGAAGTGACTTGTCCAAGGCTACTAAACAAGCTAAAATTAATAGGGCACTTTTGTTTTTAATGCTCTGTTCATCAAACTGTGTGCTTGGTACAACTGACTGAAGAAATCCTAAACTATCTCAGTATTAAGAACTGTTTTTCTTGCATCCATCATACGAACAAATGCAGGTGTAGGGACACAACATGTAGATGGGGTTTTGCTGTGGGATTATGTTCACCTTCTTGAGTTGAAGTCAAGATCTAAGGCTGTGATTAGTTTGTCCAGTTGTGTTGTACAAATGCATGTTTTATGGTAGAATTCTTGTATTTCTTCTCTTTGGTTAGAATGCCATTAAGATTATGCATATAATATTAAAAGTGCATTGGTTATTATTTTGGAAATAAATTATTTATTAATGCTGGAAAGCAATATATATTTCCATTACTCCCAAAGGAAAAAAAAAATAAATTGAAAGCCTTCTAGTTCCATGAAAAAAAATTGTCTGCAGAACTTAATTATTTTTTCCTGCTTGTAAGCCACAGAGATAAAGATGATTATTTTTTTTAATGTAGGCACCTGACAGCACTTTACATGAGAAATTGTTTATATTGAAATTACTAGACAGAATAGATTATTCTGAAGAATATCTGTAATAATTATAGCAGGATCACAGGTTCAGCTCTTTTATATGGGACATTAAGAGAAACAGAAGAGGAAAGAGGTGATGACTGGTGTCTGAAATTAATTTCCTTGTTTGGACTTTATTAAATTAGAAGATAACTTCATATCACAGATTTTTATTAAGGGACTGATTTAAAAGTCAAATGGACAATTTCAGGCTGTTACGTTTCATATATGTGTAGCTCACTTTGCTATTTAAAATGCTTGAGAAGAGTTGCATTTAAAAACAAGCCTGTTTATATTGCCTTGTGTAAGAATTATCATGTCATTCTTTAATATTTATTATTTATTGCTTTAAATCTTATGTTAAAGCACTTCGTTTTAAGGCAGGATTTATCCTGCCTTAAATTAATTTACTTTTATAGAAATTGCATCATAATTAAAATTATTTTTTGCTGTTGTCTGAGTTTTAAGTCTTTTGTCTTTTATGAAGTTATTCACTTTATGGAAAGGTAGCTATAGCAAGCAAAGACTTTTCCCTGCATTTGAACACTTGCTGTAAAGACTACCTTAAAATAATAAAGATACCACAAATAATTTAAAATTACAATATTTGATCCCTATGTGTTTGGTGGGAAGGTCTGGTAGTTTTTTCTAACTATCTTGGTATGGATAAGCTTAGATTAGTACACTGCATGCTGTCTTAGCTTTCATTCTAGCTCAGGATAACATACTGGACATGGTGTAAAACACAGTTTTGAAAATTGTCTTGGATCTTTTCTGAAAAAGTAAGAATTCACACATCAGTGGGAGAAACTTGACTTACTTTAACAAAATAAACAGAAGTTTAACATAGTGGCCTCTTCCTAAACACGGTAGAGGAAGAGTTTGCTAAATTTAGCTGACTTAAAATATATAGTATCCTGGGGACAAAAGGCATTCTGCATAAGTTTTTACTTGTGCTAAATATAGTACTCTGATTATTGTGATTTAATTTATTTTAAAATAAGTGACATATCTAAATACTAGTGTTTTAAAATACCATGTAGGCCTTTAACTCAAGAAGAAATAGCTCATCGGCGTGAACTTGCAAAACGAAGGCACGCAGAGAAACTGGCAGCAAGTCAAGGAAAGGAGCTGTCAGAAAAGCCCCCAAGTGAAAATTCATCTGAAGTAACTGGGAACACTGGTGATACGAAAGGTATGTAAAGCTCTGCTATCTGTTTTTCTCAGAGGCTGTTCAATGGTAGTGTCTAGGTGTTGTCAAGGGGCTGTGTACCCTACAAAGAATCACCACGTGCCAGTCCAAACACTTTAATAGATGCAACTGAAGGAAGAGTGAGGAGGGATTTGTAAAAAAGCTGGTAGTTCATACGTGCTCTAACAATGCCATGGACACCAGTTCCTGCAGCCTGAGGACATGCTTGGTCTCAGTACTTTGAGTCAGTGAAGACAGATGATGCTTGAAAGAGATGTTCTGCTCAAAAATTAAATAATTTCCTCTCCAAGTAGAAAGCTGTGGCGATTGACTTTTGCCCTTGTGTATGAGATAGAAGATTCAGATTTGTTTAACTTACTGCTAGAACCTTCTTAGGGACTTGGTACTAGCGTACTTTATGCCAATATAACTTTAATTCCTTTAATCTTTTGTGAGAATAACTGTTAAAAAAAAAAGGGGGGGGGGGGGGGAAACAAAAAACCAAAAAACCCCCAAAACAAACAAAAAACACCAAACCCAAACAGCCTAATAATAAATTGGTACAAAAGTAGTGTATGAGCAACAGGACTGGATTAGGCGTTACAATGAATGGGGCATTCTTGCTGTCTTTAAATGCGTCGCCAGATGTGATAGGATAATATGCAATTGGTTTTTTTTTTTCTTCAGACGATGAGGCGGAAAAGGCTTTTATACTTGCTATATTTTTCTAACTTTGATTAGGTGAAGAGCAACAGCTCACTGGTCAAGTAGAGATTGTGACCTCAAAGGCAATGAAACAGGAAGCAGACAACAAGGAGTCTTTCATTGCTTTTGCTAGAGTGTTCAGTGGTGTGGTGCAAAGAGGGCAAAAGATCTTCGTTTTAGGACCAAAATATGATCCTGCTGAGTCTTTGCATAAGGTAAGAGGTGACAGTGAACTGTTAACTGTAACGTGGGATTCTTTTGAAACACTGATGACTTAACTTTTTACACGTTGCTCGCTCAAAAAATTTTAAAAAAAAGTTCAAGACAAAAATGCCAAAAAGTATCAAAGTAATTTAGGTAATTGTGGTAATAGCTGATTGTGTGTGTGAACTCATTACCAATTTGAACATTTCCAAAATAGTTTAAGGTACATTGTTTTATTAGCTAACAATAAATCCAGTATGTGCATACTTTTATTCAAAGAAAACTTCTGAAGGTAAAAACAATGCTTTTGGGGAACAGGAATGTACATAATAGTGTTGAAAAAAATGGTATTACATGTTTTGAGATTGTGATCATAGAGGTTCATTACTTACGAATTTACCTTAAAGCATTTGTTTTATCAGTGACAATGAAAGGTGAGCTACAAGTAGTACACACCTAAAAATTACCAAAGAAAGCTTTATTTTGTATTTTCATGGTAACATTTGCTTATTTGCCACAGGATTGGATTTTTGGAAGGGGAAAAAATATTTTCAAGTATATGTTGTTTTTTAATATCTAACTTTGGAAATGAAATAGCTTTAGAATGTATTTCTTAGCTTTGGAACACAAGGAGGTTTTGAGGAGGAAGTTTTTATCAGTGCTAAGTGATAAGTATCCAACACTGGTTGTTTTACTCTGTCTAGTTGTCGGCCCAGTGTTCTCCTACAAATGATATGCCAGTAGTACCTCATATGACTTGCTGTACATTGGAGAACCTGTACTTGCTTATGGGAAGAGAACTTGAAGATCTTGAAGAAGTACCTGCAGGAAATGTTCTGGGTAAGATATAACTAGGATTTAATTTCCTAGAGCTTGAATCTTTATATCATCAAAAATACATAGAAATTGTTCTGATGTGATTAATAATAAAAAAATGTAGGTAAATTTATGAAGGTATTTTGTGTATGCAGAAATGAAGACACTAATTAAACTGTGATTTCTGTGAACTTTGAATTGTGAGGAGGGAAAAGTTGCATGAATAGGAGAAAATTAGGGATTACACTAGACTGTTATCTTCAGGTTGGAGTATGGCCAGGTAAGCATCGCTGCCACGAATTGCCAAAGGCAGCAGTAAGGTCTCATATTTTATAAATTGCAAAGATTATTTATAATATTTTCCCAACAGTGGAAACTCTGTAATATGACTTCTCTAGTGATATAGATAATTGTAGTTTTATTTATGGGTCTTCTTGACCCATCTTCTAAAAAATTATTTCTTCTCTGGCTGTGGCAAATTTTGAGCTTTCTCCATGGACAAGGTTCTAAGTGATAAGTCATCCTAATCACTGAGTTATGCTCTTTTGTGCCAGATTCTGAGCTGCTTTGCCGTCGAGTGTGAATAGTATTCTTTGCTGGTTTTGTCCTTTGTCGTCTTTTACTATCAAAACTAGTGTTTAGAATTTAGAAAGTGTAAACTTTAAAAGTTGGGTGGTTGTTTTTTTTTTCATTTTGTGAATGAAAGCAAAACATAAGTGTTTTTTTTCATATCATGATTTTTAGAAATTTATGGTAAATATATAGTAAATTAAAAATGGGTGTACTCTGTCAGGGTTTGATTTTGTTAATCTAGGCGGTTAGTCATGCTGGTCACTTTTGTCATGGGCCTGGTGTTCAGAACAGAAGCAGCTGATGAATTAGTTTTATTTGGAAGCTTGGTATTTTAGAATTCTGAATTATACCTTACTCCAGTCTGCCCAAGTTAACCATTTTCAGTATCAAAATGTATTAAATATATGGTATGCTTACTTCAAAAAATGATTTAAGAGTTTGAAAAAACCCCCAAAACACACCCCAAAACACTCTGCAGTAAGAGTGAAATATTATCTTCATGCTTGCCAAACTCCTGGAGCTGCCTCCTGCAGAGAAGAATATACTGTGAGAATTATATTTAATGTTAAGAGTTGGACCAAATTTCAAGAAATGTTTTTGTAACCAATTAGTTCTACCAAAAAGTCGTGAGTAGTCTCTGCTGCTGAAAGCTACTCTTCAGTGGGGTCTAGCTTTTCCATAAAGACAAGCATATTAGTTGAGCAATACGAAAGTTCTAAATGGTGACACAAGACTTGTCATATTTAGAAGAATTTACTAGAATTTTAAGGTCAGAATTAATAATCAGAGCTCTTAGCCAGACTATGTTTGACATTTCATCTCTTTTTGCCATATCATTGTCTAGAGCCTTTATATATTGACAAAACAGGTTTTAATTTTTGCCTAGAACATACAAGCTCAAGTATATATGTTGGGTTTTTTAAATGTTAAAAATTCTTTAAAATGACATAAAGACTAAGAGCCCTAAGTACCTTCTTGTTCATTTGTTTCTCCCATTTCCCTGTAAAGCTGTGTGGTTAATTTACATAAATTCAGTAAACACCTTTACTGGTTTGATGATGTTTTACCACACTCTGGAGAAAATGCAGTACATTTATATGAAAGGAATGTGTAACAGTGGTGATGCAAGACTTTTATTATTCCAGTTAGTAACAATGATTTCTGTTTCAAAGGCCATTTATCTTCCAGCTTTAAAGCATACAGCAGTGATTTCTCTCCAGCCATATAAGGAAATTGCTTGTAGATTATCTGGTAAATTAAGGAAGCTTTTCTGAAAGCTCTGTAGTTTTACTCTGTATAATTAAATTATTGCCATAAGGAATACACAGTTAATCATGACTGCCTATTTCCACTTTAAAACCCCATTGCGTGAGGATTTTTTCACATATTTTTTTTTCTTCAGGGGTTGTGCGTGGGGGCTGCTGTTATTTATAGTGTTTTTTTCTTACAAGGAAGAATCTGCTTGGTCCTAGTGAGCAGCCTTTTTTATTTTCTATACTGGCTTCTGCGAAGGTTTAATGATGAAAGTTGTGGCTTGATACATAGGTGGTTTTACTGAAGATTAAAAGATTTCATCCCTTGTTCCTTGTGTTTAATTAATATTTCCTTAAAATACTAATCTCCTTTTAATTACTAAAATTCTGAGTAACTTGTAGCAAAATATTGTAAAAAGAAAGGTAATTAAACGTGCTGTATTTGAACTACAAAGCTATCACACAAACAGAATTCAAGAACATCCAGCTGAGAAGCAATACTATGGCCCTGTGTAATATGCTTAGCCATTCTGGCAAGCTTCGGCAAGTTATTTTCTGGTGTCATTCTGAGTTCCTGGAAGGTTAGGAGAGACAAACTGCTTTGCATTAGTTAATTTGTACTGCAAGTTTGCAGCTCAAGTGTTATGTCAGAATTATTTGTCAAAAAGCTTTAGGCAGTATGTCATTTTTGAGTAATACAGCAAACACACATACTGTCTCCTTCCACATAGTGGTTTATAATTCACAATTGTTCTTTTTTACAGTCTTCGTGACTACTATACTTTTTTTGTAGTCCTTGAGTACGAGGTGAAATATGATTTCAAACAAATTAAAAAGTTCTTGTGGACTAAGGATAATAAAGTCTTTGTAATAAATCTTTTTAAAATTATTTGTCAGAATATTCTATGAAAAGAGTAAAATTCTCGTCTCTGACAAAAACACCTTGTTTGTAGAGTTTGTAATTTAGGAGCACTATTGATTTCTCCACTCTGAGAACTCAGAAGGAGTATGTGAACGAAATGCCGCCTGAGGAAAGAGTACTGTCTTACTTTTCACTTTTATTTTTTTCCCCTGCACTTCCGTTAGAGGTCCTGTGCCAGCAGACAGGAAATTATACTGGGTAACTGGTCCTACTAGGTTCTACTTTGTACTGTGAAAGAAGAGAGACCTTGCGGGAGGAGAATGGAGCAGCAGATAACGTTATACTAGATCAGGGCCCTTGGGTTCCAAACGTCACTTGTATTTAGTTGAAACTGCTGAATGAAAAACACGCTAATCATTGGAATGGGCCATGAAAAGTATCTTGAGGTTTAATTTGGAAAAATGTTCAAGTACTGATCCAAAAATAAATCCCGCATCTCGATGTACTGTTTCAAGAACGGCTTATTTTTCCTTATCGTCTTGCAGTCCTTTAGCACGGCGTGCGGCTGCTGAATTTGAACCTCCCTGTGGTCATCAGGTCTCAGAGTCCTGGGGGCGAGAGCCTTGTCTTGCAAATGGTCCACCTCGGTGTCCTTAGTGCAGTGCTTGCCCCCTCTGCATCGCTCTGTCCTGTCTGAAGGGCCTTACGAACTTCTGGACCAGCTTCACGTGGCTTGCAGTTGGGCTGATGCCTTATTATCTTAACAGAAATAGTGTTAAGTGTTTTGGAAATTCTGATTAGGTACATCAAAATCATGCTTATATTCCTAATACAGAAGTACTCTGTACCTGCAAAAATTAAATGTGGTAATTATGTATGTCATCTAAGTCTGTATCTCCAAATCAGTTGGAATCTTTTGATTCCAAGACCTCTTAGGCACGTTTTGCGCTCACCTTTTGAAAACTGCTTGAATACACATTGGAAGGAAAACGCTCTGTCGTAGACCTTGGGTCTATGTGCTGTTTTGAAAATACTGTCCTTCTGTGTCTTTAAGGAGAGAAACAGTACTTGAATATTAAATTCCAGGGACTGCTTGGCTGATGTGTTGTTGCATGTTCTTAGTGACATAATAATTAATACTGACCTGTATTTGCATAATCTACTGCGAGGCGAATAGCAAGCGACTGTAATTGCACTGCTCTCTGTAAAGGTTTGTCCTTCTTTGCTGTGACAAAAATATGTCAGAGAAAGGAGCTTGATAAAGACAATCATCTGGCTATCCAGGTGTCTTTAGCTTCTTTAGTTAATTGAATATTGTAGAAGCTGATTGAGCATTAGGTTCTGGCTGGGACACTCCCCCTTGTTATCCTGGGAACATCCATGGTACTGGAGCTTCCAGCTCCCATGCAGGCATGTTGTCCAGGTGTGTTGTATTTGACAGGAAGTGAATCCCTGGCTGTAGCATGAAATCCATTGAGCTCTAGTTTAGTTATCATAGCTCTTCTTACTAGTGCTTAATTTCTCTTATATAAAGGAGAACTATAAATGCACCAATCATGAAATGTTAATTGGTTTAATTTGGATGTTGTATGTAAGTTCTTCTGTTTGCCAAGTAATGTTAGGTGTTGTTTAACAACCTGTAGAGACTGATAATGCAGGTACACAAGTAGGAAAATTAACATTAACTTAAACAATTTTTCTTTTCAAATTTTTCTTGTTAATGAGGGGTGTGGGGAAGCTGAATGAAAAAATGAATGAATGAAAAAATGTTGCTACTTTACCAGGAGGGAGTGTCCAGAGTTCCACAAAGGAGATTATTACAGGCACATTTTAAATTATTTTAGTTATGTTTCTATGTTAAGAATATTTCCTCTAGATCAAGAGTACCTCTATCACACCAGTAAGTGTTTTGAGGCATTAATAAGTCTGTATTCTGGGGAACGCAAGAGAAAGTGGAGATGGTGGATTTGCTTGTTCCCATACAAGAATCTCTCTTTTGCAATGTTTGTTTAATTATTTTTTTGTTTAAACCAGGCAAAGTACAGATACAAGAAAGGTGTAATTTTGTAACACTTGTTCTGATATTTTTCTGGTTAAAAATGATAAGAACTTAGTGAGCGATCCCCAAGGTGACAAAGGGAAAAATAGAAGGCAGTATCTGAGGAAAAAGTAATTGGGCTCATAACTAAAGGTTGAGCAAGTGCATTCCCTCCAGGTGCACATAATAGCTTCCTTTTCCCCCTTTTTGTTATTTTTCTGGTTACTGTCCTGTAATTGAAGGCAAAATGCCTTTTTTGTTCTATGCAAAAAAAGGAGGGGTTTAGCAACAAAAACAGTTGTTGGAAGTAGTATAAAAATGTACTTTAAATAGGCAAAAAGAAGTAGTGGATTTTTTTTTTTTTTTTATGATATCACACACAAATGAAGGCCTAGGATTCCCATACTGGGTATCGATTCTTATTTCTGAGTAATTTAAGCAAACACTGATGTAAAACCCAAGGAACATGTTTCTTGAAACACTGGTTTACATACTTGTATAAGTACAAGCACATTTAGGTAGATGTTAAGTGAAAAATGTTGTGGGGATTTTTTTAAACTTGGCTCAGTGTCATGTTTTCCTGAATAAATAATTGAACGATCATCAAGTGATACATTTTTGTTAATTGGAGTAAAATTTATCTCAAGACACGTTGCATGTATGCACTCATGTATGTGCATGCGCATGGGTTCAGTATAACACGCATCTTAAAATGGGCACGTGTACTGCTTTTTATCCATAAGTACCATAAAAATAGTCTTGTGTTTGTTAGTATACAAACCCCAGGTTTTTAGTAGAGCTGCCTGTATAGCTATTTAAGTGCTTTTTGTGTTTTGTTGAATACTGTTAAAAGTAAAGCTTTTTCCTTTACCACTAGATTTGTAGTGCTTTAGTGTAAAGCTCATAGGAGGTTAGATGATTTCCTGAATGTTTTCAAATGCAGTCAGCTACGTGAGTATCGAGTGTTCTACCAAATTAAGAGCATTTGTTTCTTTAACTTACCAAATGATGCCGTTAAAATCAGGAATCTAGAAGTCACTCCTGTTGCCAGCTCACTGTGAACTGACTTCCTACATGACAGACTGTTGTGTACCTTGGTTTTTGCATTTCTAAAATGCTTTTTTTCCCCCATACAATGTTCTTTCATGTTTTAATTATTTATAAAACACAGGATTCTTGACTTGTAAACAATATGACATGGGAAATGTAAGTGATTACGGATTCATACTTCTGGATTTTTTTGTACCTTTCCAAAGATAGGTGCGATACAGCTGCAGTCAGTGTGAAGAGCTGGTATGAAGTAGTATAGCTAACCTTATTACAAGGTGTCTAACAAGCATTTTATTCCTTTAGGACTTCATCAAACAATTTAGGAGCTTTTAATAAGCAGCCTCTGTTAAGAGCAAAGAGCAGCTGCAAGCAGCGATGCCATTTTAAAGGCCCAGAATGGCTTTCTAGGACTGATGCCAACTAGCAAGCATTACCACCTTCTGTGAAAGCCTTAGGAACAGTCCTGCTGTTGCACCAGCCTTTTATTTCTGTGCAAACATTTGGTGGGCTAATTTCACTCTCTGAATCAGTAATGTGATTATTTAAAAAAAAAAAAAAAATAGCCAGCTTGAAGTGATTCCAGCTGCATGGGCTGTCCTATATCAGTGTGCTATAATCAGTGAACACAGGAGGGCAGTCTTTCTCAAGAATGTTACTGAAATTAGCCAAAAAATAGTGAATGAAACAAAGAAAACTCAAACCTTTGTCTTCGATTTTGGAATACTTACAATTTTTATTGCTAACTGCCATTTTACAACCTCAATAAAATAACCTTGCATTTTAAACAAGTTTGTAGTAATCCAGCATTATTCAGGAAAAGGTATATAGCTGAATGGATTGTGTTATTGAATGATATTTTATCTCTGTGAACTATTGAACTTACTTGACATCATTGTATCTATTTTAATTTCCTACCCAATTAATGTTTTATGATTAGTTAAATTGTTGAAAAAATCAAATATGCGCAAGTTGTTTCTTTCAGCTAAAGACGCAATAGTCTTGTTTGGCCTCTTCCAGTGCTGGAAACTGAAACTGGTTTCTTAACTCTATTTTTGCTGTAGTGGACTTAGTCCCTCTGCAGTTACTGCTGTGTGTGGTTCCAACAAGCAGGCTGAGTAATTTGTGTTGCTTTTTGGGCAATGTAACATAACGTGGTGTGCTGCTAATGAACTAGTATCAAATGAAATCAGGAGTGTAATTTGCTGATCATCTGATAAGTTTCCTTTACCCTGTTTGCCTTACCATTTCTGCTGGTTTATTTTGATTCCATTTCAGGGGATTTGACTTGACAAACTTTATTGCAAAAGACGTGGTTCATTACCTTGTTTTCAAATCACTATCAACTTATCACTGGAGAGGAAAAAATATTACATGTCTTAGGTTAGAGTTACAACACTGGCATATGTCTTTATTAACCCAGCTAAGGTTTTTTAGGGAAGAACATTTTGAATGGTTAATAGTTTCCTTATAAAGCCTTTTTAGGTTGGGTGTTTTTTTAATTTATATTGGAGAATTTAAATTGCTTTTGGAGTAGCTATTTTTTTTCTATTTTTCTGACTGTAGCTTCTTAAGACTATAAAAGGAAATAATAAGTGTAGTAATTCTTTCTGAAGAAAACCACTTCTAAATTCTCTAGTGCTTCTGGAATGTTCTCTGTTCTAATTTTCAGGAGTTTATTATGAAATCTTAAAAATGTGTTTAGTCTTGCCACTGGAATACAAGGGGGCTTTTAAATCATATTTAAAAATGGAGCTGTATAAGATTATTTAAGCTAAAGCCATAATACATTCTTCTAGCCAAAAATGCCTTTGTTTGCTCTTGACCGCTATTGGATTATAATGTCAAAAAATTCAAATTAAGTTTTTGAGGAAAGGAGAGAATGCAATGAAACATTCTGTATAAGTCTTAAAGCAACTTTTACTTATTATAATCTGTAAAATCTGAGGTTTCATGTAAATGAAAATTAGATTTCTAAGTAATCTTCCAAATGTGAGGCAAGCGCTCCTGATTCTTTGGGTTTGTATGCAGACAGGTGCTTGCTGATACTTGAGGTTTCCCAAATAGTACCAGAAGAAAAACTGCCCAGACTTGTCGGTGGTTGTTGCTGCTACTTATATGCCTGTGGGCAGCAGCGGGACTAACAAGAATCAAGACAATTTCATACCATTGCTGCTTGAAGAAACTCACAGCACAGCAGCAGGCACATGCTCTGCAGCTACTTAATAGAAAAGATCTCGAAATAGCCTGGAAAGAGGGTTTGAGGTGCAGGCAGTCTCTGTTTATCCACCCCCGTGTTCGCTTCAGAAAGAAATGATTTTTCGCCTTGAGACTTCAAATTTATTAGATGCTTATTATTACACTAATATACATTGATCAGAATTCAGGGCCAGTATTAAAGGAGACCAACTGCTTTTCCTCTCTTGTAAGGGTGGAGAATTCACTTATTTAGTCATTGCCTCTGGGCAGATGTTACTCAGCCTTTCAATAGCTGTTTGAGGGTTTAGGTCCCAGACACTAGCTGGCTTGTCTCCAAAATTTCCAAATCTTCTGTGTGAGTACTTGGTTGGGTGTGATTTTTCAAGTGTCTTTAAAATGAGAGGTCAGGGATTTTCCCTAGCACTTCTCACTTACTTTCTTTAGTCACCGTCAATGTATTGTTGTCAGTCTCTCCCTCTATGAAACAGAGTATGTCCATGTATAAATAAAGGGAGAACAGTTATCTACAGAAATAAATACAGCCGTATTTATTACTTGGCTAATAAACCTCTTGTTTTTTCCAGTACTGTAAGAGAACAAGGGTGTTAAAGTAGTTAGTATCACCGATGTAAAATGGTAATAGAAGCCTTTAGGTGATTGGCTGAGCTCACCTCCGTAATGTTGGGTTTGGGATTTTTTCCAGTATACTGAGATACATCCCTGATGATTTTGGGAAATTACCTCACATTTTCATTTGAAGAGCCTGAAAACTATACCCTCCCTCGATCTGCTTATAAAAATTACTTGGAGCATGCTTTTGTGTTTGGTGTTTTGTTTTTTAAATGAGTATCCTCTTTAAAACTAGAATGTCGGTTTTGTTTAGTAGGTGGCAATTTATAGTATAGCCATGTGCTCTCTCCTTTCTTACGATGTGGTTCTAACAGGAGCCAGCTAACTTGCCTTGATTGGTTAAAAATGTCTAAAGAGACTTTAGCGTCCATTACTAAATGAAGATCTATGATAGATGAACCAAAATGACGTTGGTTTTGTACTCAAAAGTTGTCAGAATTCCATTTCTGAGAATCTCCTGGCTGTTAGTTCTGCCATGAAATACTGTATGAAGAAGCAGGAAGCATCAGTTCAGGGATGAACTTGGACACTGGGGCGCTAGAGTAAATGGTTGAGAGATTCAGCAAGCATGCCTAGTTTGAGGAATTAGTGTTTAAGGTTCAGTTTTCAACAGAGGTGTAAATTACCTGATTTACCAAGGATCTCTATTTAGGGTTATATAATTGAACCGTTTATCCCTCTGTACAAAACAGTATTAGGCTTGTTTTCCTACTTCTGAATTAAACACACTGGAGAATTCCCTTTGCAGAAGTAGTTTGCTGTAGAACTCAAACTTTCAGAAAGCTGTTTGAAAGGTACATTTCCTTTATTTAATGTGGCCGTAGGTTTTCTAAAATTCAAACTGAGAATATGCAGTGTCATTTCAGGAATAAGTACAAATGAGTTTGAAAGTATATGCCTTATTACATGTAAATTCATGTATAGCAATTCAGACATTAAAACGATACCATAAATCAAAACTGTTTAGGAATGTGTGCAATTACCAGTACAGAAGGGAAGTTTTATTCTTAAAGGATTTTAACTTTTGCAATGCTATTTATGCAAAATACATCTCTCACAATACTGTGATGGTTTACTTGAATCAGAGAGTAACGTTTTTTTAAAGAAATGTGTACTTTTGATCAGCTAGCTATTCCTTTAGCTGTTCTGGTCCGATAAAGTTCAGTTTCTATCAGATGAATTAAGCTTTTCAGCTTTATTGCAAAGGTACTCAATTCACATACTAAAAGGTAGTTGTAAAATGTAGATATTTGTCATAGTATCAATTCACAGTATACTTTGGGGCAGATAACTAAATAAAAGCATAACAGAAATACTGTCTCCTAGGTATCCTTTAGGCTAGACTTTTACTTAAGTGTGGAATTGCAAAGACATTGAGGAAATTAGACCTCCGGAAATTAGAATAATAGAATGGTTAGAGTTGGAACTGACCTTAAATATCATCTCATTCCAACACCCGTGCCATGGGCAGGGACACCTTCCAATAGACCAGGTTGCTCAAAGCAAAGCCCCGTCCAATGTGACCTTGAATACCTCCAGGGATGGGACATCCACAGCTTCCCTGGGCAGCTTGTTCCAGTGTCTCACCACCCTCAGAGTAAAGAATTTCTTCCTGAGATCTAATCTAAATCTCCTCTCTTTCAATTTAGAACCGTTACCCTTCATCCTGTCACTACACTTCCTGATAGAGTCCCTTCCCATCTTTCCTGTAGGTCACCTTAAGGTATTGGAAGGCTGCTATGAGGTCTCCCCAGAGCCTTCTCTGCTCCAGGCTGAGCAATCTCAACTGTCTCAGCCTGTCCTCATAGGAGAGGTGCCTCCAGCCCTCTGATCATCATTGTGGCCCTCCTCTGGACTCACTCCAGCGGGTCCATGTCTTTCTTATGTTTGGGGTCCCAGAACTGGACGCGGTACTTCAAGTGGGTTCTCAGCAAGGTGGAGTAGGTGGGCAGAATCACCTCCCTTGACCTGCTGGCCATGCTTCTTTTGATGCAGCACAGGATGCAGTTGGCTTTCTGGGCTGCCAGTGCACATTGCTGGGTCATGTTGAACTTCTCATCAACCAACACCCCCAAGTCCTCTGCAGGGCTGCTCTCAATCCATTCTCTGCCCAGCCTGTATTTGTACTTGAGATTGTCCTCAGCCAGGTGCAGAACCTTGCACTTGGCCTTGTTGAACTTGATGAGGTTGGCACGGGCCCGCCTCTCAAGCCTGTTCTGGTCTCTCTGGATAGCATCCCTTCCCTCCAGAATGTCAACTGCTCCACACAGCTTGGTGTCGTCATCAAACTCACTGAGAGTGCACTTAATCCCACGATCTGTGTCACCAAGAGAAATGTTAAATGTCACCTGTCCCAATACTGGCTGCTGAGGAAAACGGCTTGTCACTGGTCACTCCTTGGACATTGAGCCATTGACCATGACTCTTAGAGTTTGACCAGTCAGCCAGATCCTTATCCACCGAGTGGTCCATCCATCAAATCCAGGTCTCCAATTTAGAGACAAGGATGGCATGCATGACAGTGTCAAATGCTTTGCACAAGTCAAGGTAGATGATGCCAGTTGGTTTTATCCACTTGGATGATCTTTGTTTTCTGTATCTTGGAGGTGTATTTTAGATGTGTGTGCATCTCCATTCCTAACATAGCTGCTGTCCTGACAGGCCTCGTATACAGTCCTGCTTCTTTATCCTTTTGCAATCTCAATCAGGACAATCTGCTTTTCCCAACACATCCTTAAATAACACCAACTCCCTGCCTAGATAATGATACTAATGATACAAAATATTTTCATTTTTAATCTTTATCAGTGCTGAAATATATAGACCATGTGTAACCTGGGGAGGAGAAGAAACTCGCATCTAAAAATTAGTTTAGTTGTCTCAAAATGTTATCCTCTCTGTGCCCTGTAGGAAGCAGTCAATGAGTGGTGAATAAAAGTAATTTTTCTAGGCAGTGTAGGTTTTGTTGGTTAAATCTAGTTCTCAACTTCTGAGTAATTTCTCTTATATCTTACCTTTTTCAGCTTTACTACATTAGGAAGTTGTTCTGAATTTGTAATGTTCTCTATTTCTGTATAATCTTTTTTTCCAAAGTTATGCAAAAATGAAACTTCTTTATAGGCTTTGATTGGATAAGGTTTTTCCCCATCTTTAAACAAATATTCTGTGAAAAAAACAGTTCTAAAGAAAAAAAAAGTGGTGGTTTCCTTTGTTTTTCACTGAGTTTCAGTTTCTCATGACATATGCACAACTGTCTGATAAGGATTGTATTTTAAGTTAAATATCAAATGATCTCAATATTCAGAGCATCTGAGTTATGATGATAATACCTTGACAGATTAGGATAGTTAGAGAACTGTCATGTAATTTTCCATCTGTTTCTTTACCAGAAATGGAAATAGGAACCAGGTAACTTGTTTTATCTTTTAAACTGTTTTCTTATTCCCATTTAATGTGAAGCCAGAGGGCACTGTTTTTCATGCAATACAAAAATGTGAAACGTGTAGCGCTTTTCAGTTTTGGGTACAGGTTTCGCATGGATTCACAGTGCTGTCAGTGCAGTGAAAACTTTGGATTATGGTTTTTCATGTGGATTTCTTCATGCAGAAAATCTACAAATGTTTTCACTCTAAATTGAATTAATCTCGTGGAGTATTCTGAAAGCCAAAAAACTGCAGTTAGTGTGGTGCCTACTTACTAGCTCAACTCGGAAATAATGTACTGGTTTCAGAGGCAATGTAGCGTTAAGTAATGCCACTGTCATGAAAACATCTTGTTTAGCTTTCTTTTTTTCTTTGAGACTGATTTGTCCTGAGAAAAGCTACTGTTTTATATGGAAAAGAGATGAGAAAATTCTCCTCTCTGAAAGTTTCTTTAACTTTCATGGCTACACTAACTGTCTTCTGCACATAGTAATAGCCAGGCTATAGACATGAGGCTGGACCTCCCTCAGCTCTCTTTGGAGTGTTAACGTGGCTCTGAAATCAACCCTTTTCCCCCTAAGCTCCCCACCCCAAATCTTAGCGTTAACCTCCCATTTTCTCTTTGGATTCCACCTTTCTCTCTGCCTTTCCATCTATTATTCTACCTCAGCTTTTTATTTTGCTTACCTTTGTTATACCTTGTCAATAAAGTAAGACTATATGAGAATATTTTAGTTAACCACAACCTAAGCAAATGCAAAAGCTCTTCTAACTGGCATTGTTTATGCAATATAAACCACTAATCCACAAGGACAATTTATTTGAATGTGTTTTAAATTCCTGCTGGATCACTTCGTAATGCTTAGCCAGGCCTCCTGTGTAACAGAGAGAGGAGCAGGATACACGCTTTCACACCCGCATGTGAAGAAGTGTTTGTCTTATTGTGTAATAGACCTAGTGCCTGTAATATACAGCATTCTTGCAATAAATACCATCTGTAGTTGTGAAATGCCTCGACTTCTACATTTGAACTAGCCACAAATGCCTTTTATTACTTTGCATATTTCCCTTCTGCTTCCATTGTCTGTTGTTACCAAAATTTCTTCAAGGTGTTCAGAAAAAGCAAGGATGGGGCTCCAGTGAGGGCATGGCAGTCTGGGCAAGGAAAACCGATTTGGAATTAATTCTGCTCACAACCTCCCTGAGCACCAACACAGGGGCAGAGAATCGCAATCTTGTGTAACAAATGGGAAGGTTACAGAGTCAAGAGGTTGTTAATAAAGGCTGTGTTTTAGTGAGTTATTTTCTAAATATTTTTCCGAGATCTTGATGTTGTTTCATGCTTCCTATTAAAGTGCAAAAGTGTTGTGAGGGTTGTTTGGCCTGTATGAGGGTGTGAGTCATGAAGTTGGCTTTGTCTGGCTTGTGAACTGTGGGGGGGGAGTTAAGGCAGAGCTATATTTAGGAGTATCAACTGATGTCAAACTGTGGAGCACTGCTAAACAACACTGTTGTGTTAAAGGGGCAGCACTGGATACTTTAGGCTCAGCCTTTAGGTTGTTTCTAGTGGTTTATCATTTAGTAAATAATTGGAGAAGCTGATATTTACTAGAAGTATTCTTCTGCAGAAGTTGCAAGCCAAGCAGTGGCGTTTCAACTCCATTTGTACTTATCCAGTAATAGCTATTCGAATTTCATTGCCAAAACTGTATGAATTGAAAATGGCAAGCATAGATAAAGCTTTTAGTTTCATCTTGCGGATTCCAGAATCTGAATTCATAAGTAAAGAATTGTTTATTTGCAGTTCCAGGTAGATAAGGGTAATGTTTGAGGGGCTGTTACCATTGAGTTTTTGTCTTAAGATGCAGAACAGCTGCTGACTTTACTTGATTTTATTTTGAAATTTTGGCATTGGTACGTGGAACCAAATTTAGGGACCTTTTTGCATCTAATTAAGACTAAAACAAATATGGCTCTCTTCTAACTTTTCTTGCTCCCTGCTACCTAATTCTCTCCAGCGAGGTCTGTTATGTATTTGGGCAAAATTCAGGCCAATGGTGTTAAAAAATAAGAGGCTCCATTTTTCAAGGCTGCTCTTCTGTCATAACTGTCATGGGCTGTAGCTAGTGTTTTTCATGGGGTTTTTTTTGTTTGGTAACCTTCCTTTGTGCACGCTATGTGTGTCTATTTGGTAGATAATTCACCTGATTTACTAGCAAGCATTTTATATTGCCATATTTGTTTCTGGGCCTGTTTGTGGGAAGACAGTGAGATTGCAATAGGAAAATTGCAATGAATTTAAGGACTCCAGCTGAGATGCAAGTGAAAGCTTTTCCTACAGAATGAAGAGATTTCTGTCATCCTAATGAATTTGAAGCAGGCAGGTTTTTCAAAGGCCCTTGGTGCTGGTGTAAGTATGCTATTGTTGACTTGAATGCAGGCAGACCTGAGCCAAGACAATGTACTGGTGTAGAAATAGAAAGAACGCTCTTGGAATGTATGAATTATACAAATGTTTAAGGTAATGTATGGAGGATAAGTCAGTTTATCTGTTACTGTCATTTTAAGCTTTGTTGGCTAAAGTATTGTCATTGTCAACTTTGATAGAAGCCTGTTTCGGTGACTAACTGGATTTCTGAAACATAATATTGAGCAACAAATATTCATTTAAATACTTGGTGCTTTCCAAGTGTCACATGTTAATATTTGTACAAGTCATGCTTTATGCAATATTGAAGTATTGGGTCAACAACCGCTGTGAGTTGCATGACTGTGAACCCATTAATTTAAATGAAAATACGAACCTGCTGGTAGTTCTTGTTACATCGGTTTTTTGCACTTACACATCAGCAAAGACATTCAAACCGATTCCTCCCTCTTTAGACCTTGGGAGCTGTTGAAGGCAAGGAATTTGAAAGCACATGTGATGAATTGTACAGACAGCCTACATGGTTCATTGATGCAAAGAGCTGTGTGTTGAGAAGCTTTAAAGACAGGACTTAAAAATGCTCGGAATCTTGATGGTTACATTTTTCAGAGCTTTTCCATAAAAGACTAGTTGTTTTGTGACATGTTCAAAAAACAAGTTCTCTGAGCACTGGTAGTAACAAAGCCTGGATTCCTGTGGACTGGTGTCCTTAAAATCCTCAGCTTCCCTCTAAGTTACGCCTGCCCTGCAGTTGTGCGTGTCCCAGTTGGCCAGGCGGGATGCGCATGCTGGTCGCCAGGCAGCTGCTTCCAAGCAGGGTATATAACCATCGTGTTTTGCTTGCCCTTTTTTCAGTGAGCTCACCAATTTTGGTCTCCCTTCAGTGCTTAGCCATTGATTTTACATAACTTGTGGAAACTTAATTATATCTGAACCCTCTCTTCTCTCTTGCTGGTAAACTTAGTGGAAGTTGACAACATGTTGTTGAGGGGAGACTGTGTGATTACAGGAGTTGCATTTACTTTGGAAATGAGACTGAGAACTTGCTCCATTTTTAACAGATTCTTTTGTGTACATAATCCCATCAGGAAGTATGACATACTGTGTTGGAAGCATTGCTTCTTAACCAAAAAAAGTCATTTAAGTAATCAGTCACTAATAGCAGAAATGCTTTTCATTTTTCGTAGAAAAGGTTCGTCTACCCAGAACTCTCCCAAAGCATTTAAAGCTGATAGCTAGCAGTGGCAAATGGCCACGTTTCTTTTGTTCAGGAAAGCAGCTGACGTTCTGTGCTTTAAGGTTGTGCTTCGTCTTGAAGCAGCAAAGGTGAGCCACTGCTGTTGCTCGTGGGTGACACTTGATACCGCATCTGGGGGCTCTTCTGCTTAGTCAGCAAAATGTTACCCAGGCTGAGGAGGCAGCCATGGGGCATGGAGACAAATGAACTCGTTTCAGGACCATGAAGTGTTAGCTCCACTTTCTACACGGATGGGAGTGAAAAAGGGTCTCTTAACTCATTAAGTAAGATGCTGATTGTTAAACCCATACTTCTGCTTGGCTTCGTCGTGCCATAGGAGTTTCGCTGTGATTTGCATGTTGATTTGTTTTTTCTCGGACGCGTCAGAAGCAGTCTTTCTCAGAAATGTATTAATGCTTTCTTAGTTGAGGGAATGAAAATTGGGTGAGAAGGAACATTGCCTTTTTATTAGGGTAGTTTTACTTTGTTTATTTGGTATCCTGAATTGGCTCACCTGGAGCAGAAATGCTAGTGCTGCTGCTGGGAAGCCCGAAGCGGGGGCAAGCTTGTTCTTCTTGGTGGCAACTGCCTGCTAGATCATCCTCGCTGTATATATAAGAACACCTGGTGGTGTTCTTAGGCTGCCTTTTGGGGTAGGATCTCTTTTCCTTTTGTCCTTTAATGCAAATGAAGCACTCAGTGACTGGTGTTACTGTTGAAAAGGAACTAAACACTAAGGGTTTTCCAGATGTGGAGAGGTTCAAGCTCCAAGCTCCCTTCCTGGTATCTTTTGTCAGTATGAGGCTCGTGCCTGTTGTCAACAAAGAGAGAGTGCGTTGTTGGGCATGTTACCATTGCATGTAGGCTCATGGGATGTAAATAGAAGTAAACCTTATTAGTTACTTTTTTGCAAGGGGGCATTAAAAATCGAAGTTAGTTCTATTTAATTTCTTTTCTCCATTTTGAAATAAAGGAACATTTTAAAGCCCAATTCAACTATGGGGTCTTCTGCGCTAGTCTTAATAATTCTTGTATTTTAGGAATGATGTGTATATTTTTTTCCCATTTTGTTCTTGACCTAGAGGAAATAAAAGTTAATATTCTGCAATATTTTAGGAAGTCAAAGTTATGTGGACTACAAATTACAGCAATAACTCTCAATGATGCACTAACTGAAGTAATCAGATATTAGGAGAGAAGTGGCAGTCTTTATTCCTTTGGGGAAGAAATGTTGGGGGGACAAGAAGTAGCAGACTTTTTTTTAATGTATTTTTTAATGTTTTAAATAGACATCAAATCTATTTTAACCAGAATAAGGAAGGTCTAGCAGAATATTTTTCTCCAGAATTCTATTTTTTATTATTTCTTAAGTACGTCTGTCAATGATTAATATGTGTGTTTTGAAATAACTTTCTGGAATTCCATCTTTACTTTTCACTTTACTAAAAATTTGTCACTATTCTAGCTAAATTTTATTTGGTGTGTTTGGAGCATATCTCTGCCTTTCAGTCTGAGATCAGTATCAATGGCCCAGTTATAGGTTTTCATGTGGCAATAACTTCTTTATTTTTTTTTTAGTTGAATGCATTTTCTGTTTATTTTGGAACTTTAATTATTAGAGTGCATGATAAATAACTCCTTATTAGTAACTTCCTAGGCTGCTGATATAACAGCTGTATTTAAGGCATTCCCAGTTCCCTCTCATGCCATCTGCTTGTACACCCGTTATGTCAGATAGTCCTAATCTGAGGCATTGGAAAGGTGCTTTTCATTTGTTAGAATCTTTCATCTAATTAATTATTTGCCAAAATATTATTGCTTGTAACTACAAATGAGCTATTTCAAGGATTCTTTTAGCTGGAAGCGAAATTTTATATTATTCTTTATCTTTCTGGAAAATTATTGCATTTAAAATAAACATCAACTTCTGCATAATGTAGACCGGAATGGTCCATTATTCATGGTTCTTTGGAACAATTTCTCAAGGCAACAAATAAGCAGGCAGTAATCACTTACAGGCAGATGTAATGGGAGGGCGGGAGGGTTGCCTTTAAAGGAGAGCATTAGGCATTGGGTCAGGTCTTGGAAAATTGAATTTTAATTAGTTACTTGCATGTCTGACAAGTTAACAGGATAAACGGTCAATGACTCCGTAGGGCATTTCCCACAGGATATTGTACACATTTGGTAGTTGGTATGCTGCTTCTACTTGTGATGTCTGAAATGTCCTAGTAACTGATAAGTCTTTCTTTGCATTTACCTGATGTGTTGAATGATAAAGGCCTCGTATTCTGTATATCAAATACATTGGGATTCTACAGTTAAACAAATTCTAAAATTGGCACAAGGATGGACGAAATTTAATGAGCTTTTGAACTACCATTGTCTTTTGTAATTGGTACTTCTAGTAATAGATTCTAAATTCCCCATGTACCTAGGCTATGTAATGCAGAACTTGTAGCAATATGTTCATGTAGCTTTTTCTAGGGAAACATGACAAAACCTCCAAGACTTCTACAGATTAAAATGAATTCCTTGTAAGATCAGTGCCTGAAGGCTTCATTAATTTTAACACCACTTATAATTGATTCTGGAAGTAACAGATGTTACTTATATTTTATAATCTTCAATTTAAGAAAACAGTGTATAGAGAGAGTTTGCCTATTTTCAGGACACATTACTAAAACTGAATAAAACCTAAAATGGCATTTTCTCTTAACAGTAGCTTCGTTGTTAGACTGTGCTATAGCTAGTCTGATTTATGAAGAAATCATTTGTTAGCTGAAATTAGTTATTTTGCTCTGTTGTGGGAAGCATTTGGTCAAGAAATGAGAAGAATCCATTTTGCTATTGTGCTCAAAACCCTACTGAACTTTAGATCTTCAGTCACTTGCGTCTTGCCTCAAGTACTCTCATAAAAATATTAAAATACTGTATGAGGTTTTATGTCTTCCTAATGTCTACTTAAAAATAAATATTGAATTTGACTACATTTTTAAATAGAAAGGCTTTGCCTCCATCTCCTTTGCTCTAATGTCAAACACTTTTCACGCTCAATCTGATAGAGCACAATTGATTCAACCAATGATTCCTCTCTCAGGCTCGGGCTGCTGACTCCCCCTTCCCTGCTTTTGGAAGTTCTATATAGATTTCAATGTAATATTTTGAAAACATTTTAATAGAATAAAGTAAGAAGTGATTGTTTTGATTAATACGTCCGATATATAATCTGTTCGTGTTACAGATCTAAGAAAACAGGATCCTTTAGTCATAGATTTCTAGAACTGAGTATGTGTGCATAGCTAACTTTATTAATGGTGGTTATGCAAAAGAGTAGAGTTACAATTTCTCCACTTCTTTCTAACGTAACTACTGTGATATATTCAGTGAGCCAGAGAAGTTTATTTTAAAATAGTTTGAATTTTCTCCTCTTTAACATCCAAAATGCAAGCAATATAAACTATGTCATTGCTATGGGACTACTGAAACATAGAGATTTGTCTTGTTCTTTCCTACTTGGGTCTTTTAGTATAGGTTCCTTTAGCAAACTTAATTAGGTATTGATAACAATCCTAATTAAAGCATTCTACCAAACACTTCAGTGTTTTCTTGGGTTTTGCTGACATTTTTTCATGGATAAGACTTATTATCGATTTATATTTATGTACAAAACAGCTTTATGTTTGGTCAGTACCGGGACCAGTCCTATTTAACATCTTTGTTGGAGACATGGACAGTGGGATCGAGTGCACCCTCAGCAAGTTTGCCGATGACACCAAGCTCAGTGGCGCGGTTGACACACTGGAGGGAAGGGATGCCATCCAGAGGGACCTGGACAGGCTTGAGAGGTGGGCTAATGCAAATGGCATGAAGTTGAACCAAGCCAAGTGCAGAGTCCTACACCTGGGACGTGGCAATCCCAGGCATAAATACAGGCTGGGCAGAGAATGGCTGGAGAGCAGCCCTGAGGAGAAGGACTTGGGAGTGCTCATGGATGAGAAGCTCAACATGAGCCGGCAGTGCGCGCTGGCAGCCCAGAAAGCCAACCGTATCCTGGGTTGCATCAAAAGAAGCGTGGCCAGCAGGGCACGGGAGGTGATTCTCCCCCTCTACTCTGCGCTTGTGAGACCCCACCTGGAGTACTGTGTCCAGCTCTGGAGTCCTCAACATAGAAAGGACATCGAACTGTTGGAACAGGTCCAGCGAAGGGCCACTAAGATGATTAGAGGGATGGAGCACCTCTCCTATGAGGACAGGCTGAGAGAGCTGGGGCTGTTCAGCCTGGAGAAGAGAAGGCTCCGGGGAGACCTGATAGCAGCCTTTCAGTATCTGAAGGGAGCCTACAGGAGAGCTGGAGAGGGACTCTTTGTCAGGAAGTCTAGTGATAGGACAAGGGGTAATGGTTTTAAATTGGAAGAAGGGAGATTTTGATTAGATATTAGGAAGAAGTTCTTTACTGGGAGGGTGGTGAGGCACTGGAACAGGTTACCCAGGGAAGTTGTGGATGCCCCATCCCTGGAAGTGTTTAAGGCCAGGCTGGATGGGGCTTTGAGCAACCTGCTCTAGTGAGAGGTGTCCCTGCCCATGGCAGGGGGGTTGGAACTTGATGATCTTTAAGGTCCCTTCCAACTCCAACCATTCTATGATTCTATTATTGTTGCAAAATTTTTTCCTCTATAGGATGTTCCATATGAATTCAGCTGCTGTTTTCCAGTACAATATGCAATTTCATGGATTTATTTACGAAAGCACATTTACTGCTAATAATAAAAAACCCAACAAATCAGCATTTCAAAGCACTTTTAGATTATCAAAGTAAGTATGTTGTAACAACCATTCCTAAATTCCATTTGTTTGGAACAACAACCATGCTGAACTGCCTCTGAAGTTCTGGTAGTAATTTTTTTAAAAAAATAAGTAAATTCAGATGCGTTGCTGTCAGGTTAAATTAAAATAATTTATTCAAAGTAATTATAAATCTAAAATTTGGTTTGTGTTTCAGAAACCCTTGAGAGATTTGTATGGCGCTAAATGCTTTCCACATGCAGTAATGGAAGTATTAATTTGATGTACAGGCTAACTGAAGTGAGTTCCAGTGCCTATGTGGTCGCGTTGTACAGAGATTTGTCCACATATTTACTGTTGTTCTGTATCGCTGCTTTCAAGTGATGTCAAGTTGAGCTGGTATATGGAAAGCAATTATTGTGGGCTCAGGCAAAATATGTTACATGTGTACTGCTGAGTAGAACTGCTAACATTTTTATAAAACCACAAAAGGTACCATTTAGTGCCTTTTAAGTTTAAAGTTAAAAGATTAAAGTAACTTAAATTGGGAGTAATGATTTCTTTCTACTGGGTTGTTGGGGTTTTTTTGTGAAACTACGAGCACATTGGTTACGTATTACGTAAAGAGGTATGCAGGCAAGGTACAGATCTGGGCATGAACTTTGTAAGTTTCTGTGCTAAAATGAAGTTTAACCATAAATATTTTAAAATCAGGATCATTTACTTTAGTTTTGAGCGCCAAAAATTAGTATGGTGTGACAAATGAAATAATTTTGTACCAGAAGAAAAATATCATTATCTGAAACACTTTCATCTTCTGTATTTATTTGCGTCATTAAGCAACTTAAACCAATATTTCATTTTGACTACACCTATTTGTAAACCCAGAAGTCAGATTTGAAATGTTAACTGATTTTGATTTAATTCTGTTTGCTTTAAGGTAAATTTGTATTTTAGCAAGCAAATTCCTGACTCATCTTTGGTGTCTGCTTTTTCACAAAGACTGAATGCAGGTAGATCTGTATCAATTCACTTTATAATTTTAAAAATGTTACTGTTTAGTGTAAATTTATTTTTTTTTTATGGTTTGCTTGAAATTGTTTTCAGCCTAGTCTGAGAAAAATATAGGAAAGTTTGTCATTAGAATTGTCAACTCCGGCAACAGTTAGGAGTCTAAGTACTTAATTGAATCCATGGTATTTTTTTTCTGAAGAACCTCAGCAGAAGATAAATGATGCTTGTTTACTCGTTAGATATGTTTGCAATCCTCTTCAAAACCGTAATCGTGCAATAGATCTTTAGTGGAACATGCTGTTAGATCATGTTATTGCTTTTCTTGTAGCTCTTCTAAAAGCAGACAGTTTTGTTCTTTGAACTGCTAGTCTTTTTCCTAAAAGAACTCAACGGGGTGCCCCAGTGCTTCTTCATCTCTTACTACTCGATGATTCAGTAGTAAAGCATTGAGGTGCTTGTGTCAAAAGTCACTTACTGAATTTAATGTCCTATGGCATGATTGTATCCCTTGGGCAGAGGAAATTTTGTTATAACAGAATTAAAATATGGCTGAGTTTAGTCTCATCTAATCAGAAAGCTATGCTCTCAAACTGCTCTGAACCTGAAAGTAAAGTTCTACAATAAAAGTATAATTTAACACCTTTCTACTGAGGAGCTGAATTCGTGTTTCTGCTTGTTAATCTCTAGCAGATATTTAGGTAGAACCTGTTTCTTTGAATCTCATGAAGAAACTGGGACATGGACTTACACAGTCTGCTGGATACTGGGGATTTTTAGAGATTCAGCTCGGGAAAAAACACATTGGGAAAGGGGAAATGAAATAAAAATGAAAATGTTGAATTAACTTTTTCTGGAAAATAATCGGAAAGTACTAAGAACTGCTGGAATCATGCACGTACTTCCCAGTATTCTGTTTTCCATACAAGCAATTTCACTTGCCTCAGAAGCAAGTAAGAACAATTGAGGGGGAAGTGCACAATTACAGATGAGAAGAGGAGGCTCACCCGCAATCTGTGCTAACATGTGGTCTGTATTATGGAAAAAAGTTGATGAAATCTCAACTAGAATGTGGTTTGTGTCTTGATTTACATTCCCTTCCTTTCCAGAAACAGTTTCTAATATAGAAAGGTCAAGTTCTGCCCTCAGATGTCTCTAGGCAGTGCTCATGAGACTCAAGAGAAACATGCTTAAAATCTGAGGCGGTAAATGTGTAATACGAGGTATTCGTAAACCATAGTAGCTACTTGTCCAAAGTCCCTACAGTTACCATCATTTAATCCCAGTAATTTGTGAAACATTTTAAGATTCCTCAAATATAAAAGGTATACTATTATAACTGAGTTTAATCCTACCAAAAGCCAGTTTCCCCTTGCAAAATCTCTCCTCTCTTTCCTTTTTGTTATCTTTTTTTGTTTGGTTGGGTTTTCTTAATTAGAGGTAGTAATAGAAGGATGGAGTCTGATGCTTAAAGCGTATTAGTCACTCTAATAGGTAGTGTGTGCTAATGGTATAATCTTTTCTAGGCATGTGCTAGATACTGGGAAAAGGAGAATTCTGTGGATGGATCTGAAAGAGAATGATGATTGATGTGGAGTTATTTTAATTAAGTTTTTGATGATTTTAATATCATTTGGCAAATACATTTTGCTTTTCTGTTGTTTTAGTTGGCTTTTAGCCTATTCACTTTAAGACGAAACTGGAAACATTTAAAAGCCAATCATATTTTTAAGGTGGATTTGTGAATTTATTTTCTCATACTTGTTTTTTAAAGGACCTTTTAAAAATACTCCTTTTCAAATGTGTCTCACTAGGGAGGAAAAAAATGTATTACTGCTCAAAGAAAATTATAGAGGTCTAAGTCTGTTTGTACACTCCCTTTGAAACAAAAGGCACGTGCTTGTTTTAAGATTTCAGATTGTGTAGATTTACAAAAGTTTGCATCACACCTCCTTTTACGTGAATTATTAATGAACTTGCATCGTCTTTCTTCACTGATACATAGCGCAGCGCATGGAGCATTTAAACCAGGAGGCTTCGCATATTGTAAAGTCTTAATCTTTCTAAATAAACAACGTTGATAAGAAATGGTATATTTCAGTGGAGACAGAGCCTTACTGGGAAGATTAGCATTAGCTTTTTGTTTTACTTAGTTCCTTACGGTGTTAGTCCAAAGCTTGACATGTCTCCATTCCAAAGCAGCCAAGGATTCTTAAGTGGTCATATCATCAGTGAGAGAAGATAAAGATCCACTGAACTAATGGGCTGAGGCTAGTAACAATGTGGCAGAAGTTAAAATTTAAACAGCTTGCTTTCTTCTTTGTTTGATTTTCACACTGCAAACTAAATTATTTCCTTATCTGATTGAAAAAGTTATGCACGGTGGTGGTGTTTGCTTCATTTTTTGCATCTTGAAAGAACATTAAATGCTAAATCTTTCTACATCAAAGGGAACTAATTACATATATCTTGAAATTGATCTATTATGTGTTCAGATCTTTATAGCTGAATTCAGCTGGAAGAGCGTACTTTAAAGGCTACAAAATTAGTGTCTTAAGGTGTGGTTACCAACAAGACAGAGGTGAAAAGTAAATGGAGACTTGTCTTAAATCTCCTACTCCTTTTGAAAATTCCAGTCATGATGTTCATATCTATTTTTACCATTTAGTTTCTATCATGTGGCAAAAACACTGGTGATACAAGTAGGTATATACTTGATTTAGTAGTCTTATCTTTTAGGGCAAGTAATAGAAAAGACTCAACAAAAGAAGGACCTTTGTAAGTCTAACATATCTCTGTGTAATAATTCTTCCTGATGTGTACACCATAATTTGGTCTGCTTTTAAATGACAAACAACCAAACTCAGAAGGCATTTCCTAAGATTATGTCACAGACTTTTAATGAGTTCCTTGTCTATTAATAATTTTGAAAACTATATGTCCACATAATATTTGAAGTCTTGCCTGTTTCTTTTAAAGATGGTATCAAGTTTGTAGAACTAATGCTAGTCTGTCTACGTGTTTCTGTCTGAGTGTTAAGCTTTGTAAAATTACCTTTCTTTTAATGAAGTCCTTGGCACGTAGAGACAGAGCCCTAGAGGGAGGTATTTTTCAGTATCTGTTGTTATTCAAGTCCAGCAGAGTTTCTTGAAACACACAGCGCTGTGTTCGTTTAGTGACCAGTAGTACGTGGAAAGGCTTTTTTCAAAATAAAACTTTTGTTCTGCAGTAGCGTAGCATTTAGAAGCTTGCTTTGCAATTCTCTACACTGTAATCCCCTTAATGTCAACAGGACTATACACAAGAAAAGAAGATACTTAGTGTAGCAACTGTTTAGTAGATAACGGCTCTTTGCCTTATATTATCTGTGAAGGTGATTTGACTCCTGGCTGGGAAGAAAAGGCTTTGCTACGAAGTGCAATATTAGCAGTAATATTACGCAGTATATAACAGAAAGTATGGAATGTTTCTAATAAGGAGTTTCTGATAAACTCTTGTGTCTTTGAAGTTTACACACTCCCCCAAACAGGCAGAATTCAGCATTTCCGTTTGTATAGAAATTAGGTGACGCACCACAGGCAGAGTTCATAAAAAGAAACAATTTCCTGATCAAGTTAAAACTTGCGTTTAAAAATTCCTATGTACATTTTTAACTCCAGCTTCTCTTTAAAATAAATAAATAAAGGCCATGTACAACAAACTACCTACTGGCATGCCTATTTATTCGTGTGGCATACAGCATACTTTGTAGACAAGGGTGTTCTTTGACAGATGACTATTCAAAAATACTTGCAATGCATTTTAGTATTTCAGTCTTTAAGCTAAATTAAACCAAAGGAGCGGTACTTTGTCTCACCTTCCTGGCTTAAGCAGTTTTTTCTTACCTTTGGTTCCTTTCTTTTTGAAAATTATTGTACTACAAAAAGATAGGTGGAGTCAAATGTATGTGTTAACAGAGATATCTTTCTTCAAGGACTGAACAGAACAAAAAAAAAATCTTAAAATGGGAGGCATATTTATAAACTTCATTTTGGACTGGCTTTTCTAAGCCTATTCAAGTAATTAACATATTAATATACATCTGAGATCTGCGGTCTCTAGTATGTGTAAATTTCAGTGAGTTGAACAATAAGTAAGTTTAAGATTGATGTATCAGCATAATGAGTAGCATTCTTCCATTGACATATGATAGGGTACTTTAGAGTTGGTTATCTTGTATCTTTGTCTAATATTATTCAGTAAATACATTAGCAGTTGCTTATTCATGTTATGCAAAAAAATGTCCAAGAACCTTTAATCTTTATGGATTTTTTTTCCAACATTCCTTACTGAGAATCTGTAAATTAAATAGATTCATCAGGTCTGGACACTGCTCTATGCTCGCTCACACAGTTAAGCAATTAAAATGCTGAGGTTATAAGCCTAAGAGATTTCATGAAAACTGACTTTTTTTTTTTATTTTTAGTGTATTGTTGCCAGACACTAGTATAATTCATGTACTTTTACTTGCAAACATGAAACAAAACAGCAAATAGCTTTCTTTATGGTAGTAAGAATACTGTAACGTGTGTCAAGAAAAGAGTGAGTCAGTCCATCTGAAGTAAGATTTTGAACTTGATTTCTCTGGTTCGTATTACATTGTGAAAAGAAGCTGTTCACCTCCCACTCTAAATCATTTTCCTTTTACCAGCTGGAGAAGATCAGAATAAAATGGACCCATCCCTTTTCTCAGTCCCTGGTGGTGACGATGATCCAGCATTTGTTTCTCATTCAAACCACATGTTGAATAAGTGAAAAAGAGGAAATACATGCTGGTCATAGGTCAGGTGCAACACAGAGTTTATAGAGATTTATTTTCTTCATAGCATCTGCTGTCCTGCATTTAAAGCTGTTGAACGTTGCTCTGCTTCCAGTTATTTTGAGGCAGGTTTTCTTAAATACTGACATTTTGGGGTTTGGTATATCCTACTGGCCAGACACTCAGCCTTCAGAGCTGTAGAAACAGCCTGATTCTGCAGATCATAACTCTGCAGCAGACTAGCTCTTCAGAATTTAAACTCCCTCATGATCTCATAGGGTGGAAGCTCACCCTCTTTGTTTCTGGCTTCAAATAAAGAAGACTAAGCCAAAAAAGAACCTGGAAAAGTATTGGGGTGATTATGAGGAGCTGGGGTTAAGAAATTCTCTGCTTATCGCGGCTCACGCATGTAGGAGAGGAGGAGGAAGGAGCACAAATACACAGCAATCTATAAATGCAAATTTAATTTTTAAGCAGTTATAGATGATGAGCTAAAGATTTTAGGTTTTTTTGTAATGAGTTGCATGTACATTTAAATTATACTCCATTACAGGTACTGCAATGCTTATTGCTTATGCTTGAGGGAGAATCAGGAAAAGTGACTGTGTATATCATTATCAGCTTTATTTGTTGTCTTTATTACTCAACCACTTCTCATAGTGTTTTTATAGCACTAACTAAATTATGAATGATGTCCTGTTGGCTAGGAATTTGAAGGCAGTAATTTCAAATTGTCTTAAATATGCCAGCCAGTGAGTCAAGACTCAAGATACATTTACAGCAGCTGTTTTGCAGATTTATAGCTAATATTTTTTTCCATATTTTTTTCTTATCACTACAGTTTAAGATGAGTTTTCTCCAACTTGCCAGCATTATAAAATATATTAGGATTAGAATTAATAGCTTGCTATATGATAACTTAAATTTTACAAGAGTCAAGTTGCAGAAAAGGGAAATCCCAAATGAGCATGGGCTGGTGGGAAGAAAAAAAAGAACATTCTTCACAATAAGAGTAATTAAGGACTGGAGGAGCTTGCCAACAGAGGCCATGGAGTCTCTATCATTAAAGGTCTTTTGAAATTTGACTGGACAAGGCTCTGAGCAACTTGATCTAACTTTGAAGTTAGCCCTGCTTTGAGCTGGAGGTTGGACTAGATGACCTTTGGAGGGCTCTTGCAATCTAAATTTTTCTAAATTTAAACCACCAAAAATAAGTCTGAGCTGTACGAAGGACTGGACGTATTAGAAGGGGAAAAAAGTCCTCATGTCCTCTCTGTTCTTCAGGGTTATAAACATGCGTTTTTGAAATACAGAGGGAATGCAATGGGAACTGTGAGACTGAATATCAAATGTCACACCAGAGAGTTGAGTACCCAGATTATGCACAAATATTGTAAGAGATACTTTATATGAACAGTGAGGAATTTTTGAATTTTCTTTTTGTAATTAGAATAATTTCAGCTTTTTTTAGCTTGATCATCATCACTTTAGTCTCATTTAATATGACAGTGGGTGATTTTTTGTTGTGTTGCTTTCTTCCCCGCGATTTCTATTAGGAATAGGAGGCCTGCAAGATTTTGTGCTAAAGTCTGCAACACTGTCAACATCGCCAGCTTGTCCACCATTTACACCGCTCAACTTTGAAGCTACGCCAATTGTGCGGGTAGCTGTTGAACCAAAACATCCAAGTAAGTTTGAAGCAGAATGGGGAAGGTAATGCAAATTCAGTGTGTTAGCAATGCAGCTTCCCACCGTTAGCTAGTTTATGATGTATCCACTGAATCAGAGACTGACCCAGTGTAAAACAAATAAATATGTCATCTAGAGGACCATGCTTTATTGTCGTTGTGAATTTTTCTATCTGGCTAGCTCATGTCTCGGTAGGTGAGGAGATACAGAAGACTTTGTTGTGTCCTTTTTTGTCAGACTTAGCTGTTCCCTAAGTAAGACATTACACGATGCTTAAGGTTCAGTATTCCTTTACTTGGAAGGTAAGTATATGTTTGGGTTTTTCACTTCTGCTGACATTCTTTTATGCTACCTCATTAAGCTTGTGCTACAGATTTACCGTACTGCTTCTAATTGATTATTCTGCCCCACCCCCCAACCAGAGAGTAGTATATCTCTGGCTATGTTTGAATTTCAGACCAATTTCCAGTTGTCATTGTAGTATTAGTACCACCAAAATAACTGTCTTTCTGTTCAGTTACAAAATACTCTAACATTAAGATTATATGTTTTTTAGAAGGTGATTGGACAGCTTAGCAACTATTTGTCCTACGTTTCTGAATAGCAGATAAACATATATTGTACATCTGCATTTGTTAAAGCAGTATTGGAAATTACTGGTTCTACTGAGTGTAGTATCAAGTGGAAAATGTTAAAGGAATGTAATTCTATAACTACTGACCAATTTTTTGGGTAATTTTTTTTCCTTAAGGAGATGAAGCTATATCATTCTTCTGCTGTTGCTTAATTTTTCCTTCCTGGTAACTTCTGAATCTGTGGTTTGAATTAAATCTGTTAGGGGAACAGAAGCCTCAAAGGTAGCTACACTTGCAAAAGTTTCTTGAAAACCAGCTGCTGCTTGCAATAACAGGAAGACAAGCAAAATTTAGCCATTGCAGGCTCAGCTTGAAAAAATCAGTTGTCCAGTGAGCTGCAGGTAGTCTTGAGGTGGCCCTAGGATGTTTTCTTATATGAGTGCCCTGGCTCTCCACAGCAAACCTGCCTCAAATTGCATTTGCTTATTTGGAAAAATTAGTCAAATAAATACAAATTACTCCTCTATATATATTTTACAAAATTACTGCATGTCTGCACATTCATGTCAAAAATCTTCATATATGGTTACTTAAGCTCTAAAAGAAGGAAAAAAACCTATTCATCCCTCCCAGTACAGAAGACAAGATTGAAAGTCTTTGTTCAACTGTGTTGGCCATGTGAACTAATCTGTTTTTTCCACTTCTTGTTTATTTTTATGTCTGGTTTTGAAGGATACTTTTCTATCATACCCTTACAGGCTTACAATATCACATTTATTTTAATAGTCTCCAAGTGAATGACAAGTTTAATGTCACTCTGCCTTCTGTATATGAATATGCATTCCTAGAAAGCCTGTAGGTATTCTTTACCCCATATGCAAAATAAGAAAAATGAATCATAATTCAATTTTTTAAATTGTATTAATTATGAAATGCTGCTTACATGAGGTGTTTGTGTATTGCTTTGATGTAATCTAGCCAAATTTGACTCAGCTGTGGTTATTCAGTCTCCATTAACTTCAAGGCACCTCTTTTTAAACACCTTCATTTTAGGTACAGCTGTGTTTTGTTTCACTGAAAAGCTCTCACATTCCCGATTTTTATTCCCCTTTTCAGGTTGTAATATCATTAAAGCTTTTCAGTGGCTTACAGCTAGTTTAAATCCATCCTGTGCTTCATTCGTTCTTATACCTTCTAAGTAATCCATATGGAATAATTTTTGCTTTTATTTTAGTAAAATTAACATGTTATTATTTATGTTTTTGGAACATTCTAAGCATTAAAAATGTACAGGTTGCTATACTTAGCCATGAAAGATTGCAAAACAATATGATTATTTACTGAAAGATTACTTTAAACAGTTGTAATAAATAAGAGATGTTATATCTCTTGATAATTCGTGAAAAAGGAGTGAAATCCTGAAATGTTTAATCACTTCATATTGATAACATTCAGTTTTTTAATTGGTTGTGAGCAGTTCAGGCACTGTATCTGTAGTTAATTGTATATAGAAAACAAGATAACATAGTCAGTAACTAGCGTGGTATATTAAACCTATTGTAAAACAAAAATGTGCAGCCCATTCAAACGTGTACCATGGTTATAATTGTATAATATGAATTTTATCATCAGTACATAAATTCTTGGTGACAAATTAGGAGCTTGTGTCTTCAGTTGCTGCTCTTTAACCATTCCACTCTGTGACTGAAAAGCAGAAATTTGCTCACACAAAGACTTCAGAACTTAGCTGAAAGTTTTTGAGTATTGCTGAAATACTTGTGTCCAGACTTCCATAAAAATGAGTGCTACTATCTCTCATTTTTAGTATATCCTACTTTTAACTATTCCTTCTTCAGCATTACTTTATTAATAGTACCTTCTTTTGCCAGGTGATATGCCTCAGCTGGTCAGAGGAATGAAGCTTTTAAACCAAGCTGATCCGTGTGTCCAAGTTTTAATCCAGGAGACAGGAGAGCATGTGCTAGTGACAGCAGGAGAAGTTCATCTTCAGCGTTGCTTGGATGACCTGAAAGAAAGGTTAGAGGGGCAAGGAGGAAGAAATATTTTTAGTTCAGTAGGTGTCTGTTGTATTTCTTTGTCAGATGTGTATCTTCAATTTATGTTCTGGTGAAATAGAAGCTTCACCCACCAACAGTTTTTACCATTAGATCATAAAAGTACTTTTTTGTAGCTATAAAATTACCTGCAGTTGGGCAGAAGCCACTAGCTCGTCACTTTTATACATCTTACACACCTTTTGGGCACTTTCTAGAAATGATAAATTGCAATAGGTTCGGGAGTCCAATTAAGAATGTACTATACCATTTGCGCAAAATAAAAACTGTGAGGGGAATAATGTCTGATAAATGAACTCTCAAAAATTAGAAAGCAACAAGACTAAAATTATGTGCGCACACTCTATTCTGTTCCTTCATTCCTTGTTGATTTTTTTTTAAATGCTAATCTGTTCTCTTGCTTACGAGCAGTATTTTCTGCAAGCATAAATGCATACATTTAGTATCTTTGAATGTTTCTTCAAATAGTAGAACAGGTTTTGAAACCATCCTTTCCTATAACTTCATTTACTAAAAAAATTTTGATACTTCTGTCCAAAGGTATTTACTGTGATTTTGTTTCTAAACCAGAAAGCAAACCTGCTGATGGATGATTGAATGTCTGTCTTACTCTGTCGATGTCCATTCCAGTTAATATCAGACACCAATCACTTCTTCTGGAAGTTAGACTGGATCAGTTGTAAAATTGGATGTACGTTTTAATGGTTATCCTCGTTACAACTTAGTGCAACACACTTTTACCACTTTTAAAAACATCGTATTATTTATTGATACATGTCACTTGAATGTAACGGGTAGAGTAGAGTAAAACTGATTGCACCTGTCTTCAATTGCAGACTGCAGAGCAAGAGGTATAAATGCCTTTATTATGGGCACTGGTCAAAATCTGAAAAAAAATTAATAAAATAATAGCTATGTGATGGGGATATAGGATTATAGTGAGCAGCTAATAGCAGTCCCTATATTTACATTCCTAACATTTTCTTTTGTAAACATAATGTTGGTTTTTGAGTTGTCATCTAATTTAGCTTCTGTTAAAAGAACTATAAACTGTCAAGAGTGACCATTTTGTGTCCCTTATTTGTATTTCTCAAGAAAGTGTTCCAAACTACCAAAGCACATAAACGCTCTGTGCTTATAGCATCGTAAGCAGAAACCAGAAACAGCTGGGGGCACAGACTGCCAGGGCTCCCATCACTGACCCACTTGGACTTGACATGTGGTTCCTGATGCCTTTTTTGTCACTCGGGTGACTCCTGAAAGGACTTGGGAGCAAGTGTATTCACCAGCTCATGCTCCTAACCATCTCTGTGGACTTAACCCTATCTCAGCTGCCATCCTCGCATGCTAGCTTGTGGGACAAGGAGTGTCCCTTCGTTCTCTCCCTAGTTTGTGGAAGGAAAAGTAAAGAATGGCATCCCTGACTTGCACCATTCCTTGTGAGTTCTGACAGTGGTAAATTTACTTCAGTTAACTATTAAAGTGTGAAGAGGAGAAGTTGTGGTCGGAAATGTTAGGTGTATTGGCTATATGTGTGTTTCTGTACAGATGTTTAGCTTGTTCTAAGTGCCCATTGTTTGGAATAGCCAGTTGTGAGCTAGGGATCAAGATAGCGTATAATACCCTTAAAATGTGAGCCACAAGCTTTTCCCCAAAAATATTGGGAAAGTTTGTTCAGAAGGCTTAAGTCACACTTGACGTAACAGGGCAGGATTCTGATTCTTAGCATCTATCATCATTGTATCAACTGGGTTTTGAAGAGTTCATATTTTTGCTGTAATTACAGAAACTGAGGAGGTTCTGCTGAGTTGAAACTACACTGAATTGTCTTTGTCAAGATTTTAATCAAACTTTTCCAAAGGCACGTATTTAATTTTAGCTTTCCTGGTGTATATTTAGAAAATTACGTTCAAGTGATACTTGTTGTCAAAGATTTGAAGAGACATGGAAACAAACAAAAGATCATCTATGTTTATCTAAATTATTAAATATGGATATTCTGTTTAATTTCCCTAAATTTATTTTTATTTTTTCTTCCTAATTAGCTCTTTTTGAGTAGAGTAATAAATTGGACCTTTTAACTTTGAACATTTTCTTTTCTGCATTTTACAATGGAAATTTTTAGAACTTTCTGTCCAAAGAGCATTGCAAATACTAAACTTGAGGGGATTAAATTACTTCGTTCAGAATGAGAAACAAAGGGAATGAAGATGGTAGCAGTAGGGGGTGTGTGGGTTGTTTGGTTTTTTTAGTATAATACAAGTGTATGGGAAAACTACAAAAAAGGTAGATTTCCTGCTTTTGAGGCCCATGGAAATAAAGTTTACAATTACATTTGCTTTTCCTTCGCAACTTTTATGACTCTACCAAAATTTACCAGAAGTTAAAAAATTTTGTTTAGTCCTTTTGTTGTCATTTAATGAACCTGCTCAAACCTGATGGGTGATTAAGAAGGATTCACAGCTCTGAACTTTGAATCTGTCACATAAATGTAATAAATCGTTCTTCCTTTTTTCTTGCCATCACTCACATCATTTGATATGCCTAAAATGTTTCAGCTAACTTTAAAACAGTGCTTTATATCATGAACTGTTATAATAGTGGCTATCAGACCGAAGGACAAAATTATACCTGTTAACTTAATGCTGGTTCACTTCCATTTCCTGTGTCACAACCCTCCGCAGTTTTTACTCACAATTAGTTACAAGGAAGATCCAGACACCATCCTGGCTTGAGGGTTTTTTTTCTTTGAGTTTCACTTTCTTGGCATTTAGACGAATAGCTTCTAAAATAATTTGGTTTAGAGCAATTTTTGATGCAATGGACTGTGCCTCATAGGAAGGTTAGTAAAAGGGGGCTTTCAAATACGCAGATTGCCAATCTCGGAGAAGCAGAGAGAATGTTAACTGTTGCTGTTCCCAGACTTGTGAAGTATTTCCAGTAAGTTGCCTTAGAGCTCCTAGGTCCGTGTAATCTACAGTGCAATAGACAGAACCTTTTGTTCGTTTCTCAGGGCTCAAATTACATACATTAAAATTGATGAGTTACTTTAAGCTGTGTTTGCTTGGATATAATTACCTATGATTTCAGGTGGCAGCAGTTGCGATTCCTTATTGCAGGTAGCTATTTAACCTACTTGCTTTCAGCTGTAGGTACTCCTAATTGGAACTGAGGCTTGATGCAGAATAGTGGCTGTTCTAAAACTGATTACAGCAAAATATTTCAGCTTTAGAATGTGATAGACTGAACTATGAGTGTTCCTGAATGCATTGTACTACCTCACAGATGGCCATGCAATTGTGTAAGTAATTCATCCTTTAAGTCATGCATACTGGAACAGGATTTTTGTTAATTTTGTTTTTGAATGCAGACTATAGCAGCATGAAAGTCTAACTGCACGTGCTTTATAGGGATCAGTGACTTATCCAAAACCTAACTTTCTATTTCTATAGTAAAATAGTTGTGTATAAACATTAATTAGCAGGAATGTTGTATAAATAAAGGTAAATGACATCTGGGCCTTAGGAACAGGTCGTTCCAATTATGGTCTTGTTTTCTCCACGTTTTAAAAACTGAGCCTAATTCAGCTGGCAGTATCAAACATTATTTTTATACCTTTAAACCCAAATGATAAACTTCAACCCATTCTCCATTGATCTGGTGCTACACCACAGGTTGTAATTGTAGCAGTGAGATAATAATCAGTAGAGTATAATTTTTATAGATTATGTAAGTAGAAAAGGCTGTTAAAAGCCTTTGAAGACACAGGATTGCCATTTTACTAGTGATAGGAACCTTTCATTTCCAAACAAGGTGTTTCCTGGGAGATTTTGCTATGACGCTATTGTTTTTCCCCTTCAGATGAGGTGAAAAATGCAGGCTATTTTCCAGGTCTGATGGGAAGCTTTCAACATTCCAGTATCTTCACCTTAGTTAAATCCTGAATGTATTTGAACAAGATGATGATTATATGCACTTAACAAACTTTCATTTCCAAGTTCTGAAAAAAACAGGGTTTTGCTATAGTCATTGGCAATTTTCACCTTCTGTGATTACAGTAAACAGGTAAAATACCATACAGGATATTTTGAAGTCATGGAGTTGTACTTGAAGAACAAGTGATCCTTTATGAATAAATATGGCAGTGTTTATTAAATATATGAAAGAGCTAACAAATCTGGCACTTCTGAGCTGGGTGGTAAAATAATGCATTGGCATACTCAAAGATGTGAAGCTTTTACTTTTAGAGCATTTTAATCACTAGTAATTAATTTTTCTCATCTTGTGAAATACCCCTTAAAGTGTAATTAAAGTTTTCCTGCAGAGAACTGACTTCAAGACAAATAATTAATAAATACAAACTAATCTGAAAAAACCTGCTGTCGGTTAACAGCATTGCTGTGAAAAATATATCATTTATCACTGTTATAAATACCAGTACTACAAAATTGTTGAAACTTCTCTCACTCTGTCTTATTGTGGGCTGTACTTGTTTTTTTTCTAAATATTTTTAATTCGAACACAGGTTTTCTTCACTGTGTAGGATATTTCCCAACTTAAAAGAAAAAAGAAAGCTTTTTAGGTCGTATCGTTCAACTCTTGACCCAAAATAATTCCTTTAAAAAATGCTAAAAATATAAATTATAGTTAAACAGGCTGAACTGCATTGGCAAGATTTTCTCCTTTCTTCTTGCATGGAAAAAGACCAAAATCTTCACTTACTGTCTTATACCCCATTTTACTTTGCACTTTCTGTGGTCCTTTAAAGGCAAAGATTAAATTTACCTCTTTTTAATTAGCCCAAAAATAAGATTCATCCACAGCATTAAAAATTTGTTTTCTTCCGTTAGGAAATTTTATTATCTTTGCAAATCTTCCAATATAAACTCTTCTAACAAACTGAGAAGTGGTTAATGACCTGAAGTAATTGGGCCTTCTGGTATAGAATTGATGGTTTAGTTTTTGTCTGTAGTTAACGGTCAATTTATTTTAATTATCGCCTGTAGTTTCTTCTGTTTATGTTTTAGTTTTGTATAAAGCTGTACTCACAAACGTAACTTTATAAAAAAAATAAATTACCACTTAATTTTCATTGAAGCCACTGTACAGTGTAAAGCTACTCGGGACGCATGAGGGAGAGGGATTGTGTTTTGCTCTCTAACAGAGAAAAGGCTGCTACTAATGACAGGTCTATACATGAAATAATTATCTGGCATAATTCTATAACGAATGTATCCCTATCTGGTGATACTCAGGAGTAGCTATTTCACTTGCAATTTGTTCCCTTCCTCAAGCCAACTTAAAGGCATTCCAAGGGAGGCAGTCATTGACTTTTACCTTCAGAATAGCACTTTGGATATTTACATTTGTTACAAGATCCCAATTATGAGTAATCCTTTAGGTTTGCAAGGAGAATAGTGGTTAAGGCTTCCTTCAGCTAATCACAACATGAAGTCACCAGAGGCTTTTTTCCCCTACATTAATCCTTGTGTTTCTGTGCTCCAGTGCTAGTTTCATGCACGTGGGCAGCACAGTATTGTGCACAGGTTGGAATCTGCTGTGCCAGGAGCACAGAGAAAACAGGAGTATCAGCTCTCCAAGCGCTCCTAGCTGCAGAGTGCTTGATCTGAACCCACGGGATTGTAGAACCATGGCTCCACCAGAGCATCTCGCTGTAAGAACAGCCGTAGTGGTTCAGATAGGGTGTCCGTCTTGCTCGGTATCATCTCTCCAGCAGTGTGCCCTTGAGCACACGTCTGGGGAGGAGTGAAGACAGAATAACTGTAGCGCTTTCCTGGCCCTTAATCATTTTCAGTTCAGGGCATGTTGTGGTTTGATTTGTCAGTTAATCCTGATCAGCTTTCCCCATGCCCTTCATGGTATTTAGACCTCTATAGTATCCTTGAAACATCTGAAGGGCACTTGTACTTTCATACCTTTGATTGTCCGTATTCTCATTTTCTTCTGGTTCTGTTGCATCTCATTTGAGGGGAGAGAGCAACAGCACATAGTTTCCAAGATGTGGATGAACTGGTGATATACGCAGAGCCACAGCGACACTTTTTTTAAATTATTTTCTTCAGTTCCTTTCCAAATATTTCTAAAGACATAAGAGGCAGTGCTTCTCTTTTGAAGTACATAACACTTTTAAGAGTTTGAAGTCCATTATCTAGTAATCTGTTTTGCAATCAGATTTATTCATGAACATCTGTTCCATGTTAAAGCCATTGCCCTACCTTCCCCCTCCCCAAGTTTAAAAGTATTTTCCTAATTTTAAACTAATTTTTAAACTTTACTTTATAGGTTTGCAAAGGTACAGATTAGTGTGTCAGCACCTATTATACCATTCCGAGAGACAATAACAAGACCTCCAAAAGTTGATATGGTGAATGAAGAAATAGGAAAACAGCAGAAAGTTGCTGTCATACACCAAACAAAAGAGGACCAAAGTAAAGTTCCTGAAGGAATTCAGGTGGATTCAGATGGGCTTGTTACAATATCTACTCCAAATAAACAAGCTACACTCAGTGTAAAAGCAATGCCGCTTCCTGAGGAGGTAACTCGACTTCTTGAAGAAAACAGTGACTTAATTAGAACTATGGAGCAACTCAACACATCCCTGAATGAAGATAAAAAAACCCATGAGATAAATCAGAAGACTCTTGATAGGATCAAGGAATTCAAACAAAAGTTGGAGCAAAATCTGCAGGGAAGAAGGTGGAGAAATGCTGTTGATCAGATCTGGTCATTTGGACCGCGGAAGTGTGGGCCTAATATTTTGTTATATAATTTTGAGGGCTATGAAAGGTCTGTGTGGCAGTGCCTTGGGAACGCTGTGGAAGAAGTAAGTAAACACAGAGACTTTGACAACAGCATAGTAAGCGGATTTCAGCTGGCTACACTTGCAGGACCCATGTGCGAAGAACCCCTCATGGGTGTTTGTTTTTCAGTGGAAAAATGGGAAATGAATAAAGTTGGAGAGATGCTGTCAACTAGTAGTCAGGATTCAGGGGAATGTGATGCCGTAGAACATAAACAAAATGAAGATACTCTGACAAGCAGTTGTGCTGATGAAGTTTGCAGTGCGAATGAACACCAGGACAGCAGTCAAAGTGTTCCGAAATCACCTGAGAAAATTAGTAAAAACAAAGGAGAAGTTTTACTTGCTGATTGTTATGGTCCCTTCTCTGGACAACTGATTGCCACCATGAAGGAAGCTTGTCGTTACGCTTTGCAAGCAAAACCACAGAGGCTTATGGCAGCCATGTACACGTGTGAAATTATGGCTACTGCAGAAGTTTTAGGTAAGACAGGCAAAGAAACCTTTCTGAGTTCCAAGGTGAGGCTTTATAAATTAGATAGAAAGTATAACTTAATTAAAAATTTTGTCAGAAGTTTTTTATAGTTCTACAGTAGATTTGTACAATAACTCTGATGCTTGTAGCGTTTATGCTATTCTAAATGAAAATTTATTGCTTTTCTTGGTTATCTGAAACATATACATAAATAGCAGTGCTATGCTTTTTTGGAAGTGTAAGATACAAAACGGTGCCTTTTTATGAAATTCTTGTAATAGCAACTTCAGTAAACATGAATATCGATATTGTGCCTCATAATTAAGCATTATTTTCCATGAAGAGATGAGGAAACCTATCCTGTTTGTAAAATGAATGCAGAACCTTAGTTAATGCTGTTTCAAGATGTTTTATCTATAATAATACACTATAATAATCAACATAGAAGTAAAATGAGAAAAAAAAGAGAGAATCTTAAATTATTGTGGTAGTCCAGTTGGTAGACTTTTTTTAGTAGCATCTGTATCCTTTTGGTGTGCAAATTACTCAATTTGCAAACCCAGTGCATACTAAATTTGTGTCATTTATATTACCTTACCACTTACACCTACTTAAACTTGTTTTTATGACCTACTTAAAACACCTCTTAACTTATCCTAACATTTGTTCTTGGAGTTTTCCACGGGAGCTGCTTGCACACTGAGTCTGATCCAATGCACCAAGATTTTCTTTAAAACTGACTCCCATTGTATCTAAACTATTGGCAAATTTACTTTGACACATGACAGAAATTATAGTATATCCCACATAACAATAATTAAAGATTTGGCTATTTGTTGTAAAAAATCTCAGCTGTTGTGCACACAAGCATAATGACAGCAGTTATACAAAACAAATTGGTCTGAAGACCAGCATTTACAGTTGTATGTAGTGAAAAGCAATGCCTTTGAATGAGCAATTGTTCTGTACAGATGCATAATCCTCTTTTCTGGAGGTACTCTTTAGTAGGCCTGGTAAGAAGTATGCTGCAGTAATCCTATTAGCACATTACCTTAAGCTACAACTTACTGTGACCTAGAACTATTGCATTTCTAAATGATTTTTAATTATTTTTTAACATGTAAGAATGCCTATCAAAATTACACTTTGTAGCGTTACACGTTACTGTTCCAGGAGCACACTAGCACAGTACTTCTGAGTCTCTATGTCAAACTCTAAGCAAGGTAGCAATTTTCAAACCACAAAAACACTGTATAAATTGCTGTTTCCAAAAACGCCCACTACTAAAAAAACCATGATTGTTTTGATAGTGAGGTAATTAACATACATCAGCTCATCAGTTGTGCCATAAAACCAAATGGAAACATGGCTTTTTAATGCATATACATAGGTATATATAATAAGTGTAATTTAGGACTCAGACATGCATGCAAATTAGTCCAGTCTAATGAATGTGAGTTGTGTGGTAATAACCATGGACATGCACTTACTTAATTACAAGTTCATGGGTTTAATTTTTATTACGGAAGTTTAAACTAATAAATTTTAATCTCATTAGGAGAAGTGAAAAGTATGCATGCTATCTATTAAGATTTGGCAGTTGACATGATAACTTCTGTAACTTTAATTCTTTCAATTGTCTTTCTATATACCCAGTTAGGTTTAATATATCTTCATATTATCTGGTAATTTTTAAGATGTTAGTTTCTGAGGAAGTTAGTTCTTTAATATTAGTTGTCTTGGTATATAAAGCTTTTTCCATAGACTTTTCTGACAATGAAAATAAACAGAACTGGAGCTGAGGAGAGGAGCAAGGAGAGAGGGACACAGAAATGTGTTGCAAGCTTCTATGCGTCCAGTGTAATGGGCCTTGGGTTTACACTTGGGTCCTGCGTATACCTGATGTTTCCCAGTAGGTTAGACTTTGAGCATCTCATTCCTACAGTTAGTTCACTAGAAAAATCCATTTTTACGCACTCCTGCTTTATGGAAGTTCTATGTAAACTCCCAAAAGCAGAAGAATGTTCTGAACTGGTATCACATGTGTAATTATTATCAGCTTTTGCCTGTTAATATTCCTACTTACTGAGCTCTTCTTCCCATCTCTCTCTTTTGTTCTGGAGGCTAAAATCTGGACTGTCTTTTCATTTTACTTATGTCGGTGAACCTTGGTTGGGAAAGGACTTTACCAGACTCTGTCATAGCTTTTGGTTTTGGATTTTGATAGCAATTCTTATGTCTTTATTTCCTTTAAAATAAAGTTATTAAAATTTTAGTTTACAGCATTTTAGGGGGCAATTCACATAAATTCACAGTATTGTCTCTGGCTCAGTTGTGCAAGTGAAAACACACAGAATCCAAAACAGAAGAGCAGCCCCTCCTTCTCTGTTAGCTAAGTTTGTGGGGATCCCTAAGGCTCTTGCAAATGGTGATCCTGTCGTCCTTCCACCGTATATGTATGAGTATGAAGATTCATTTTTTCAGTATGCATGGAATGCCGAAATTATTTAGCATTTTCACTTGACGTACTGAAGTAGCCCTCAGTAGAATGGTGAACAGGATTTAAGTATTTTAAGGAACCAGACTTAATACATCTTTAAAGGGAGCCTTTTATGCACAGACTTATTCTGTGTGTTGCAGCACACTGAAGCTGTTTTTGAAGTAGTATCATATTTTCAAAATACCTGTTTTAACTATTTTGAATCGGAAGATCTCACAGTATTTCTTGGTGATTGATGCTGCTAAATCCATTCAACTAATTAGTGTAGAGGTAGAACCAGTATATCTTCAGTATACTGCAGTCTGTCCACCATGGTGAAACTGAAGACTTGATATAACTTCTTTGTGATAGCATTAACTGAGACAGTACTCCAGACTGCTTGGATGAAATACATGTAGCTAAAAACCATTTAGTAAGCTATAAATTGTCTTTTCTGGCTTTCATGTTTTCAGTGAATTACGTGCATCTGAAGTGCTCTGTGATAAATGTTACCTTACTTATCTCATGAATATGTGTGCAAAGTTTTCTAAGTCCTACTTAAAACAATTAGTAAAACAAATATTTTGAATTATAACAGTAATAATCTATAAAGTGGTTTTGAACTTAACTTGCTTGAACAAATGGCTTTAGTATATACTGTGTGGTACATACATAGTATACGTATAGTGACCGTGATGTGATGCTCTTTTGCAATGTGTATGTTTAAGCTTGAATTTTACAGCAGTTACTGAATATCTGAATAGCTGTGCTGAGATATGACCCTTTCATATCTGAGAATTTTCTGGGCTCCCTGAAATTTCCATAGCCTTGAAATTGCTTAGTTATTTAACAAAGGCTATACATTCATAGCAAACTCAGTGACTTATCTTCAGAATGCTTTCATCTTTTTCTGATTTCAAATATAGAAGTATTTCCTCCATTTCCTCATGAGCAATAGGAAGATTATTGTGCATAGTAAAGGTGAAGTTCAGTCAGAGGAACAGTGAGGAGGTCCTGGTAAGGGCATGAGCAGATAAAATTGTCAGTGATGGTAGAAAAAACACTCAACCCACGTTTTATTAGGGAACTATAAGCTCTGACATGATTGGTGCTGAACTGGTGCTTCGTTACCTGCATCCAACAGGAAGATTTAACTATATTAGCTGTGTGCTTGTGCTGAATTCCCTGAACAAGGAGCAGATTCTGTATTTAAAAAATGAGGGCACATAAACCCACTCCAACATTTCCTCTGGTATATCCCACAAAAGGCTTACCGTGTATATGCAAATCAATATATCTGGCTTTGGTCTTTAATGATACCTTTCTGTTAAGTCAGAATAGGTGGCATGTATTATGATGTATATTACTAATGGTTTTTTCCTGTTTTTTACCTGTTTTTTCAGTGCACTATAATATAAAATACTTGAACATATTAGAAATTGATATAAACTTGTTCATCACTACAAAATACTTTTGAAGTTAATTTGTACATCTAATACTTACTAACTGTTCACATTTGTAAATGAAGGCATTCCTAAAACATTTTTTCAGTGCCTAAGTGGTCTTGTGTTTTTATTTTCTTGATCAACACAAATGTATTTGCTAGTTTTTGTCTGTAGAATACTTAGCCCATAAGTTTGCAAAAAAAAATTAATGCCTACTGTAAAGTTGAACATAGGTGTTTTTACAGCTACTTTCATGATATATACACTGAATTTCAGTGGCTTGAGTATTAATTTGGGACAGAAAAATAAAAATTACTCATGACTAACTTAGGCCTGAATTAATTAAAAAAATAATTGAACACATTAAATGTAATAAATATGTGATATTTCAGACAAACAAATTTTCTGTGATTAGAACAGCACTGCAGTATCTGGGACAAGTACCATATGTGGGACAAGTACCCGATGTGCTGATCCAAACAACCTTCTAAAGATACGATTCCTGAAACGCAATACTATTTCTTAGTAATGTTTCTCAAACATTTGCTTGTAAGAAATAAAGCAAGTTAGGCACATAGTCTGGCAAACTGACTTTTAAAATTAGCCATACGATTGTATAAAACGCACCTGGTGCAAGCATTATCTAGATTCATACAGTAGTACTAATTTATTAAATGTTACTCATATGGTTCCGCACATCGTACTGGCAGAATATACTGTTTGTTTGAATTTAACGGGTCCAATTAGTCGATCCACTTACAGGGAAGAATTTTAGCCAGGGAAACTATGTATTTTACTTAGTGTGGAAGTTTCCTAAATAGATGTTTATGTACTTCATCTTCATGATGCAGAATATAAATATATTGGTAAGCTCATCAAATTTATGTCTTTGCAGGTCGTGTGTATGCTGTCTTGTCCAAACGAGAAGGCAGAGTGTTACACGAAGAGATGAAAGAGGGGACGGATGTGTTTATTATTAAGGCAGTCCTGCCAGTAGCAGAAAGCTTTGGTTTTGCTGATGAAATCAGGAAGAGAACTAGTGGCCTGGCCAGTCCGCAGCTGGTGTTCAGCCACTGGGAGGTAAAAATATCTATTTACTCCATCTGTTTTGGTGATCTATTTCCTGTAGATGTGGCAGACTGGAATAATAAGCGGAAAAGGTTAAGTTTTGGTCAAGACATTTGACTAATTCTTTTTTGAAATGAAGAGGAAAAAATGTAGCTTTATATTAATCTTATTGGCTTTTATAGGTCTGCTGTTCAGAAATGTATTTATAGTTTGTTTAGATGGGCTGCTCTTTTATTTCAATAGAAAGTAAGTCCTTCACAAATGAAACTGATTCTTCACAAATGTGTTTTCCTGAATTTTATTTGCCTTTTTTAATAAGTTCTCTGGTAAACTTGTTCAGTAGTGGGGATGGGGGGGAACCCACAAAAAACCCCAACCTACCACTGATAGAAAATGTAACAACAAATCTAATGCGTATGAAAGTTGATGTTTTAGGGGCTATCAGACACCTATGTATTTTTTCGTCCTTATATGGTCCAAGTCAACATATATTTTTGTACTTAAAGGCAAAGGGAATAGATTTCATGCTTTCAAAATTGTCTGGTGATAGTAAGTGGAGGTGTCCTCAAAATCATTCCCTTTGGTCATCTTTGTTACTTAAAGAAATGAATTGGTGACAGTGAAGGTGTAAAGGAAAAGTGCAAGTGGGAAAGCTGATAATGAGTGTCACCAACTGAGAGTGCACTGCATTTTGTTCCTATGATGTGGATAGTAGATCTTCAAAAAAGCTGTAAACCAGAGTTCCTGGTCCAAAACAAACCAACCTGCATTGCAGGGCTCCTTGGAAGACTCCACTGAAGGAGCTAAAAATGGGTTCAGGGGCAACAGTCAGTGGGTATAAGCTTTTCACATTAAATTTAGAAAAAAAAAACCTGGAAGTCTAGGTTTTTCTATTTGGTATTTTGTTTTTCTTTTTTCAACCAGGTGTTCCTTTATTTGGTGTTAGGACCATAGAAACTTTTGTAAAGGGATTACAAAGTCTTTTTTTTGTTTGTTTTTTGTATCATCTTCTGATTTATTTTGTGACCTCAAATGTCAAGTCTCTGAGTACAAACAACTACAGATTTTCGCGGTCAGTAATACTCCGTGCAGTTGCCAGCCAGGGTCCGTTTACAACTGTTTCTCTCCCAAGTATGTGCTGGTTTTTCACGTGGTGTGGATTCTTCCTCATTTCCTGTAGCTCAATTGTCCTAGTAGGTAGTAGCTGTTAAATACTTCGCTAGCAGTATTTCTTTGTTAGTAATTGTTGTAACTGCCTCAGGAATTTTATGTGGATACTAATGGAAAAGGAAGATCTCTACAAACCAGCTGTGTCCTGTGCTGTCAAAAGAGTTGGGAATCCTTGAAACAGCATGCTTGGAAAACTACACTGTGTCTTCCCTGGCAATGGTACCTTACTGGTGTTAGAAAATGCAGGGGACCAGGGACTTACCTCTCCTCCCTCAATATTAATACTGATTCATGTAATCTTCTTGTGATTTAAGTCTGACTTCACAGAGAACCACGGAAAGGAAAAACAGAGCTACACTGAATGAAAAAGAAGAAAAAAATGCAATCCCCTTTAGATGGTGTATGCACAAAAAAAACCCAAAACCACCAGATAAAGCAACAACTTCTTGAGTATAGGGATCTAAGTATAAGCCAGTACCAGACGAGGTACCTCACAGCAATGAGTGTTGGCAGTATTGCATACAGTAGTCTTGTCAGTTTTGGACGTTCTCATCTGAAGTGCAGCTGGTGAGGTTTTGTGGCTTAATTGGTCTTTTGTCTGAACGGCCTCTGATATCAGCGCCCTAAAGGAGTATCAGTCCGTAGAATGTTAATTCCAGCTAACCATTGTTTTGTGCCAGTTTCTGTAGGATTTGTAGCTACTGTGCTGCAATACTAAGCAAGAATATAACCACCTTGCCTCTCTGACCTTCCCTTCTATCCCCAAACCTTGGTATATGTTTACTCTGTCAGATGCTAGGCATTTCACATAAGAAAGTGTTCACACATAATTATAGATATGCATAGGAGAAGGAGATTTGAACAACTGGCAACATTTTCTAAAATCGACCCTCAGGAGAGACTGTAATTACAGCTAGTATGTTAAAATGTAGTGGTAGTGGGAAAAATTATTGTGTAAGCCAGTCACCTTTCCACCTGGCAAATCTGTCGGTAGGGAGGGTTGTTTTTTTGTCACATTGAAAGTCATGCTCACATATTTTCGTGACAAAATAAGCCTTTTACTAAGCTACTAGCAATGTTGGCTCTGTGCAGCAGTGGCAGAGGGAGTACATTCTACTCTCACATCATCAGCAGAATTGCTAAATAAATACCATTTTCAGAATCTCTAGTGGTGGTATGACAGAGAATCCAGAAAAAATGGGTTTGTGTCTCAGATCATATGACAGATTTGTAGAGCTTTTCTCTGTTTCTTTTTCTCTCTGTATTCTGCTAAAACCAAACCAAAACAAAACTCCCCAATAAATAAAAAGACCCTATCAGGTTTCATGAGGTATTAGGCTTGACTTTGACAGTGCTACATTACTGATGAGTTATGGTGGTATATGTACATAATGACAAACACCAGCATTTTATTTGAATCCCAATTATTTAATGTGTCATTGTTAAAGATAATATGATGTGAATTCTGTCTATGTAATTTTATCCTATTTTTTTCCTTAGTGCTAAAGATGGAAAAGGAGTATGGTAGCCACTTGGGTTTGTTTTGCATTTCCTAAGTTACTGAGTGTATGGTGGCTGCTTGAATTGCATACTGTCCAAACCCTTCCATTACATCCTGAATTAATTCTGTTGGCTGTGTTTTCTCAGTATGCTTGGCTCATTAGCTCAGTACCTGGGATTTGTATTTCTCTACACAGATTCCTTCTACTGCATTGTTATCCCCATGTTATCCGCCCTAGAGAAATAGCCACTTTTTGGTATTTCTGAACTTCTAAACACTTAATATTTTCTAAATCACATGCATAAAGTCTGTTTAAAGAAATGAGGTTTGAATTCATTTTTTTATTCTTCTTGCATTTCATTAATATGATTTGCAGACTAGAAACACAGGAAGGTCAATGATAGAGCCTGTGTTTAAATGGAGCCATTTTGGTCTCTGTGGAAATACAATTACCTTTTATTTCTCCAGTTAATGAGTGTATTTTGTATAGTTCAGATTGCTCCAGCCCCAGGGAATGGAGCAATACATGTATCCAGGACTATCTTGTCAGATAGTCCTTTTTCATTTGTTTCTTCTGTCATGTTTATACAATTTATTCCTGCCTGTAGAAGCTGACACCAAATAACCATTAATGATAGCTTTCAGTTTGGTCCTGGTTTAAACAAACTAATTTTAAAAGTAGTCAAGTATTTTCCTTTATGATATCCCTAGGTAAATGTTAAATGTATTGGGTTTACTTGGCCACATTTTCTTAGATTGCAGTATGTTCTTTATTCTGAATTCTTAGTTTAAAATATATAACTTTGGGATAATTATTAACTGTCTGTATTTTTTTTATCCTTGAATTAATAATACACCTTCAATTAGTGTACTTTTTTGCCTGAGCCTGTTTCCTTTGTTCTCTCTTGATTGTTTGCAGTTACATCTTGCACTCAGTCATGTCATTTTATCTTAATCATAAGTTGCTTTGAACAAGAAGATATTTGTGATTGCACAATGCTTAGAATAATGGAGGTCTAATCCCATTTGAGAAATGTGTTATAGTGAGAAAAAAAAAAAGCATGTGGCTCTATTCAGATGCTGATTTAATTCTCAGCAAGTGCGGAAATTGTCAAACACATCTACTTGTAAAGTTGCAAAATGGAGAGTATTCCTGTTAACTTGCATCTTTTAAATTGCATTATGATTGGCTATTAAACAGACTTTGATTCTTGGGGGGCCACGAGTGAACTGTAAACACATGTTTAATCTGAATTCTTTTTCAGTACCCTTTCTAAGAATAGTGTCTAGGATGGGCTTTAGAGCTCTGGAGAAAGGGAAGAGAACAACTGCGTGTAGTAATCATAAGAATATAAGGCTTTCTGAATCTGGAAGTTTATATTCTGAACTGTTAGTCATTTTACAACTCAGAAGATGAGGGTTTGATATTGAAGTGGCTGGATGAGATTGTTAGGCTTGCATTAAAAAGGAAGCAAGCTAAGGTAATGAGAGACTCCAAGAATCTGTGAATCTATACTGGGTTTAAACTGTAACTTTACATACATCATGGTGCTAGTGTCAGTTTAGACATGTAAATGAATTCTAGGAGTAACACAGAACCTGTCAAATATGAAAAGCTTGTTGTATTGGCCAGGACATCTGAAGCTAATTAAAATAGTAAATAAAAGTTGTAGTGGTGTGGCTTTAATTTTCCTTCTCAATGCATGTTTCTTAAGTAATAGGAAAAAACGCGGCAGTAGAGCCACATGTCTCCTTTTTTTCTTTCCAGTTTCTGAATTCCTGTTTGTTGCTACTGACTGAAGTCAAGGCTACAGCTCAGCTGTCACTGATTGAGACACAAACAAGGATGATGCTCTTGAGCCAAAATAAACTTGTATGAGTTTATTTTATAATTAAATGTGTAAATGTTCATTAGTACAATATTTGTCAGAAATGGAGTTCTCATATCTGACCTCAGGCTTTGGCCGTCCCCTTTGTATGTTGTGAATGGGATCTCTGAATTATGAAATACTTCTGGATTCTCATTTTACTTTGTAGGGAATCTACACTCCTAATACATCCGTGTAGGGTAAATGTCTAAAGTTTGACTACAAGTTATTCCGCATCCCCTTAAACCTCCTGTCTCTGAAAGAAAATGAAAAGTTACAAATCTGATACATTTTTTATTTTTGAAGCTTTTGCAAGGTGGCTATGCATATGAAGTAAGTGAACTTTTCTGTTGGCTTTATAACTTCCATGTCTTGATTTCTCTTTTTTCTTTATTTTTTATTTTGTATTTTTGCAAAACCTTGTAATTTACAACCAAGAGCTGTTGAGAGAAAATACTTCTGAGGAATACAGAGAGAAATAAAATTGGGATATTTTTTCAAGTTATGAAGAAAGCAATCTGTTTTCATGCTTTCTTTTAAATGCCTATATAAATATATATATAATATTCTTGAGAAGAAGTTAAATTGTGTTTATTTCATACATAAGTTGATCTGTAGTGATGCAAAGTGGCAGCATTCTGTGAAGCCAAGACTACAAGGCAGTCAAACAATTGGTAAAAAAGGAGCCTGAAAATTAGGTTTTTTGGTTTTTTTTTTTCTTTCAGGATGTGGTATAGAGACTAGCTATTTATAAAACCGGCAAGCTGGTACACAGAGTATTTGGTGCAGTGTGAAAGTTTGTTTTAAGAAAATAATTGTGACTTGATTTTTATTTTGAGAGCATTTATGTGTAGGTGCTTCTGTAAAATTCCTTAGCGTATTGCAGATATTTCTCCTCCCACTCTCTGCCGCTTAATCCTCGTGCCCAGCATGATGCTTTGTGGAAGTGTTTCAGGTGCTCCGCACTTCCCGCAGTCGCTCCGTACTCCTGACCGGGAAAGGAGGCGATACCTGTGTTTCACTATGGTGCAAGGGGTGCAGCAAGATGGAGAAGCTGAATCCACAGAGAGAATATTCTCTTCCTTTCTGAATAGGAAGCATTTGGAGCCTGTGAAGGCTTACATAGGAATAAGATACCTGTTACAAAAGAGTTTTTCATCGAATAAAACCAATAAGACTCCATACTTGGTTAAACAAGAACCGAGAAAAGAAACAACCTTATATAATCTTTCCTTGAGGTTTTAAATTGTGGTTTCTTTCAAGGACGGGCTGAGATTTTGGCTGCTTTGAAGCAGAATGCCAAGATCCAGTAATAAGTTTTTAACTGTTCTTCAATAGTATGTTGCTGAGCGACAGTATTTTCTCCATTGTAGTACAGAAATGACTTCCAAACTGGCGTTCAGGCTGCTCTGCATTACAAGCTGTGGCAGCTCCTAGTCATATGCTAGCATCACTGCGTTTTAACTGGGGGGGATGGAAAGCAACTCTTGATGTGGAGATTGCTTTTGAAGGTGCCAAATGTCATCTCGCAACACCGCTCTAGGATCTTTATTTTCTTTCACCTGGAAGTAAGGAATGACTTGAAAAACTACCTGTCCCTCCAGGCAGGAGCATGGCGGTAGTGCGCTGCTGCGCTTCCAGCACTGCTTTCCTGGCTCCGCAGCTACTTGGATTAAATACAGGAATTAACCAGTCGCTTGAGTAGCTCTGCATTACGCTGTGTGAGATACTCAAGGAAGGGCTTGCTTACTGAGATAACGGGTCTTTCCAGATCTGAGGTCACAGGAGTGTAGTCAAGAAATTGGACTCTATCCGCTTTTGAGATTGTCGTCTCCATGCCCCACTCTTCTCATCCAAAAAACGTACAAGGCACTGTTTAGAGCCCACCCCAGTCCACCTGACCTCAGCCTTACTGGGTACCCTGCCTGGTGTTCTCTGTTCTGGAAACACGCTGCCAGTATCCCAATAACCTTGCACCACGTTGTTATGCTCAGTGCAGAAGCACTTTTACGGCATTACCCCTCATATTACTGAAAACCCAGCAGGTTACAGTTTTTCAAGGTCGCGTTTCACATAACGTTCTGTAAAGTTCTGTCATTTTACCTAAAAGGTAGAGGTAATTTCCATTTGACAGGACTGCTTGTGATATAGAAGACATGCATATGAGCTGTACCCTTTTAGTTGCATAGTCTAGGTCATTATTAAGTGATGGACGCTATTTGAACTGTGAATGTTCTCGAAGTATCTTTCTAGCATCAATTTTTCTAAGGTAGAAAGGATTCCGACACACTGAAGCCTGTATCATCTTTGAAATTGTGCATAATAGTTCTTTTGGAAAAAAAAAATTTAAAAACGGCTTCTGGCATAATGTTTTTCCTGGCATGCTAAGGGCTGCTTGTGCTAGTACCCAATCACGCTGAATTTAGTGGTTCTTAGAACTTCTTATTAGCAGTTCACAAAGGCCATAATGTTGCTTGCTGGTCTTAAAATCTTCACTGGACAGTGTGAAACTGCTCTTTCTAATTGTGGTCCTACTAAAGCATTTTCCACACTCATGATATTTGGCTCAAAAGAAATTTTCTGTCCTCATCAGGCAGTAAGGACCAGTAGGGGAAATGCTACTAGGAACATGGCTTTGTTCCCAGATCTGCCTGACCTTTTGGATGAACTAGGCAGATCCCTTCTGTTTGCTTTTGATGCTTCTCTCAACCTTGTTTTGCATAATTAGGCTGCCTTAGGCAGAGACTGTTTCATACCATCATTTTGTGAAGTACACAAGACAATGGGACCCAGATCACTATTGGAGCCATCTGGGTGCCACTGAAATGCAAACAATAAATCATCCTCAAATTAAGGCTTAAAATTCCAAGTCCTCTTGAATTGGAAGTGATCTGTTCTAACTCAAATCTTACTGAAAAGCTTGATTAGCTGACATAATCACTTACAGAATATAGTACACACTGTATTGTCTTTCTGTATTAATATAGTACACTCATAGTATTTGTATTTTCATGGATTAATTATTACAGGTATTCTGATTATGTCTCTGATAAAGATACAGGCATTTATTGTTTGAATAATTAATGTGTAGGTTGTTAGGCTACAAGAAAATGACAGCTGTTTTGCCTATGCTGCTCTGCATGCTGTTACTAAACAAGTCTTATGAGACTTCATTGTTTGGGTGTGTTGGTTTGAATAGTTGTGATGTTTAATGAAACATCTTGCTTTAGAATAATTTCTTTTTCTGAAGAATACCCTCGCACTTACAGTATTTGAAGTTGTCTGTTGGCTTCTTTTGAAATACCTAATCCCAGCTGACTTCATTATAAACATTTTTATTTATACCTAGAGTGGGCTTACAGTTCTGCAGTGAGCTATTGAACACACTCTTCAGCCTGTATTTGATGGATTTTTTTTCCTTTTCTCTTAAGTATAATGGAATTCTAGTGGTTTGCTTATAGTCGCATATAAGCAAATTCTATCACCCTGGACTTTATAAAGTATATAAATGAAGATACTGTTAAGAAATACTATGAAGGAACATTTCCATCACTTAAGAATTGCATTTGCAATAACCGATTTAAGAATTGTGTCATCTGCTGTGCACTGATTCATTTTACTGTATTGCATTTTATATGGCTGCATTTAGAGAAAATACTTGTACTAATAGAGTAAATGCTAGTCCAGTAATCCACTACCCAAATCTTGATTTGTAATTAGCTTTTTAAAATAAATTCTTTTCAGAAGAGCCTTGTGGATGTAACGTAGAAATATTTGGTTGTGTTAACCAGGACGCAGTAGCTCTCTTGCTGCTTTGTCATGCACGCTTTGGAGCAGTAATCATGTGTTCATTCTGGGCTGTGTGCAATTAAGGCTACTGTTGTCCCCATCAGATTATTCTGGTGTTGAATAATAAATAAGCATAGGTGAGTGGCTAGTTTATGCTATTACAAAGAAAAATTCCCAAGTCTTAGCAAAAGTTCCTGGAGAAAAGATGTGCTATATATTCTAGTTGTCAGATCACACACAGTATGGTGGCATTTTAAAATCTACTTTACCATAATGCTAACAATACCCTCACATCATTTGTTTTACGTTGTCTTTCTCTTAATGTCGGTTCCTCTTGACATCTTTTGCCTGTCATACTTGGGGTATGAACAGTTTGGCTGTGATAATTCGCTTGTTGTCCCTGCTCCATGGTTCCCAGACAGGCATGGCACACAGGCAGAATGAGAGAAAGGTAAAGACCTTTGATAGAAGATTAACTGAATTACTTGAGTCACTTAAAGATTTTCAGCTGTGAAAGGCATTTTGAATTTCCAGTTCTGTTTCGATTAATGTTTTTGTTTAGGTGTGTAACTTTCTGGAAAAGCACTGTTAAGTAAAGCTATCACATTTCTGTTTTAAAAATTAATCTTAGGCTATGTATTTTAGTTTTGTACTGAAAGATACTGTTTTTTACTGAAAAATAGAGGTATTTAAATAATTTAAAATTGAAAGTGACATGAACATAGAATAAATAATATTTTTGGGTGTCTTTTCTGCTTTGGCACTGTAGATCTTCCAGGATCCCACAGTAAATGCTCTCTTTTCCATGGCTACATCATATTCCAGAAGTATTGGTCTATTTGGACTCTAATTAATCATTTCATACTCTATCCAAACAAAACCTGAGTTTGTCACAGGTTCCAGAGTCACGCCTGTGTGGTTCCCATGAATACAAACAATAGCTCAGGGGCTAAAAAGCTTCTCAGCTCTGATTCCAGGAAAGCCAGACCCACTGTTCTGACAGCTACCATTGTAAGCAAATTGATGATGATGCGTTTGGAGCATTATATGGAAACGTTCTTTTCCTTTTGCTTGCTTGAACTGTGTTAACAGAGTATGGGGAATGATGGATGCCACCTGCTTACATGTATCTTCTTTGATCCATTAATATGATGTGAATAGAAGAGGGACAGTCTCGTCTGTGCCCTCAGCTTCACTTACAGTATGAGAGCTTTTAAAAAAGAAAAATTCCTGGGTTTTCTGTATTGCTGTGTCAGTAACACCTCTGTGTAGTTATATTAGGGTTACGTTAACGTGGCTGTTTGGTGACTTCTCAAAGGAGATGCATGGCTGATGCCCCAAGTTCCAGCAGGCTCAGTAGGTCTAGCTTCCTCTTTCTCCTTACTTACCATGATGCGGTAATACAAATAGTGTGCTCTGATTAACCTCACCTTTTGCAGTTTGTCTGCACCGTTCAGGTAGGCATGGTCCTCTAACAGAAATTTTCAAATGCCACCATAACTTCCTGTAGAAGCGGTACGTAGTACCTGAATTATTTAGATAGATTGAGAAGCAAAATTAGCTCCTGTGGGTAATGAGGTGGCTTTGGAAACCTAATTTATGTGTCTTTACAGTGCTGCTCTGCATCCTGTAGTGGTACAAGGTTCACTCAGGATTCTGTCACCCTGGGCTGCAATAAGTTTGCAGGTTTACCCGTGGTGGCTACTAAATAGTAAATAGGACATACATTTGAGCCTCCTGTTATGCTGGGTTTCCTGAGAGCTAGAGATACCTGTTGAATCATAAAGAATTATTATCAGTAGAAGTATGCAGCGCAAAACTTCAGTTAACGTTAGTAGAACAAGTCTTTCATAAGTTATGGAAAGAGCCAGTCTGTCAAATCTGGGGATTTTGTTAAGCATCCATCGCTACAATATCTAAATATTTACAGGTAGGTTAGATCTGTCAGTTCTGTATACTTATGGACTCCTCTGTTCTATTCATTCTTCAGGAATCGCTGTTTCACCGTTTCACTCTGAGCGTAACTTCTAGGTGTTAGATTTCTTGCTAATGTAAAAAAAAAAAACTTCATCAAAGGGGATAGTAACTGCCTTTTTAAGTTACCATAGTTTGTAGCTGTATAATCTCTCAGCAGCAGAGTCTGGAGCAAATCCATTGAGCATGAATCACCTTTTCTTATTCATGCGTTCTTGGAGTTTGAAATTTTTGTTTGTTCAGGTCTTTCGGCAGATCTTGAATGGGGAAGGCCCTGGTGTTTTCCCATCATTAAGATGTTCAGTATGAACATCACTACAACTTCATAAAGTCGGCATGCAGTTCCCAAATGTTGGGAAAACCCAAGTAGTCTTCACTGCCCTTTTTCTTTATTTCTAGTGCATAAAATAATGGTAAAACTTTCAAGCCCTCCAAGAAGGGGCACCATTCATTTTTATTGATGTAAGCTGTCAACCTTTTTGTTTCTAGGCATTGGTTATAAGGCCCTGTACAAGACATCAGAATGGATATGACTCGGGCAGATTCTTCTATGTTAAAAATAAATGTAGAAACATTTGGAAAGCTAAGTTTCATAGTGTTTATTTCTGAGCTCTGCTTGCTTTTGGTTTTCAGCTAGACAACCCTATGCACAGTCATTTCCCACCTAAATTATTGAGATTGGATGTCACTTTCAGCACATGAGTAATATTCCACTTAATTTACCAGGACTACGTATATACTTCTCTGTAACAAAGTAGAATAATTTTTGTTGGTTTAGGGGATTAAGATCCTATTTTGCAGGATTGAACCTACAGTGTTACCTAATACAAAATCACCATCTTCTTGCCATAGTCATTTTCCTAACTCCCCATAAAGTGTAATTTGTTTGATTGTGTTAGTTGTATTTAACATGAGGCATTAAATTACATTTATTACATAAATTACATAAATTACAATGTAACAAATTACATTTGTTGATGTTTATGGGCAAAATTGTCCATCTTAAGCCATCATTTTTGAATTCCTGTTCTTGCTAGCTTGGGCAACTTAATAATTTTTAGGAAATTTTGCTTGGTTTGAAATAAAATATGGCAATTAAAAGTATTTGCTAGAAGAAAAATTTTATAACACTAAGGTATTATTGGTAGCTTAGGGAAGTTTGTTCCCTCTATCAGTCATTAATGCTAGTGCTAATATTATATATTTCAGAAATTATTATAGAGTAATGTTCTCAATTATTGCCCTAATTATCACAATTCTTACAGTAAATAATACTTGTCTGCACTCCTTTTTCCATGAGGATTTTGTTTAAGAAATGGGCGCAGTATTACTTTTGGGGTTTTTAGGAAAAATATATTACCTGTAACTGCATCTTGTGAGGAAATCTGCAATCATTTAAGTGAAATAAGTATTTTTGAATTTTGCAGCAGAAACCGAGTGGCATAATATGATCAATTTTATCCTTTACTAATACTCATGTTTAGCATTCTTGGAAGGTGATCTTATTATCAATGGTCATTAACTATGGTATTTTTTATTCTGGGTTATGGTTAATTGTCCACTAATGGTAAGGTAAGTTAGATCTCGTGACTGTAACCCTGTACAATTTTGGTTGTTCACCCAGACGTCAATTCACTGGGGAGCATTTCCCAGATTTGATTACACACACACATTATGTGAGCTTAAGACTTGATGATCACTCTTATGGTTTAGGAGTGAGTAGTTTCTGATGCCTGCAACAGTTTAACATATCAGTAAAACTGAGGTGGATTCTTAGGAGTTTAGAATTGAAAGGAGGCCCTCTTTTTTTTCTTTAGGTTTTAAAACATTTACTTGGAAACCTAAAGCTTCTTAAAGTAATAGGAGAGTCACTAACAGTAACGGAATAAATTCTCTTTGTCTAGGTAGTTAAGCATTAACCCTAGAATTTGTGTGAAATCTATGTAGTCCAAAGGTAGAGAGTAAATATCTCTTCAGACTTTCGTGGGGAATTAAAAAGATTGTATCTTTGCTGTGCAGGATGAAATGAGGAAGGCTTTTTAAAGACTTTGTAAACAGATAACTACATCTTTGGCATATTCTCTATGGTAGTCTGAGAAGTGTGGGCTATATAGGATGAACTGGGGATAAAGACACATCCAGTTATTCTCTGATCATGTTACATCTGAAATCTCTTCTAGAGGAGGGCCCCTGAGATATTAAACTGCAAAAACAGCTCTGCTAAATATGTTAGCACCAGAAACAATGATTTTTAAACCATCTGTCCAACTCATAGGGATGGAAGAACATAGAGTGCAGAAATCTTCAGTTCTTATAAATTCTGATAAAATCATAGTGAGATAATATTCTAAATAAGGAATTCCTTCTTGAAAACCGAGAATTTTCTGAATGTTATTTGTCATTGTTTGCTGACTGGCAATTAAATTTGCTTTTAAAAAAAATATATGCAGATCAATGCAACTGAATTTGAAAAGCTATTGTGGGCTTCTTATGGAAAATGCTACAAAGTGTATCTTAACTCTTGTTTTCTGCTTAAATAACTAATTGCAGTCTTCCCAGAAAACTCTTTCTGCTCTACTTTCATATTGCTCTACTTCAGAGATTGATTACCTGAAGTGTACTAATAAACCTTTGTACTACTTTACTACTTTTTTTTTTCTTTTTATAGATCATTGCAAGTGACCCATTCTGGGTACCAACCACTGAGGAAGAATATTTGCACTTTGGGGAAAAGGCAGACTCAGAGAACCAGGCCCGCAAGTACATGAACGCAGTAAGAAAGCGAAAGGGACTTTATGTAGAAGAAAAAATCGTGGAGCATGCTGAAAAGCAAAGAACTCTCAGTAGAAATAAGTAGCTGTGTCTGCTTCCTTTCTCTCCTGACTCAGCTAAATGCGGGTGGATTATTTTCTATGCAGCAGATTGAAAATTTCATCTGGACTTTGTTCTTTGACACCACTTTGCTCACATGTTATAATGTCTGTGGCTTATGTTTTAATAAATGTAAGCCTTTTCAGCTTTTATACAGAAAAAATATTTAAATAAAATACAGGTATGTTTATTGCATTTGGCCTCAATTTTTAAAACTTACTGCCCTATTGAACTTTCTATCACAGGATTAGGAACTCTTAATGTAATTTGTTTCTTTCTCATTTATCAGATGTAATTACAGTTAGAGCTGGTTAGTTAGTTTTTTGCAAATAAACTGTGCACTGAATTTAGCTCCTTAATTTTTTTGACTCTGTTTTTTAAATTTGTTTTAATTTCTGTAACGTATTTGTTAGTCACCAGTACTTCCCGTAGTTACCTATATGCAAAAAGATGTAGGCCTATTCGGAGTTTCTAAACTATTTGTTTTACTCTGTTCCTCAGGTAAGCAATCATCTAAATCAGTAATGTATTGCAAAAATATGCAAAAATAATATGTCTGGAAGGGTAAGCACTGCAAACCAAGCAAGATTAGTCTCTTTTCCCCTCTTTAAAAGTTCGTATGATTATCCTAAGCTGGGAGCTGCTGTCTCTGAATTAGGCACACAGCTACCTCTGCCAACTCTGTGTGAGTGTTTACAGACTCTTGCAGAAATTTCTACCCGTTCAGCCTGTTGTCTTGAATTCAGTGAAGGGAAACACTTGCGAAAATATACAAAATGTCTGGCTGTTTGCACGCATCTAGGATGCAGAAGCCTCCGAAATGATTCACACCAAGGCAAACAGGAAAAAAGTCCTGAGAGGGCACCCTCAGTCAGTTTGCAGACGAAACCAAATGAAGCAGGAGTGCTGAACTGCTTGAGGGGAGGAAGGCTCTGCAGAGGGATCTGGACAGGCTGGATCGATGGGCTGAGGCCAGCGGGATGAGGTCAAAAGCGGGGGTCCTGGTCAACAGTTGGCTGAACATGAGCCAGCAGTGTGCCCAGGTGGCCAAGAAGGCCAATGGCATCTTGGCCTGTATCAAGAATGGTGTGACCAGCAGGAGCAGGGAAGTGATTGTGCCCCTGTACTCAGCACTGGTGAGGCCGCAGCTCGAGTGCTGTGTTCAGTTTTGGGCACCGCAGTATCGGGGAGACATTGAGGTGCTGGAGCGTGTCCAGAGAAGGGCAACGGAGCTGGTGAGGGGTCTGGAGAGCAAGTCTTATGAGGAACGGCTGAGGGAATTGTGATTGTTTAGCCTGGAGAAGAGGTTGAGGGGAGACCTTATCACTCTCTACAACTACCTGAAAGGAGGTTACAGCAAGGTGGGGGTCAGTCTCTTCTCCCAAGTAACAAGCGACAGGACAAGGGGAAATGGCCTCAAGTTGTGCCAGGGGAGGTTTAGGTTGGGTATTAGGAAAAACTTCTTTACCAAAAGGGTTATCAGGCATTGGAACAGGCTGCCCAGGGAGGTGGTGGAATCACCGTCCCTGGAGGTATTTAAAAGATGGGTAGACGTGGTGCTGAGGGACATGGTTTAGGGGTGGTTTGGGCAGTGTAGGCTTATGGTTGGACTCAATGATCTTGAAGGTTTCTTGCAACCCAAGTGATTCTATGATTCTGTAACTTTTAGTTAAAAATAATGGAAACCTTGGATAGAAGAAGAGAAACATGATGCGTGAATTATCTTCTCATTTGGCTACTTAGATTTGTAAAAGGAAAGGACAAGAATTCTAGAAGGCTAAGATAGACTTCTATATTTAGTTAAATGAATGGAAAATAAGTCCTTAAATCTTCTGCTAGCTGACTTTCTGCTACCTTTTGTCTTTGCTAATTGCAAAGAGTTCTCTTTCAAATACCCATGCGAATGGGTTGTCTTTTTCTTTCCAGAATATAACCCATTTCTTTAATTTGTGATTGCCTTGTACTTCCTTAACACACCTACTTGGTCTTTCTGAATAAATATTCTCTGTGTGTCACTGTGTGTGTCTATGGTTGGACTCGATGATCTTAAAGGTCCCTTCCAACCTAGACGATTCTATGGATTAATGGAGCAGGCAGAAGTTGCTCATATCAGTTTTGCTTCTTATGGGGAAAAAAACACTGTTACTTCTATCGCAAATAGAATGATTTTGAATGCTTAACTTTTATTTTAAATAGCTTTTTACAACTTGTTTGCTTTCATTATGGAAATGTTTCCATGTTTATGAATTATTCAAGCAAATGAAACGTTTGCCTGCCTTAGAAGGTTGTTCCATAAATTGCTGTTGTTTGGCAAGGGGTGTCTGCGTAGCAGCTGTATTAGAGCTTGGACAAGCATAGTTGGGTAGTTTGGGCGCTGCCAGCTGGTGTAGTGGAAGGCACGGTAACTTACTGCAGCCTGCAAAAAACAGTCAAGACATAAATGTTTGTAATGAGATCTTGGCTAATGCAGCTACCCTGCTCGCTGAATCCAAGGTAGAGTTAGGGATGTCAGGCTGCAGTCACAAAGGTGCTGGAATAGATGATGTAGAGATGAACAGGTTGGTCATTGTTATGACTGCATAATTGTTAACTGTAATCTACTTGAGTAAGCAAAAAGATCAGTAATACAGATTTTTAAAGATTTAACAATAGCTTTCATATTTTGTTATGGTGTATTTTTGAATTGCATCTCAAACAGCATAAAGATGATTATTCAGGGTGTTGCAACATTATTATTTGTTAAGAGCAGAAACTCCTCTAACTAGCAGAAAAAAATCAAACCAACCTGCAAGAAGTGCTAGCAGCAACATTTGAGATGTTTTCTTTAGCAACAGCTACTAGTGGGAAGAGAGTCTAATTGCTTATGTGCCATGAATCTCTAACCATTTTTCTCTGGGTTATTCAAAAAGTAACATGATGTAGCTGTTTTTCCCCAGCTTTGTTACACATACATAACAATATGACATAATTTTGGAACATCTCTGCAAAGCAGGATAAATAACTTACTGATGGAGCAAGACACAGAAAGGTTTAATTGAGAGCTAGCCATTATACAATTTCATTTTCCATTACCATATTTATTGCTAAATATAATACATATTTAAGAATACACAGCTTTTAAAATATTTGATATGTTCATGTGTTACATGTGTTTATATGTAAATGTTCAGTATACTTTTAACTTCCTAAAAACTGCACACTTCATTGACATGATTTGGCTCTACTGGCTTTAGCAGAATCAAGGCTCCTTACAATCAATAATGTATAAAAACAATGGTCAGCTTCTGTATGGTAACATTTATTAGAGAATGATAACTATTCACTGGGCAAGCCATATGATAATCCAAATTATTCCACTTTGCAGAAAGAAAAAAAAACAAAAATAGGAACTAGATTTCCCCAGAGAAGAATAAAGACCAAGCAGTGGCCAGCAAGATCCTTTCCTTGTCTCTGGGCACATTTATTTTATCTTCTTCCTTTAAAAAACTTTCATTTTCTCAAGTCTAGTAATTTGAGACCATTCACCTTTTTTTTTTTCCTCCCCCACATAATTTTTTCTTACTTTCAACAAACTTCACTTACATTTTAAAGCAGGGGTTCAAAGGAGAAATCCAAGTATAACTGGAATCTGTACTGAGTTTTCTTTCCTACCCCTCTTTCCATATTAGTTCAGGACTTCAGCTGCAGCCTCAACATTACAATTCATGAGGACAGAGACACCAGAGAAGCACAACACTTCTTTACCAAAACATGTGGTTCCCAAATTAGGTCTGAATACAGTCTCTTGACTCCCTACTAACCTTAGGAACTAGGAGTTTTTGTTGAGACACTAATATTTGGAAGCTTGTTCTGTGGGAAATAGAGCGTGTCACTGTTGCACTAAGAAGAGAGGAACATGCAACATTTGAACTCTACACTGTACTTCTGATAAAAGACCATTTAGAGCACGGAAGAGTACCTTTGGCTGTAAGTGGTTTTTGGAATGTTTTTTTAGATTGAATACTTACTGTGATAGCAGAGGGGTCCTGGCAAAATTCCTGGACTCCAAATGGCCATTGTTTTGAGTTGAAGCTCTTCTTTAACAATTTGGGGTTGGTTAAGCAATCACAATTATAAATGTCCTTTGCATTTCTCACAGTGTATGGTAGAACAACTGCTTTTCTGTGCATGGTGTTGGGTTATAAACATACAGAGAAAGCCCTAGGAAGTCCATAGGAAGGTTGTGAGCAGCACTGTTCAAGTACCTTGCAGTCTTCTTGAGTAGTGCTTCCAGTAGCATAAGAGAGGAGAGGTGGGTCAAATCAGGCTCTACAATAGATGACAAATAAGGAAAGAGATTCCTCTCATGAAAAGTTGTGGGCAGGAAAATTCTTTAATGCTGCTTGAGGAATCTTTAGTTGATCTTTCAGACAGCCAGATTAGATTAACCTTAAACTAATGAGTTTGGTACAGCTAAGCCTGGCATATTGCCATGCCTGAGAAAAATTACATTTTTGTGTGTGCAAGGAGTTGCCTGTTTGAGCAACTACCTGAGACTCATGAGGATGAAAGAACCTCAGCTTTTGCTTAATACTTGCTTGTTCTTTGTTTCCACAGACTGGGTGAAGGGAATAAATGTCTCCCCTACAAATGAGAAATTGGATATTAGTTTCCTTCTCTTACTTTACACAGGAGGTAAATACTTGGCAATTCTGGGAGTAAAACAGTACTCTTGATTATAGAGGTGTTCCTCAAAGATACCTGTTGGAAGCTTTTTTTCCTTGATAATAATAGTACGGGATAAGTACCATCTACAGATGAGACACCTTGAAGAACAGAAGCTTACAGGTCTGTGTAAAACCTTCCACAGCGTGACTTGGCAGCAGAACTCAAACTGACAATTCAGGTGACTTTTCTCCTGGTGCCGATCATATCAGGCTAAATTCTTTGGGTGGGTATCTAAAGGTTTTCCTCCTATTAGGGTTTTTCCTTTCTAACTTTAGTTTGATTCACAACGCTGTGTAGACTTTTCTATGCTTCTTCCTATTTTCCTTTGGAAGCAGAAATAGAAGAGCATGTGGAGGAGAGGATGTGAATGAACTGGATTATTTTGTCAGCACGTATTTTTTTTAATGCTTGGTTTAAATTCTCACATAGCTTCTGATTCATTTTGATTCTTGTTCATACCAGGCTGCCTGTGAAAACTCAAAAGTTGAAACTAGGCAAGGGAGTATAATTTTCTTTGTTGCATCATGAATAGGATAAGGACAGTCAAGAAAACAGTAATAAGTTCTTTTTAGTACCTGTTGTAATGTTGACACATAGTTCTTTAGTACTCATAAAATGTTTTGAAATCCTTCCTTGGAGCATGTTAAGTGTTAATTTACTGGTTTTTTTACTGCATACTACTAGATCGCCACTTATAGGATGCTTACGAGAAATTTCCGTCAACTGACATTACTTCTGATACGTAAAATCCATGGAAATGAAACCAATTCTAAAATATGATTTTTAAAGATCAAATATTTACATAAAATTTCCAGGTAGTAAATGTTCTCTTAACAATGCAATTTGACGGGGTTTGCGTTGTTGTTATCTTCTTTTGACTATAGTTAAGCTTTTCTGTGGATCTTAAAGTCTTTCCATGAAATTTGTGTATAATATAGGTTATCATTGACAGGAAAAGTGACCTGAAAACAAATGTTTTAAGAAGTACTTTTAAACGCATGGATGCACCAAAGCTTTCAATTTCAGACAGAAATATTCTCTTCTGTGTCCCCCTGCCCCCAGACATTCTTGTCTGAAACAGGTTTTTAATTTTTAATTAATATTTTTTTAACTTGAACCTTACAGTTGAATTCTTCGGGTTCACTTATGACATCTTGGCTGTGACTGAGGGGTATAAGACACAAACATCCACGTTGGTAGCGTTCCCAGGCACAAGGTGTTTTTAAGAAAAACTATTGCCATTTCCACAGCCACAACTCAAGCTTCTTGGGAATTTCCTGCAGAGTGGGATTCAATGATGTTGGGGAAAGGTTGGCAGAATGCAGAGCAGAATCTTTTTATTTTAAACCATGCATAGATACATCTGTAAAATGGTAAAACGTACATACATTTCTTACTGTGCTAATCTTCACCAGTTTGCAGTTTTACTCCTCAAATTTGCAGTGCCTGTGATTTGCTGCTTCTATACAGCCCTGAGAAGGAAAATACTTACAGTGTTAACATGAGATGTCTGTGTAGGCCTGGCTGATTTACTGGTGCTTAGACAAGTAGTTTACATGCAAGATAAAACATTTACATGTAAATACCACTTTGATTTAGCAGTATTTCTAAATTTCAGTCTCTTACCTACTTGATGTGGCTTTAGTCATATCCTCTATTGTGAGTGTGTGCTTTTTGACTTGTTCTGTGCTAGTTTGGATCTACTGAAAAGCAGGTAAGTTAAAAATTAATATTTTTATAGTTTCTATTAATAAACTGAACTGAAAAGTCTGGCGGACATTGGTCTTTTACAGCTGTATCATTCCATGATTATAAAACTCCCTTCAACCCGTGACTAACAGGAGGAAAAAATAGATACCATGAAGTAGTGTGGTTTGGGCTGTTTGGCAGAGACTTTTCTGTTTCAACAGATGCTGTTTTCCTACAGGAGCCTTATTTATGTATTTATTGTTAATTTATCCTTCCTCCCCCTCTACTCATCCCTCCTTTTTCATTTCCTACTTTACCAAGGATCCAACTCAATAACCCCCCACTGATTCTTTAGAGGACTATTTTTATTATCAACTTACTTACTTCTTTTTACTGAAACTGCTTATCTTTGTAAAGACTTGCTGATTCTGGAATTTGAACACAAAAAAAAAGAAGGGGGGGGAGCAAAATTCAGTAGTGTTTTCCTGTTAGCATTTTTGATGGCCATATAAAAGGCTTGTCCTTCACCCCTACAAAAGCAGCATGTCTCGCTGTCCTCCAGTGAAATATCTAGATGCATTTTTTTTTCCCAGAAAAGCTGCTGGTGTAAAAGGCTAACAATAAATAATAATCTATACAGGCAGCAAAATAAGACTTTTTTTCAAAAGAATCTATAGCCTTTTTAAACCCTGCATTTCCCACATGCTCACAAACACGTTTGCCGTCCCCCGAGAGGGAGGGAAATTCAGTAATGTTATGCTACTTTTTGTGAAGTGGCCACAAAGCACAGCTAAAATATGCATCTTCTCAAGTGGAATTACAAATGGGAGGCAGATTGATCATCATCATTAATTCAGTGCTGGCTTTTCCCCATCTGTGGAGAGCTCTTTCCCGAATTTTTCATATGGTTATTTTACACTGTAATAAATTAAGTCAGGTAATGAATAAATCACTTTTGTTTCATTGCTTTTGCTTTTTTCTTTTTGATTTATGCCAATGTAAACTGCTACCCTGGAATAGCCTGTTATTTGTTTTGCTGTAGCAAAGGCCTCGGGCTTAGAGACAGGTCTAAAGAAACTTTTGGGCTTTAGTGATGACTTCATTACAGTTATGTGTATCATTGTATCCTCTGCAATATTCTCCTGAAAACAATAATTCCAGATTATAACTTGCTTAAAAAAAAAGGAAAAGCCCACAATCTTAAAGTAAAAAGAAGGCTGTGGAGTAAACAACATGCTTTGTAGAGGGCATTAATACAAAATAATCTCTGGCCTTCGAACTCGGTGTGCCCTACGGAAGCAATTTTCTTCTGCAGTGGTGATTTCATAGCATTTGAAAAAGGGAATGTTCAGCTGTCTTGTAATTGTAGGAGTCAAAAAAAATGGTTTGGAGTGTCCACCATGGCAAGCCTAAATGCTGTCCTTAGTGGAGCTGCTGATCATGATGAAGAGGACTTAATGCTTAAAGAGGACTTAACACAGTCCATGGCAGCTTCAGGAGTCCTACTCCTTTGCCGTGTCTGGAGGCAGTATAACTTTTTAGCTAGACTTACTGCCTAGTACTCTGAGATTTTACTCTCACTTTGTTCAACGGGAAGCATGCAAAATCAAGGTCAGTCATAGTAGGAGCAGGGAATGAGATGACAAAAAAACCCAAACCTCAAAAATTTTCACCGCAGGAGTGATGCAACCATTAAGCTGTGGTTTCTGGTTGCCTCTAATATATGTGTTTGACTGTAAATCCTTTTTTTTTATTTTTCTAATGCTCCTTTAAATTATGATTTTATAACAATCGACCTAATTCCAAAGGCTGATTTATCTGCTCAGTGGTACAAACATACCCAGAGCCAACTGGTGCTGAATATGGTAGCAGGCATGCTATGGAGCGTACCTGCTGCTAAGTGTTTTCTGCCTTTCATCTCTTGTCATGGTAGCATTTACCTTTAGGGGGTCAAGAGACTGGCTTTTCAGAAGAAAAAGCTAGCGTTGCTTCATGGAGTGACTGACAGAAGGAGCTGTGTAAGCGGCAGCTGAAGCTGCACTTCCCCTGGAGACGAGGCACAGTATGTTCATGACAAGTGCTGCTATCGCTGGTCTGAGGATTGAAAGCTGATCCTGTTCATGAATCTGTGTCTTCTCCTTGTAACGCTGCTGTCATGCAGTATGAACAGCTTAGGAAGGTTATTTTAAATTAACCTTCCCCTGTTAAAACAATGTCTAGTCTGTTCCTATCACATCCAGCATTGTAAGCATCAAGGCCAGTGAGTAATTCAGCTGCAGCTGGTGTGAAAGGGAAAGGCTGGGGAAGAAATGTAAAAATGCTGGTGGGGAAAAAATAACATCCCACTTGTATGGGTGTCTTTATAGTAACTCTTTTAATTGCATAATGAGATCACTTTGTTGCTCTAGAAGTGTTCAATAATAGATAGTGTGCAAGTATGCTCTATGGAAGATATGCTGCCTTGACAGGCAGAATGTAATTACCAGTCAGAGCATGTCTTCTGTATAGCCTTGCCTCTGCAAAGGAAAGCATGAAGAAACAGGCCTCTGTAGCTTGTTTCTCTGTCTCCCTTGTTGTCCTGTAGATCTCATAGGAAACCCCTTGACTGTGGCACGCTCATTGTTCCAGGGAGCACGGTGGAAGGGAGCTGTACATTCCCAGCAGGAGCGATTCCCTGGGTACCAGTTTACTGACTCTACACAAAGCAGCCCTGAATAACCTTTTCATCCCTTTCTGCCAGGCCCCAGCAGTGAATCGTGGCTTCTGTTGAATCTTGCCTCTGGGACGGGTGAAGCCTGAAGATCTGCGTGCCAGGTATATTTTGAAGGGATGTTGTTCTGAGATCCACAGGCTGCATGAAGGTGGGAAGCCCAGGGTCATGAAATTACAGAGCTTACTCTCCTCATGTAAGAGAATGCTGTAAGGGAAACTCCTTAATTTTTTTGTTGTTGTTCTTGTGGTTCTCTCTCAGCTGGGCACCCCAGAGGCCTCTGCCAACCTGGGCTGGAAGACTTTGGGCTATAGGAAAGGGAAGTACAGTAAATGTCCTGCTTTCTGATAGCTGTCACTCGTGCCTGAGCTTATCAACATCATTTCTTCCAAGCCACAAAGAAGATGCTAAAATTGAGGTTGACGAAGGAAAACACCTAACTGTGTAGACAAGAGTTGGTGGCTGACAAACTGAGCTCTGCTTTTGCTCTAGAGCTTGCAGGTCACCTATTTCTCTGGCATTCTCTGGAATAAAACTATGTATCTCCTCATAGCTGACAAAAAATGGCAACGAGCTTTATCTTCTAAACATGTCCGAAAGGTGAAATAACTTTAAGGTTCCTGGACTTCTGTTGCATAAGCAGATTTACTATTGATATTAGCATTTTGGACTTGAGCAATGTCATTGTCATATGATGTGTGATTCACTCTTAGACAATAAAAAGAGACAAGTTCCCCAGTCCATACTATCGACCCTGTTAACCCAGAGAGTGTATGTCCTGTGAGCAGGCAGCGAAAGGAAAACAGAGGCCAAACGAGATGAAGTTGGATGTTAGCTTTAACCTTGGCTGGAAGGAACAAAGGAGCTGTTCAGTGAAGAACGCCACTGAACAGTCGAAAGAGTCGCTGAACAGGATGACAATCCTACCTGCTGTGCCAGACACTCTTCAGTGCAGCCACGGGACTGGCATGGCATTGGCATGGCAAGTTGACTCCCTTGTGTTGCCCCCCTGGAGGATGTGCATTTCTCTTGCAGCTGATGACATGGAAGTGTGGTATGTAATACAGTCTAGCCTTCGGCTTTTAGTACATACAGATTAAGATTTAGGACCAGAATCTATCTCATTTTGGGTAATTTGTTGTGGTTTATGTGACTTCAGTTGAGTCCTGTTTGATTTGTGTCTGGTTTTTGTGCCACTTCCATTTTGTTCTTGACTTACGAAGAGACAGGTATGTGTGATAATGCTAGCTGAGTCTTTTTGCTTTATAGGTTTATTACTGGAGAGCAGAGATGCGTCTGCAGACTTGTGAGCACTCCTATAAATAGCAAGCTACTGTGCATAAGGAGACTGTTGCTGTTGCCAACATCATGCTTTTATGACAAATCTTGTGATATTTTGTTTTTCCTAAAAACCTCAGGTCTTGTATTTCATCAGAATCTCTGTTTTCATTAAAAAAAAAAAAAGTTTCCAGCTTGATGTTGGCATCAAATTAGAGAAAAACATGAAAATGTTTGCAGCTTCACCATGATGGCAGAAAAAACCAAATGCATACGAGAACCCCCAAATATAGTATTTTACTTTAAAAGCAACAAACAAAAAATCCCAAACCACTGGCTAAATGAAAGACCGGTGGTTTTGAAGGACAGACTCTTAATGTCTGTGTTGTGGTCATTTACTGTAACTGTAAAAGTGACTTTTGTAATACTTTTTATAAAGTGGTGGTGGCTTTTTTTCATTGCAGATAAGCTTCTTGCAAAATCCTTATTTAAAAAGAAAAGATGTCGAATCCTTTGGAAACATTGGTCACTTCATAAAACAAAAGAGCTGCTAATAGTCCCTGAACAGATGCCTTTTTCTCTAGATTTAATTCTTGATGTGAGTCTGCATGATCCAAAGCAGAAGGGCTGGAGGCTGACAGTAAATCTGCTAAAATATCGAGCTGTTGTGGGGGAGAATGCTAGTCTTGGTTCTTCCTTCCTTGCTGGATGTATGCTGAGTTATCCCTCCTTTTTATCAGAGTAAATGTTTAAAGACTAGTTTGTTCTATTTTAATTTTTAGACCTTGGACTTAATTTTATAAAGATTTTTCTCAAAATACAACCCTCCTTTAGCCCCTAGCTTGGCTCGGAGCAAACAAATGTACATGTACTGTGCTTTTACAGCCGAAGCACTGTAAAATCGAAGCACTTAGGCTAAATCTTTGGGGACTGGGTGAGTGATGGCAAATGAGACTTCAAACTGAACTAGAGCTTTCCTTCTCTCCCTGGTTCTTATGAATTGGCCTTTCTTCTTTGCTCAACGAGAGAGAGAAAGACTTAATGTTTGAGCCTTATACAACATCATTATCCAGCACTTCAACAAAAGGGAGAGAAAAGACGAGTTGTTGTGTTTGATATTTCAGATGTAAAAATCAGTTTGAAATTATTTCAGAGCGACTTTAATCATCCTGAATAAGTAATAAAGAGGCAAAAAGTCACAGTGTCAGCTTTTTGCTCTGCTTTTGTTGACAATAAATGCTGTTGTAGATGAAGCGGTAGTCGGGGTCAGAAGAGAAAGAAAGGTGATTACTGGATAAATGGACAAACTTCACTTTTGAAAGGTGTGCAACCAGAGGTAACATTATAGAAGAGAAAATAAGAATTTGGTGGGTTCAAAGCCCTTTTTGCTACAACAAATGTTATTTTGGAAAGGTTGATGGAGTCGTTACAGAGGAGGTTTGCAGAAACAATGATTTCCTGATACTCAGAGACTGAAATTCTGAAACTTTTGTTGATTTCCAAATCAAAGGATATTTGCCATGACTCTGAGCTACGTTGGTTTCGTTATCTTCTAAAAAGCTTTTTTTAGAATTACAGCAAAGAAAGGAGAGTTTGTTTTTTTTGCATCCCTTTTGCTCTGTGGATTTAACAAATCTTTTGAATCCTAGTTATATTTTCAGTGTTTCAAGGCAAAGATGGGGACTTCCCCTATTATGCCGTATTTCCTCTTCTGATGCTGCTATATCAAACTCTTGGTGATGATATTCATCCCTGACTTACAATGACGCTCCGAAAGAGCATGCTGCTTTTCTTTTGAGATATAAAAATAGGGGAGAACATCCCAGGAACTCATCAAGTTATCAAAAATGTGTTTTTTCTTTTCCTTCAGCCCTGGCAAATGTCTTTTTGAACACTATGTATTTTGCTGTACAATGTTTTTTTAAAAAAGCTAAATGCATGCTTGTGGGAAGTGAAATGAATGATTTGTGGATTGTGTAGCAGAGGAGGAACTAGTGGCAAAATCTGGGGTGGTTTTTTTCTGTGCTGATTGCTCAGGGATGTATTATAATACCTAATCAGAAGTCATTACCGGTTTATGCAGCATTAATTCATACAGCCTTCCATACATACACCCTGTTGGGTCCCTCAGGGCAGGATGATTCTTTAATGGACCACATCCCCAGGATCAACTGATAGGGCTGCATCGTTCACCTTCACCCACACGGATGATCTGCAAAGTGAGCAAACATTTAACTCCCTCATGAAAGAAGTCAGAGACTGAGTTTTCACTCTCAGCTCTTCCTGCTAAAGAAACAGCCTTCAGTTTTGTCTGCTTGTTTTTTTGGTTTGTTTGGGGTTTGGGGTTTGATTATTTTTTTTTTTGGTTATTGTGTTTTTTTTGTTGTTGTTGTGTGGGAGTTTTTTTGTTTTTATTTTTTTTAAGAAAAAGGATTATCCTAGCCTTCTAGAAGAAACATATTTTGCAGAGGGGTCTCTTTCCTCATGATGATCGGTCTTCCAGTACACCAATATTAGTCAGTAGTGGAAAGACCTGATTTTAGAAACTCCGTGGGCTGTGCTGGGATATTGTTATAGCATGAGGCAGGAATAGCTGTGAAGCATGTCTACCACCTGGAGGAGCATTCCCTGTAAACTCAGAATGTGCTGTAAAATGTTTGCCAGGCAAAAGTATTCTGGTACAGTTCTGGTACAGGGCAAGTGGAAGGAGGATGAGGGTTGCTGGTAAGAGAATATGGGAGTTCAGAGGTGGGTCTGATTTTATTGGTGTGTATAAAAAGAAAGTAGTAAGTTAATAATTCCTTTTCTTAAGAAGGATGTTCTGAATACTGAGAAAATCCTTCTCCACAGCTGTAAGATGCATTTAAATCACCCAACGGAAGCAATGATCTATATTCATGTAAATGTGTTTTGATGTCCTCTTAGAAGTTTAAATGAAACACCCACACCCAGGAAGCTAGTTAGCTCATGCGGGAGCACAATTGCAATTCTTCATTAAAAGTGCTATGTAGGACTTCTTTTTTGCTTCAGAAGCACTGAACTTTGGCAATTTATATTTATTTGAGATGAAAGAGGCAAGCTAACAATTTAATGCTTCTCACTTCTAAGTAAGAGGAGACCTTGTGTTACAAATTAATTCAAAATTTTAAAAAATTTTTCTTTATTTTTGATGACTGGCACATTCCTGTTGCAGATGATTAGCATCACTCCCTGTTCTGTAGAGACAGCTTTTCTTTTTACCACAACGCAGCAACCTCCATTCCCCATAACCATAGGAAAATGTTGCAGGAAGTAATGGAGATACAACCAGTAGGATTCTGTAGAAATTACTTGAGGAATAACCAAAATGTGGATGTGGTTGGTATAAATGTGTGTAATTCTCTTGTCTTGGTAGCTAACAGTTAGTGTTCTAGCTCTTTGATATCAAAGAAGTTAAACTGATTTATTCTGGTTGAGAACCTGTGGGGGATTTTATTCTTCACGCAGATTTGGATCTTAATCAGCCTGTAGAATTTTAGGACAAGGAAAAGCTGTATATTAAACCTTACATGAAAGTTCAAAGGCAAACTCCGCTTTTAATGAGCCCCATTATCTAGCTCCATGTAGGTATCAGTGCTTCTATTTGAAATAGAGCCAGATCTTCTATTCCAGCTTACATATGCTTATAACGTTTTCTTTGTAGTGTTCTAGCAAAAATAAATGGGATTGGGACCCTTGCAGAGTAAGCTGTTTCATGAGTGAAGCTCAGAGCAAAATCTACAGCACTCTATTACATTGGAGGAGGTGCTGCCACTGTAGCTTTTATCTAATGCTTAGCATAGGCTTTGCATGTAGGTCTGATTATTGCTCCTTGGAGCAGATAAGTATATGGAATGATCTCACTCTATTGTTCAGATAATTTGTCTTTGGGGATTCTGACCTTCTTCACATTTCAATGACATCATCCTTTTTACAGACACTAAATCACTAATGTTGACTCCTGGCCTTGCTAATAAAACCTGCAGAAATAGAGTATGGAGTAACAACACACTTATATTAATATTGTTAGATGTGTAACACTCAAAACTACTTCTTAGAGGTAGTAAATTTGGGTAGTCATAACCTCATTTAATGTTCCTGACATTTCCAATATATGCCAACCCATATAGTATGTACATTTAGCTGAGCTGTAACTTAGGTGTTTTCTTTTAATTCTGCGATCTAAATAGCTTTATTAATTAGCCTGAAACACAACAGCAAAGAGAAACTCTTCTCCACAATGACCAACTTTTAAATTGCAGAAACATTGTGAAAAAATTGAAATGTATCAGTTTACCTATAGAAAATGGCCTTCGTTTATAGAAAAGGCTAATTTTGCATGAACCAACAAAGACAATTTTCTCGTTTAACACAACATGTTTTCAGTAGGGCTTCTTGCAGATGTTTTCATTTTTTTAAATACCTCTGAACAATGCCTATCAGTTTCTCTAGTAAATACCTTTATGTTGTCATCTAGCATATTGCAAGGGGTGATGAGCTGCGATTTCTAAGTCTAATATTAATTAAGAATTAATATTCTTGGTACAGCCTATTGCTGGGTTGAAGCAAAGAAAGCCTCTTTCCTTTGTTGGTTCTTCCGTGTCTTGGCCTGAGTGCATTTTACCTTTTGGGCCATACGGGTCTTCTGTGTTATTGGTATTAATTTCTAATGCCTAATTAATGCCTCATATAATGGCATTAAAATCAACCAAATCAAACCAGTGTTTTCAGATCACTTGTGTGTCTGAGAGCAATTTGTGTACAGTGACTTTCACTCTCTCTCCTGCATATTCAGACAGTTTCCTGTTATGTTTGTATGGCTTTTCACATGCAAGAGGAAGAGAAAACAGTTCCTAAGAAGATACGATTGCAAGGTATGTACACCAAACAGTTTGTGAACTAGTTGGAAGACTTTAGAAATAGCTTTGGCCATTTTGATTGATTTTTATTTCAGACTGGCACGTGTCCTTTTTGGCTTATTAATGTGATCTGTGTCCTATCCTAAACTAATGGGAAAATGGACAAAAATTGAAGCTGCTTGGCAGTAGCTGCAAATCTGTACAGTGATGTGCAAATACAATTTCTGTGAGGCTTCCAACTCTGGGATTCGTTTGCAAAGGAAAAGCATCATTTCACAAGCCCCTGGACATGTGATTGCTAATCACCATTTTAATAACCACATCACTTTGAGTCATGTTCCAGGCCCCTGGTGATGCCACAAATGTTTTAAAAATCTTGGCCTGCCAGTAGTGAAATCCAGGTGTGAAAAAGATCAGCTTTGTCCCCTTTTCCTTTCCTTCCTTCCAGCTTGCTGCTTTTTCTCTTTGCCCATTTTCCTTTATTCCCTGTTTTCTTGGGAAGCTCTGTATCTGTAGAATGGAAGTCAAAAGACCAGCAAGATTGCATGTTCTTTGCAAGCAGCCAGTGTGCCCTGTATTGAGCACTTGTTTATATTGCAGTATTCCCCCCAAGCTAAAACTAACCTGAAATCATCATCCTACCCTTTTCATTTTAATGTCATTCTTTCAGTTTCTTGTTCAAAGTATTGCTTTTTCCATAACAGTCCATGGGAGGTATTTGCCATTTAAAACTTTTAAAAATGTTTTTAAGGAAATGTTGATAACAGCCTGTCTTTTCCTTCAAAGACTGCAAAGAAAAAAGAGTGTGTTTTCCCTCGTAAGTCCAGACATTTCCATTCAGAATTACATTTCACCCCATAGATGTATTTTAAGTGATCTCTGCAGTTTGTGTTGGTTTTCTTTGTGTTCAGAATTACGTGCTGTAGACGGTGACTTCTGGGCCTTTTAGAGCTGCTGATCAGAAGGCAAACGGGAGAGAAATATTCTGAAAAAAGAACCAGACTGTAGTCTGTGGTGTGCTCTTTATGTATTTTCCAGCTGGTTTTGCTTCTAACCCGCAGCATTCCTCGTGGGACACTGATGCAAATCTGCGCTCACTTTTTTTTTTTCCCCTCTTTGTATATAACAAGACCTGAAGTAAAGCGGTAATTTGCAGTATTAGGAAATGTGGCTCGGTGTCCCGTTCCCCAGTGTGAACATGCACATTTAAATATGAATGGAAGTGGGCCAGAACCCCCTTGAAGCTTGGAGCTGATGCACAGACTGCCTGTTTTTTTTCTAAGTACTGTACTGTTTTTCCCCCCCCACCCTTTGCCAAACAACAGCCACCATATGGGCTGAGCTTCAGCCAGTCAACTACTAAATTACAAACACTCTTTTGACTGTAAATTGAATGGAAAAGGATGTCAGTTATCGCTTTCCTCCTGTGGCCACACCACAAGAGCACCTGCAGTAAAGAACTGGCATTCATGCTCTGAAAAGCACCACATGCTTCTATTGTTAACCCGACAGTGTCTAACCTTGGCTTTGCTTACCCCACTCCTGTCGCAGTGAGAAGATTGCAAAGATAAGAGCCTCACTTTTGAATTCTTAGTTCACTTAGAGACACGTCTCGGCACTTATCCACGCTATTTTGTTTCCACTAAAGGAAGTAAAAATCTGCTTAGGGAGATGGCTATCTGTGGCATCCGTCAAAGAGGAGTCTCTGACAGGCACATGTTTACCGTGTTTATTTTGAAGTTTGCTATGACATTATAACTGCTTTCTCTGAAAACTTCTCACTGTGACCGACCGGTTCAGCTCGCTTACAGGATTATCTCATTCCCAGCCTGAATGCCGAAACAAAGCAATTCTGTTTCTCGCCTGTGCAAAGGTAGTCGGGAATTCAACCGTTCCTCTGTCCCCGGGGCAGGTTTGAACCAGGAGCCGCAGGAGTGTGTGCAAAGCGGGTTTGAGCAGAGAGAAACTGATGGTGTCTGGAAGCAGTGACCTGGGCAATCCATTAAGGGAGACAGCTGTTAGGCCAAGAGAGGTTCCTTATATCCTGATATGGAATATGACAGCTAAGCTGGGGAGCAGGCTGCGAGCGAGCCTGCAGCTGCTGCTGTCAAGGGCCCACTAGCCCTTGTATTCTAGGAAGGCTGGTGAAACTCTCCATCATCTGCTGTGTCCATTAACTCTTCCTTTCCTAGAGAGAGAGAGGTTGTTACTGAACTAGCCAAAATGTTTATTCAGTCTGTGATGTAAAATTACTGTGAAGAATGGGCGGTTTAATAATGAGGTTATTTTATTTTATCTTCTGAAGTCGAAAGCTGCATGGTTGGCTAAAGTACTAATGTTTTTCTTGAGTTCCCCAGCGGATTGTTAGAGGCATTACATGTCTGCATTATGACTTTTCTTCAAAGACTCCTCAAAGTTCAATGCCTACAAACATAAACTCTGCTCTTGGATCACTAGAGGGTAGTCATTAGGTCAAGGCTCAGTGCACTGAAAAAAGTATTACAGTGCTAAGGAATTTATGGGGTGACCAAATAACATTCAGAACATTAATTTACAATTACTGCTTATGACTTAAAATTGTACTGATTGGAGGCCTTGAGCATGCCTGCCAATGTTAAAACCCACAAGCCAGCTGTGCAATTCTGGTAATTATCTGGCAGCATATAACGTCAAAGAGGTCGTGTATTTTTATGTATCGCACTGAGTAGTTTCCCTTCTCCCCAGAAGTGAGTGGATGATAGAAGCTACTGCTGTTTGAATAATCTCCAAACAAGATGCTGATGTTCAAAAGTTGCTTTTAGAAAATGCTCTGTATCTTTACAGGGGTTTAAAATCCTTTCTTCTGAGATGGTGGATGATACCTTCTATAAGAAACCCCATCAGACGGTTCATCCTTCTTTCCTCTCCCAGCCCTGGGCCTTCTTTTAGCATTCATGCATATTATGACTACCTTAACTAACATGCATGGAAAGTGTTTTCACATCTTTACTAAGCTCGGAGTCACAAAATTAAATGTCTTTTATGGTGTTTTTTTGGATATCCATTTGTGCCCTTGTTTCCTACCATCTGTGCAGCGCTGAAAATTAATAGCCCATGTTTCCATTACCTGTGTCGTTTACCAATGTTTAGCTTTCACTCTTCCTTTTGGTTTTTTTTCTAAACATTTTGTAGATAAAGCAGGCATGTGTACAATATTTGTTACTTTTTATTAAATATGTAGATTTTCTTTTTATTTGTGCCATTTAAAACAGGTTTAGAGAGATGCTGTCGCATAGCTGACAACTGGAAATCTTGTAGCTGCTTCACAGTTAAGGTTGTACTTTGTCATGGTGAGCTTGTTATTCACACCTTTCCTAGATTCTTAGAAAATAATTTAAATATGATACATCTCCCAGGAAGGCAAGTCCAAGTTTGGGATAGACATATGAACATGAGAGTGTGAAAAATTTTCAGTTTGGATAAAATGCGTGTCTCTCTCTCTGCTTCTTTCCATCACCCACCGCCCTGGGCTGGTACCCAGCAATCACAGAACAGGTGAGGTTGGAAGGGACCTCTGGAGGTCATCTTGTCCAACCCCCATGCTCAAGTAGGGTCACCTAGAGCAGGTTGCCCAGGACCATGGCCAGCCAGGTTTTGAATACCTTCAAGGATATCGTGTAGTCTGCTCCTTGCATTTGCATGCATGCCCTTGCTAAACATGCCAAAATCTTTCAGAAGAGAGATTTCTCCAGAGTGGTCTTCTGAGAGCTGTTGGACCATAAAAGGTCTCTTGTGTCAATCCTGCCTAGACCTTAAAGATTTCACTTGGGGGAAGAGGGGGGAGCAAAATTCCTAAATAAACAGGAAAAACACACATGTAGGGAGGAAAGCACGTATAAATGGGAATATCTGTTAGGCCTGATCACATGTACAAAGAAATTTCTCCTGTTAGAAGAATTGTCAAACCTTAGAGAGTCTCTGAAACGTGCAGCTGGATTCAGAAATCTCTATTTCTGCTGGAGTCGGAGGTTGGAAGTATGACATCTGTTTGTTAAATACACTCCGTATACAATATTAGGAGAGACCAATCCTATTCCTATGCAGTGTCTTTTCATAAGCTCAGTGTGAGTTTGCATTAAGATAAGCTCATTCTGAATTTCCTTTTGTTCGGAAGTATTTTGAAGTTACTAACATTTTATTTTTTTTTATGTGTCATACGTTGCCATCACTTACCTTAAGTCAAGCAGCTGCTTTTATGTCCTATTTTTCTGTTTCTTGCTAGCTCTGTGCCTGCTATGGGACTTCTTGTTGCAGTCATTCTGCTTTGGACATGTCAGTTATGTAAACAGAGAGCGAGGATAGGTGTTGCTTCCTTTGGATGGTGTGAAAGTGGTGCTGGCAGCGTAGAGAGAGTTGGGCTGAAGTAACTTTCTGTAATTAGAAGAATAAAAAATTGAAAATAATAAGTTCTGAATTGCATCTAGAGGTGAGGTGACGATTTCTTTCAAAATCTAAAATACGGATCCTTGCTTCTTCCCACCCCTGAATTCCAGAAAGTATGATTTGTCTTTGATTATGGATGGGTTGAGGGGGTTTTTTTAAGTGAATGTTTTTGAATGGGTGATTTCTTTGGTATGCTGAAAGAAAATAAATGTACTCAAAAGGGCTGAGAATTTTAACCCTAGAGAAGTGCTAAAGAAAAACTAGACAAATTCTTGTACTGGCTCCATCAGCCCTTGGAGTGACAGGTTCAGCACCGTTTCCCCATTTGCTTGGTGACGCTCAGAGTCATCTCAAAGTTCCTGAAGCTTTTGTCAGGGCTGGTCTGTGGGAAGGAGTTACACAGACAGAGTAGTGCTGCGACAGGAGCTGGAAGTCAGAACTGTACTGATGTGGGCTCTGCTGCCACGGGAGGAGGGGAAAAACCCAAACCTCTAGCAAGTTACACCCACGCTGACAGTTCCCACAAGGCTTTGCTTTTACTTCTGCTTGCTCTCAGGGAGGCTTTTCCTGCCTTTCAGCCATCAGCCCCGAACACTTTTCCTCTCTGGCCTCCTCAAAATACCCCCAGCTACCCCAGGGAATTAGAGCAAATAAGTGAGTAGCCTGCAAGGGCCCCTTGCCTAGCAAACCCTCCAGCATCTTCTGGCATTTTAACCAGATGTTACCTACATCATCCGGCTCACGATGACAAATGTTTCCCCAATATTGTTTTAAGGTGTACAGAACTGGAAGAAACAGTTAAGAGGTTAATGAAGTCTTTTGTATTTAGTGTCTGCCTTGGTATGGTGGAACCCAGGAGCTGTCCCCGACTTAATGCTTTAAATGCAGCTTCTGTTACAAAAGAGAGACCTGGAAAGAAATAAAGAAGTGGTTTGAAAAAGAAGGTGGCATGGGAGAGACTAACCCTCCATATTTCCTAATGGGATGTCAGTAGCCTACCAGTGACACCGTGTTTCCTCAAGTCTCTTCCCTTTTTTTTTTACAACATTTCTCCTGACAGCAGAGAAAGGAACAAGTTTCCAAGGGCCCAAGCTTTTTTTTCAGCAGCACCCAGAAGTCTGGCACGTTACCCTGACCTTGTAAGTCTGCAAAACTGGCCTGGAAATTAAATGGAAACAGATTCTCTCTTGAGAGTCCAGCTCCCTCCTACTCCTGATTGGGCCAGAAACACTGTGAGAACAGACAGATTTCTTAGCAGTATCCTGGCACTTTCTTATCCAATCCCGGCCAAAACCAGAAAGTGTTAAAAAAAAAAAAAATATCTATAGGAAGTGGGAGGAGAAGAGAGCACTGGATATTTTTAAAACACAAATCTTATCTGAGTTTTGAGAAGAGAGTTTTGGGTCAGTTGCTTTGTCTGACTGGTTCGTCTACCCCTCTCCTAATCCCTGTGTTTACTGCAGAGCTTTGTGGTTTCCTTCCTCCAGTCCCCTTGGTTATCTGGGTTGGCACAGAGCCTGGGTTCTGCTTCCCTTCCCCTTTGCGCACCTTTGTGTCCCCTGCCACTGGATCCTGCAAAGGCAAGTCTTAATTCTTCACACACTTTTGTTTGTGACTTGCAGCTACTCAGGGGTGTGCTTTGCAGGCTCTTGTGCTCAACCCTTACTGCTTTGCCTTCAGCTTGGCCTGTGGGTTTTGATTTCCTTTTTTTTTTTTTTTTTTTTCTTCCCTGACTGCTCTGAAGTGCTCAAAGAGCTCCTGACAGCCCATGGAAAACTCAGCAAAACTTTCCACACAGAGCACTTCCTTGCCTTTACCATCCTTTCCTGTGCCACATTCATTTTTATTAGGGGTAGCTGAGAAAACAGGACCTTTGGGCTTTGGCTCATCTGCTCCTGCTGCTTTCAGACACAACATGCAGGTCTGGACCTACCCCCAGTCTCTCCTGCATCCAGCCCAGCCTTTTAGCCCTGTGACTATTTGCATTGGTTCCTTGTCAGGAACTTGTTCTTCAGTCAGCTGTACAAGCCAACTGCTTCCACCTTTCTCTAGTTCTCATCTCTCGCCCAAGTTTTCCAGACAGCTGATCCTTCTCTCTTAAGTTCAGCTCCTTCATTTTTATGCTTCCCACTAGCAACTTGTTCCCTTTCTCCTTTGTTTTGAGAGGTCTGGCAGCAAAGCCTCAGATGTTTCAATACACAGATGTTTCGAGATTTTTATTTGCCTGGTAGATAAGTAATGATTTTGGAAGGAGTTAAGGAGGCATCTTCTAATGTGATCATGTCTTGGTACTTTCCCAGCCCCTCAACTTGATCCCTTCTGTACCAACTGCCAGGTGATGTTCAGCACTGTAGTGCTGAATGAAAGACATTTAGCAGCTCAGAGAAAGGTGATATGACAAGCTGAGCCCACCTTGTGTCGGCTGCTTTATGTGACAAACCTGGAGAAGAGGCTTCTTTCCTAGTTAAGGAATTCCAGAAACTTGCTGGTCCGTCTTTAATTAGGAAGGAGTGTTTGCTAAGATTTCTTCAGATTCAACTGTCACAAGCAGATCAGTATGGCTGCAGGCAGAGACAGCATGTGAACACTACAGCCCACGCCTTTTCAAATACTACCAAACATCCTTTGAGGCAATTCTCAAGAGCTTGCTCAGCATCTGTGTAGATCTCCTCCCATTAAGAGTAGAAATTTCGATGTTAAGTAAGGTGAGGTCAGCAATCTCAAAGAGCTCTGAAAATCTTGTCCACAATTTCTTGGAACAACATAGATTGCAGCTACGTGTCGATGCTTGCCTGTGCCACACAGCTGTGTGCCCCTTAGGTACCTTGCTTTAAGGTACAGAGATTTCCCTTTATGTCGCTTCTGTGTTAACACAAAACTGTCCTGAGACAAGAAGCTGGTCTACAGGTACATTGGCGATGATATAAGAAGTCATTCTCAAAATGAGGAGCTCTTGCTTTGAAAGCCAGTTGGGTGCTTTAAATACCAAGCCAGGTGACCATGTAGCCCTGTCTTCCTGCCTCACAATGTCTGCCTCGTGCACTGGAACTGCCCTTTGCCCTCCGGATTTCTTCACTGCAATGGTAGAACTGCCTTTATTCCATCGTTAATAACTATGTTGGATTTTGTTTTGAAAATGTTTTCTCTATGTGCTCCTCCTGTCTCTAAGATTTTATTCCAAACCAGTTTTAAGGATTGCAACCCCTGCAGGAGTCCCTACAAATCTTATGACTGGATCTCATGACAACAGCCTCTTCAATGTTGTTGATTAATCTTTGTTCTCTTGAAGGTTAAGAAGTCTGCACAAATAAGAAAGCCTTCTCTATTACTCAATAACCAGCCCAACTTACATCCTAACACTACAGTGGAAAATTTGACTGTTGTGGGCCAGAAGAATCTAACCGTGTTACCAAAGGCATTATGCAAGACTAAATGAAGTTACATTTTCTTCAGACTATTCAACTCTTCTGCATAATTTACTTAGTATTTTAATCATCTTTTTGAACAGTCCTTACTTTCTGAAAGGTCAGAAGTAGCCTAAAAATAGTTACCATCATCTGATGGCTGCTTTGCTGGATATGAGATTTGATTCCCAATAGACAAGATTTTCACATTATAAAACCATAGTTATCCTGGCAATAATTAGCATCCTTGCGGACAGTCTGATACAGAAATGCAAAGCTTGACTGTGTGCTCTTTTGCTTTTAGAAAGTGCTATTTATATGGTAAGCTCTTTGGGGCAGGGACTGTCCCACGTTATGAATGCTTCATACAACTGAATCTTGAATTGGTCGAGGCCTGAAGGCACAAGTCTAATTCCAAGAATAGTGTGATTGAATGGACGTGGAGACTAAGCAACTTTCTCAGTCCTAGACATGACGTCAGAACAAGACTGAGGTGGAAGTGGGAGAACTTGTACTGCGCAGGCTATCTGCTGTTTGGATGGAAACAGGACTTCATTCTCTAGGTTTATCAATGAGTCACTGTTAGTGAGTACTCCCAGTTCACTTAAGCTTTAAGATCTTTCAGAGTACAGGAATTGCTTTTAAAATCTTGAAGTAGTCTATTTCTTTTTTAAAAATACCAACAAGAGAAAAGTTTTACTTGCTTTGATTCTGCAGGGAATGCTGTGGTTGCTGCTGGTTGTTAGTAGCGAGCATACATGTAGTAACAAGTGCCAAGTGTTAAGGTCACTGTAATCTTAGGATTAAGGCATGAGAAGACACTAAGTGAGCCAGATCTGTTCACAGGAAATGAAGAATTCTTTTCTACACTTGTTTTGACTAAACGAATAAAATCCAGTCTTCTATAACTCTTCATTGCTTGATCAGGACATGTAGGAGAAATGAAGACAGACCTGGCAGGCAACCTTATAAACATTAATCTTAAGGGTTGAATACCCAGACATTAAGTGGATCCAGGAAAGTGATAAATACCTTTCTGCTTTAAAACTGAAGCATGCTTATGTCTGTTGTCTATGGATATGTCTATATCTAAAGATCCTACGGTTCACCCATTGCTAGGCAGCATAGTAACGAGGAGCTAAGGTGGCCCACAAACTAGCAAGGTCTGTTGGACTCCCCCTACCACCCTTCTCAGTCTTCTGCACAACTGCACCTCGAGATCTTATTCTTCAAAGTTCTTTGCTAATAGATCTGGCTCCTTCAGATTGATTTCGGCTAGTGCTAAGCTGAACTACTTTTGTGTTTCATGTTGCTGAAACTGAATTCATACTCAGCTGGATATTTAACATGGCTCACACTAATGGTCTGAAATTTTCCTCTGTGCCGTTCGTTGTTTTCACCAACAGGAAGGCAGATTTGGTGCAGAATCAAACCAGTTGTAGTCCTTTTGCCATTTGCATGCGCATCCTGAAGTGAGGTTTAGAAGACGAAGCAGGCTGGAAGTTGTAAAATGTTTCTGATATTTATTACCTCACCACGCACTTCTAAAGCTGCTATTTCCTTCACTTCCTCTACCTTTGCGCTCAGCTTCAAGGATGGTTGGAGGAAATCAGGAAACCCACCCAATGTGTTTTTAATTCTGGCCAGATAGGAAAATTCATGCCTGGCTCCAGAAGTTAACCTGTTTCGTCCAGACACCTGGTCTGACAGTTATGCTGCTACCAGCCAGTGGGCCAGGCAACTTTCTGCAGGGAGAGCACCTGTGCCTGCAGGGAAAGGCAGTCTGCAGCCTGGAGGGAAAGGCAGGGACCGAGGCTGCTCGGAGCCAACTGTTCCCTCATCCCTTCTGTTCCACCGGCACAGCTGTACCTGGGACACGCCACAGGGCTGCCTGAGCCAGCCTCTTGTTTCTGATGGAGGCCAACTGTTTTTATATCTATATTTATATATTTTTATATATATACACACACACATATATATAAAAGCTTCTGGAGTCAGGCGGAATTCTCCCACCTGCCCAGTTTTTTTATTTATATAAATATCTGTTTACATAAAAATAGAGTCAGTGTCCTAGCTCTTGTGTCTCCTTCGGATCTTCTGAGCAGAAGGAGGAAACGGAAATGAAATACTCTCCTCCCAGTCCAACCAAATACTGAAGATGTGCAACCAGAATGAAGTTCTTAGACATAGATGGGTCGTTTATGCACTTTGGGTTGGTGCTGTTCAGTAATTGATGTGGAGTGGCTGGGGGAGCCGCTGGGGCTGGTAGTCACATAGCTCTAACAGAGACACCGCCAGCCAGCAGGAGTAGCTTTGGGAAGATAATTTGAGCTTGGGGACAGGTCCTTGCTACTGAGAATGTGTCTCTAGTACAGCGTGTGCATCCTTGAAATAGCAATGAATAAGCTTGTGTCTGGATTTGGAAAAATAACGTGTGTGTGTGTATATGGCAGGAAGCTGGGTCTGTAGCGTTTGGCCTGGCTCCATCTCCTGCTCACCTCCACGTACAGCTTCTCGGGTCTGCAACGGCACTGCGCGGTGCGGTGCCCCTTATCGCTCTCACCGGCCTTATCAGAAACATAGTGCGGACATTTGCTGTACCCCGACTTTCTAAAATGGGCCACGTTTCAAGATGCATTAGTACCTGTGGGTTAGTGAGCCTCCTCGCTCCTTTCCAGCCAGGTTCTGCTTTGAAACTCATGCTTTTTAGCACTTTTGAAAAATATCTGCCCATACCTGTCTCCACTCCCCTTTCTTCCCCAGGGTGGATCGTGATACTTTAACAGATCTGAAATAGCAGTGCATTGGGCCTAAAATGGTGTTTAATGCTGTATTTGCTTCCATGTTTGGACATAACCTCTTTTAATCTGGATGAGACCACAACGAAAATGGAGTTTAATAATGAAGTGGAATCACGGAAATAGAGAAGATACCGCCATAGGTCATTTTGTGCTACACTTCCAGCCAGGCAGGATTGAATATAACTCTGATTTCTATTCCTGACAGGCTGTTTGACATTTCTGCCTTCTGCAGCAGTTAGACTCTGGTTTGTACTCGCGTGCTGATGCAATAGCTTCTGCTCAGTTTAAAAGGAAAGGAATGAATAGTTGGGAGTCCTTGATAAGCATCTAAGCAATCACTTTCTCTTGCAACCAAACCTCACTGGCACAGGTCACTACATCAGCACTCAGAGCCGACTCTTGTAGATGAGCAACATTTAAAATTTACACAGCTTTTAATTTGCCCTGGGCCAGCCAGTTTTCAATTACATTCATGCCTGCACCTTCTCTTTGATGTGCAATGGTTAACCCTTTTGATACACACTCACAGTGCTACCTGTGCCCAGGATGCTCTGCGCTTGCCAGGAACAGATCAGTATACGCCAACACACTTCCCAAGGCAGGGAGTCAGCCGTGCACTCAGCTGTTTCCTTTTTTTGTTATTGTTGCTGTTTTAAATGCCATTGCTGAAGCATGAAAGTATTCTTTTTTTCTAGTTTTTTTCACTGCGTTTGTCATGGTCTAGGGCACAGCAAGATATTTCTTTTCTCTGCTCTGCTACCATGTATGAGCGGTACCTGGGCATGTCCCCTTCCCCCGGGAACCATCCAACTGCGGGGAGCCATCAGCTTCTCTCTGGGCACTGGCACCAGCTGGTGGTATATGGACATATTTATCTTCATTTGATGCCCCTTTCACACCCCCCATCACGTGGTTTGTGCTATATTTAGATTAGATATTAGGAAGAAATTCTTTACTCTGAGGGTACTGAGACACTGGCACAGGCTGCCCAGGGAAGTTGTGGATGCCCCATCCCTGGAAGTGTTCAAGGCCAGGCAGGATGGGGCTTGGAGCAACCTGGTCTAGTGGGAGGTGTCCTTGCCCATGGCAGGGGTGTTGGAACTAGATGATCTTCAAAGTCCCTTCCAACTCTAACCATTCTATGATGATTTTATTTTCCCTTGTTAAAAAGAGCCATTCCATATTCTCCTAGGGTCTGATGTTGCTATTGTTGTTTGGCAGTATAAATAGTTAGAAGGGTCTGCAGAAAAGGCTGTCATACGGGTTAAGCTAATGATCCCTTAGTTATGATCCCTAGCAGTCTCGACTTGATTTGGCAGTGGAAGCAATTTAAGGAGTGAACTGCTTATTAAAATGACCTCTACTGCATGTGTCTGTACTCAGTAATTGATACAGATTAGCCAGGAGTTTAGTGTAGCTTTTGATAATGGATTAATCCTGGAAAGCTGATTTTTTTTTTGTTTCTTGGGAGCAGCTCAGAACAAGTCCATGGTTGCTGCAGCCTTCTGTATTCTCCGTCCTCTGCAACATTCCCTTACTTTGACTCCTTAATGGATCAGTGCATACAAAATCTCTGAGAGACACATGCACTGTGCCATTATAATGGTACCTTTTAGCAGAAAACGTCCTCAAAACAGGCATAAAGCCAACCTAACAGTTTTGAGGACAAAACAGCTGTGAGGTTTAGAATAAGGGGGGGCCTTAATTTCATTTTATTCTGTATTGCATGTGGAAGCATGCCGGGACAAGCATGCTCACGTTTCCCAAGGAGCTTGTAACGGCAGTTCTATATATGTAAGGCTATTCAGTTGAGGAGTGTCGATGTTCTTGGGAATGCATGCACGTACCAGTAGAGGGCACACAGGCTTCATTAAATGGGGACACGTGCTAATTAATAAATCTCAGAAGCAGGTAGGCGTCTACCTGCTTCCATACCCTGCCCAGACAAAGCACTCGTTCAGCTGTGCAGAAACTGCCCATTCCAACAGGCTTGTGTTATCTGAAACAGGCAGGAAGCGAGGGGGGGGCATAAAGCACATGTTTGGAACTACATAATCTGTAGCCAAACTGTGGTCATGTTTCATGTTCATGCTTAGTCAGACCATGGCAGTGATTAGGGTTGACTAAACACTTACTGTACCTCCCATTTTTTTCCATTGTGCGGCATCTGCTCGCTCTGTTCATCGTTAAAGTCTCAATCTAGGCAAGTGACACGTAGTGTGCATCAGCCCTGCAATGAACTAGAGGAAATCAGGGAGAGAGAGTCAGCACTTTTTCTAATATATTAGCGCAGGATTACTGGGAAATGTGAACTTAAAAGGAAGGCTATGTGCATTTTAGAAACTAAATCAAAGATAAGCTGTACAGTAGACTCCTCTGTTTTATCCTGCCCGATGCACTTGCAGCACATTCATAATCTTCATAAAGGAGCAAATGAATTGGTGGAATAGGCTGTTTTATGATAATATCCCATATGTTATCAGATTCATGCAGGCAGAATCACACTAATGAAGAGAAATTGCAGTTTATGTAGGGCTTGCAGGCCTCGCTCAGGCAGATTAACTGTGGCGAGGGTAAGAGGCAGCGCGCTGCCTTGGCAGGCTGCCCGAGCGCTAATCAATGCAGATGGAGTCAAAGGGACCGCGCGTCTGATTCCCAACAGTTTCATCTTGGAACAGGAATGACTGTATCCATCAGTGCTCCTTGGTAAGACATCCTATAAGCTTGTGGTAAGAATGAACCCGTTTGGGGAGGCAGAGGCTGAGCAATACTAAAAGCGATGACTCCACATGCGGTGCAGGGGAGAGGTGGGTGTTTAATTTTAGCTGCTGACCCGATTTCATGCTGAATGACAAGTATCTATAGGAATCCTCGAGGGCCAATCAGTTGCTATGCTAGTGAGGCTTTTGGAGAAACGCATTTAATTTTATTCAAGTGATGCCTTTAAGGAAGCAATTATGATTTTAGCTTTCAGAAGTTCTGACTCCTTCAGGTTGATTTTGGCTAGTGCTAAGCTGAACTACTTTTGTGTTTCACGTTGCTGAAACTGAATTCAAACTCAACTGGATATTTAACGTGGCCCACACTAATGGTCTGAAATTTTCCTCTGTGCTGTTCATTGTTTTCACCAACAGGAAGGCAGATTTGGTGCAGAATCAGAACAGTTGTAGTTCTTCTGCCATTTGCATGCACATCCTGAAGTGAGGTTTAGAAAATGAACCAACTGCAGAGCCTCTTTGTTGAGGAACTCCTTTGCCGAGGGTTCTCCTTTGTGGCTTTGTGCTTGAGGGAAGTATACTTGCGGTGACCCAGGAGGGGGCTTTCATTTTTCAAGAGGAAGGCTGGCAAAGGTGTCTCCGTCCACATATCAAGTCCCTTGTCATAGAAGACACTCATGAAAAAAATATGAGAGTTGGGCCCACACATGGGGCAGATGCTTCACTTTTCACTGGTGATAGAATCCTGGCCACTACGAACATTAGTCACTTGGAGCGCTTCCCTTGGCATAGGGTGTTTCTAATCCAAAATGAAGGCTGGTTTCAGCCAGGAGCTAAGCATCAAATCATTCAGTGTTATTGAATATTTAAATATAAAGTAGTAGGGGGTTTACTACTGCTAATAACGTGGCAGCATGCTCAGTTGTTCTGTTCATACTCCATTCTGCTGCTGTCGCTGGCTTGTGTCAGTAGGGTTTGGATCCAGGTTTGGTTCCCACACATCTTTTCATAGTCATAGTGATTGATTTGAAAGTCTATGTTTGAAGATCACTTCACATTATCCCCGCCCTGCTTTTGACTTCAGTGAAAAATGGCTGGACCCGAACGCCAGGCTTTGTGGACAGGATTTGTTTGTTTTCCGTGGCTGGTTGCTGACTGGAACCTCATCTGCACGTTTGTATTGGCTTTTTATTTTCAGTCGTCTCTGAATCTGTCCAATGATTAGTTTGTTGACAGATGGCTTTTCCCTTGAATAAGATACAGTGACTAGATGTTCTGAATGTCCCAGAAGAGCTCTGGCATTTGTCCTGAGGACAATGAAAAACACCCTGGCATTTTCTGCCTTCTCTGAATCTGCATTTGTGTATTGTGTGGATTCCTCTAAGGGTATGGAAAGAAAAGTGTTAAAATTTGGTTACAGCAGGAAAAATGACAGTTCAAAAAAGCCTTTTACTCAGCATACCTGCAGTTTCTGTGTATTGCAGTTCACACTTATTTGCGTCAGTAAGTAAATACGTTTTTTACCACTGTTTGAAGCTAATACAGCAAAAAGAGGATAGATTTGATTCCACTTGCTTTGTTTTGACTGAGTTCCCATCCCTTGCACCCATGCAAATGGTTTGAGGCTCTGAGGTTGCACAAACAATGCGGACAGTACAATAGAAAGACAACAGGGTTTTCACATGGGTATAGTGGGAACTGTGGGACATTTCCTCAGTGGCGATGTGCAAGGAGAAAAGAGCTTAATCTGACTCTGTCTCCAATTTGAGTCTGCAGGGTTGGCACTTAAGGGAGAGGAGGATCCCTCTCCCTATTGTCAATGTGTTAACCAATCTTGAAATGGAACTGCTGAAATGCAATCACTGAAACAGACTGAAGCCGGGCATCCTCTCATGCTAGCACTGGTCCCTTTTCCAAAGGGAAAAGAATCTCAAAATTATAATACTTCATATAATCTCTTAATCACAGCTCTCGTGAAACAAAAGCCTTCTAAGAGCATCCTTTCTTCAACAGTTACAGACAAAAAACCCTCATCTAAGTAATGCACTTGCTGAACCCACTGTGCTGCTGCAGCTGGGTTCCTTGGACAAACTCACCCTTCTCCCCAGTGACAGGGATGTGCAGAAATCCACCCTCTGCCTTTTCTTTTTTCTTTTTTTTTTTTTTCCCCGCACCAAATTCTTCAGTTTTGCAGCATGTGAGTCAACTTGTAAAAATGACTCACAAGCTCATTGCAGCCTTCTGAATTGGGAGCCCAATTAAAATACTACTTGTAATGCACATATTGAAGAGAACGCAAAGTGTCTGTTCCTGAGTGTCAGGCATTAGCATAGCATATCTGAAGGCCTGTCTTGAGCTAGTCTGGTACTTGCCAGCAGGAAACCTTGCGTTTAATTAAGATACAAGCAACAGAAAAAATATTTTGAAAACTGACTCAGGTAAAAAAATAAAATAATTAAACTATAAATGTGGTTAATTAAAAATATATAAAAGCTTATTAGGTTTTTTAAATATTTATTTGTTTATTTACATACAATGCCATTGTTGAATAGAATGTTTTATTTCTAAGACAATGAAAAGGGGTTTTTTTTCCCTGCAGGGCTGCAATACCTGGCAATCAGCTTCTGCTGCTGCTGGTTTAACTTTTGAATAGACATTGTCAGGTTTTACACAGTGTCACATGGGCAGGTGCCCCCATAGAACTGCAGGGGTAATTCTTGGCAGTCTCAGTCTTTGGCTTTCAGTAAGCCTTCGCATCAGGACCTGCCACTCTTTCTGAGACTACCACCCACGCACCAGAAGCCTCTCTGGAAGGTGATCTCCTAGAAGAAATGGTGGTGGCTGTACTGCAGCACCAGGACTGAGTTTGAGTGCACCGCAGGTCATCGAGTGACTCAGTAGTGTCAATCCCAGCTTTCCTGATATATTTCCTTTCACAGGTGACGACTTAGTCACGCTGCAGGTCCTGTTGACATAGTCCTAGCATCGACTTGTATTTTGACTGGTGGAAGTCATATATAGTCCAAAACTAGGCATCATCCATGCCAGCACCACATCAGGAATCAGATTTTTTGCCAGCAGGCAAAGGTCTGCAGAGAGAGCATGCAGGCTGAAAAAGATGTTATCCAAGAAGAAAAAAACCAACCAACCAACCAAATCACACAGAAAACCCCCCAAACATGTAATCTCAGCAAAGATGATGTTTGTGCTATTCACACGTGGCCCTTTAGCATTACTTTCTGGCATGTGCATCACAACACTTTTACCTCCAAGATGTTTCTATGGCATCGCTGTGAACCGTTGGGCAAGAAGGGGAGCGCTGCAGCAAAAGGCAAGGAATTACTCGAGGAAAAGATGCTTCAGAAGGTGATGGTGCCCTGGTGTTATCTCCTCTATCCAGCCATGGCCCTCCTCTTCACAGGCTTGTGTGTGGTCAGCGCAGAAGAGAGGTCGTACCTAGGAGTAACACTTGCCCAAATTTGCCTCCCTGCTCCCATTACCACCATTGTAATTTATGCCCAGTTTTCAGAACAGTGGGTATAAAATGGTAAGGTCTGTCTGTAAGCCTGGTGGTACTGCATTGCCAGCCTTCTATGGGTAAGCAAAAAAACCCCAATCTTACATTAAAAGCATTCACGGACAAAAGCAACCAACCTCAAATGAGAAGTATTTAAATAAACAGCTATTCTGGCTTAAGTTCTTATTGAAAAGAACAAAATAAACTGGTCACGTGTTGTGGGAACTACATGCAGAGGAATATATTTTTCTTCAAACATGAGTCTAGTAATTGTAAAGATGAAGCCTAATCTTTGTCCTAGCAAAGTTCATGCAAATCAAACGTGCACGCATTGTTACCACTTATCAGTATGTAAATAACATATATGAATCATTGCCAGTAGGTGGTAGTGTGTGTTTTTCAGATAAGTTTGTAAGTTAGTGCTGCAAGTGTTTCATGTTTGAGGTGGTTTAGAAAGATCCTGTCATCTTTAATGTATGATCTCAAGCCATCATTGCTTTGAATTCAGTCCCTGGTTTCACTGATTTAATAGTCCTGTTTCACAACCATCAGCCCATCTCAGAGAGGCATATTTTGATTTTGTTTTTCAAGCTTATGGACAAACCGAACTGGCAACATTTTGAAAAGTACCAATTAGTATGAGCCCTGAGAATTCAAAAGCGTGTATTCATTGGAATGATTGGATTGCTCTCTAGTGTTTCATTTTAGGAAGAGAGCTTTTGATAAATAAATGCATTATTTTAATGATTTATAAACTTAGAATTGCTCTGTCATAGAAGTTGTTTTAAGAATTCCTGAAAGAGCTCACTGGGAAAGGAGCAATACGGTAACTAGACATCCAGTTCTTTTCAGTGTCTCATCGTCCTTGGTAAAGAAAGGGGAGAAGCGACCATCTGCTAGAGTAGGGGTTTCAGTGGAAACCACCACTTCCTCGGCCCCTGTGTTATTCTTTGCTGAGAGTAACCTAAATTACTGCTGTTCCCCAACTCATCACTTCACACGCAAGAAGAGATGCCCACTCTACTCTCCCTCGCGCAGTTACTGCATCTCCTGTGAGCACAGGAGCGTGTCCTGTGGCTGGACGTTCATCCTTCCGCAGGTAACGACCAAACCGTTCTTATAGCCCGGCTGGTCTCCTACTGCCTTTGTTGTGCTTTTGGGAAGGGACTGCATTTTTGTTTGGCGGAAGAAGGGGATGCCAGTGGTAAAGATTCTTTCTGTGGTGTTGCCTGCCAGGAAGCGAGGCAGAGGTCGGGAAAGGCTCTATAAATATTTCTGTAATAACTCAAAGGCAGTTAGCGTTTTGGTTGATTTGTTTTTCCTGGGCTATATGAGACTGCTCTCCTCTGTGCAGGTGTCCGATTCATGTGGGGCTTCCTTTTTTCTTTCTTTTCCTACTTGTTTCCTGCCTCTGCAATTGTTGCTTGCACTTGTAGCACTTTTACTCAGCCCGGCAGTCCCACTGAATGCAATTAGCTTATTTGTGCAAATGCTTTTCATCACGAATACGGTCTGCAGAGTCAGACCTTTTGCTTCTTCCTTCTGTTTCTAACCTGTCCCTCCCAAGTTTCCTTTCTCATTGTTTTTCCTTTCACTTATGTCTGCCTGCTGTTAGAGCAAGCTAGCAGAGAAGGAAGTGGGGGAGGGCTCTTTCTGCAGGGGTTTCAGTGCAAATAGCTGCATGGCTTTTAATTTCTTGAGCAGATCAGGGTTGTCTTGGCATGCACTGGGGCTGAAAGAGAATCACTCACTGCCAGGTGAAGTGACTGCGTTTGTGCCACCAGTGTCTACGAGCTACGCTGGCAGGAATTGTAGTGGCAGTAAGGGAGTAATGGGGCCTTCCCAGAAGCAGAATGAGTGTAGCCCTGAGGAGCTGTGGAGAGGAGATCCGTGTCTGAGTCAGGTGGAACAGATTCCCGTTGAGCTGAGGGAGCTGAAGTCCTCCTGCTCATGAAGGAAGGCTTAGGCATATTGATGATCCAAACTACCAAAACAGAAAGGTTCCATCTTTGGTGGTAAATAAGTCCTGGTTTCACTTTCCTGCAGTTTAACTGATGTTTTCTTCTTTACATAGTATTTGGTTTTGTCTCAAAGTAATACTTACAGTCTGCATTAATGAAAGAAAATGCAACATGATATAAAAAGATGTTGGAAGTGATCACGTGAGCTTGCAGCTAGCTTCCAGTCCCATGCAGCCATGTTCAGCCACTGGAGGAGGGAGATGAAATGTAACTAACCTGCCCTGTTTGCCTTCCTGTACTATCTATTGTTCTTAGCCTGGTCCCTTGGGATCTAAGTTGACCGTGTGGTAGAAGGTGGGATGGAATGCAATTTTGTGAAGAAATTGTCCTTATTGACTGGAAATCGTATCATGTTAGACATCCAAAGTGGGAGTCCATTTGGAAAATGCTGACCTTAATATTTCTGTTCTGCTTTCTGTGTTTCAAATGGTAACAGCTAGAGGCAAACTCAAATAAGAGACATCCATGCTACCCTGATGTGTGTCCTCCCCAGCATATAAATGTACCTGTTGGTAACAGAAAACAGATTAGTGAGAGTGGATTTCATGCTTGGAGATTGAGTTTCATGAGAAATGTAGACTATCGAAGGGAGCAATCTCAGGGTCGGAAGCTGCTTTTATCATGTGGAAGGCAAGAAACCACAAACTCAGAGTAGAGCAGTGTTGCAGAAATGAGAACAGATATGTTAATTTACAAATTGAAATCAGCCATGCAGGAGGCTTTTTAATTGTGTTTTGTTTGTATAGAAACAAATAGTCCGTCCTGGAGCAACAGTATCTGCTGGATGTTTCTGTTTCTTCTTTTTACTGTGTGCACTGGTGACATCATGCTGTGTGGTGATAGGTCTCAAAACTCCTTTGAGTTTTCTATTCAGAATTAAGGAGAAGAGTGGGAGGTAGCTTTATCTAAGTGCACACAATATATAATATGTGAATGAATACAAAATGTGAGGTAGATGGGACATTGTTCCTGTAACAGGACCAACTCATCAACGCTACGGCACTCTAAAAAAAAGAAATATTCCTTCTCAAACTACATGTAACATGGGGTTGTGCTCAGAAATGTACACACGAATTCCCTTGAATATGTCCTTGTCTAGACATTCCCAGAGTGGGGCACAGTGCTAAGGTTTTTCATCTGAGCCCCAAAGTGCTTTTCCTCTGGTTTCAGTTCTCCCTCTTAAGTTAACGTGGTCTGAAATACAAAACCAAGAACATACTAATTGTTATTTTCATCTTCCTTCCAATGTTTGCTGTCTGCTAGGAAGCAGGAAGAGCCTGAGGGTGACACACTTCGCTTCATACTCTCACCTCTGGCCGCCAGAGCTGTAGAAGCCGGGAGGCTTTGACAGGGCAGATTTGGTGAGGCTGAGCTGGGGCTTGTTCCGTTACATTTTCCCAGTCCGGCTGTGGGGGAAGTCCTGACTGGGAGCCTTTAAAATGGAGCATGACGCATAAGCCAGAAGGATGTGAACTAATCTCCAGCTCACTGGCTGGAAGTAAGAGAAATAGTTCTAGAAATCCCATCAACTTTCACCCAACACCTTTGCTTCCTGGTGCAGACAGTGCAAGTTAAAAGTACAATCGAGGGTTTGGGTTCTTTATCTGGTGTACAATTTTGCCTGGGAGTTACTAAAAGGCAGTAAAAGTGGAAGCATATTATGCTTTTTTCAGAGTCCCTTCTCGATGATTGCCATTTGAGGAATAAGGATGTCGAATTTGCCACGTTGCACAAAGTTATGGCAGCTGTTCCATATTGCTAGATTGAAAATTAAAATGGAGATCTAGTCAAATTGTCTGACACTTCCAGCAAGCTTGAAAGCAGTGCTTTAAAATATAACAGAACTCTAATTTGGGTCCTGAGGGATAGTCAGTAACATTGAAAGTAAACGTCTTTTTCCAAATGGTCTTTAACTACTTTGTGTCTTTTCCTTGCTGAATTCTGCTCTGTGCGGCGGCCATGTGATCCAGCTGAAGTCAACAGGATTGCTGTGAATGTCAAAGACCAAATCCTAGGCGAGAATATTTCAGTAGGTTTAGTCTGTTATGACAATAAATATTTTCAGGAATGTTTAAGCTATGCTAACCTTTAAAAAAAGAATGGCTCACATTTCTATTCTCTTTCTTCATAAATGGTGTGGTGCCTGAATCTTCTTAACAGTTTCTTCATCTAAAGATAAGACTGGATTTATCTGTATCTGTAGAGGGTAAGGCAATCTCTTAGTTTAGGAATTTTTAGAGGTCAGCCTTTGCCTGTCAACACACAGTCGAATCTAACGTTTGATCCTAGTGCTGCTGCTTCAGTAACACTATTTTATAAAGGCTAGAAAAACTCATAATCTAGGAAACAAAGTTCTTTGAAATACGCGTTATGCCAGGCCTGTGCTTCTGAACTCAAAACGAAGTTTAGCCAGCTTGATTTGTTGTCGCCATAAAATATTATTTAAAACCATTAATGTTTTTATCTGGTAATTCTTATTCCACAGAAAGAATGCACTGCTGACATCTCTTAGCATTTTTTTGTTGTTGTCCTGAATATGCCAGCTCATCACTCATACCGAGCATTAATCACTATGGTAAATGTAGTATTGTGATCTGTTCAGGAAATATTTGAGGAGGCTTTATAAAGCCACTCGATCAAAAAAATCCAGACAAAAGTAGTCTGTGTTTTTCCTTGTGGGTGAAATTCACCTGCCCAAAGCTCAAATAAATACATGACAGACTCTTCTGCTAACACAACTTCAATTCCACTGCGCTCTGTTCTGTTTTGCTTCCCACACATCCTGTAATGATGAAGGTACTGTCTTCTAAAACACCATTTGCTTTTTCAGGGTGGCAGTAGAAACTACGAAGGGCTCAGTGGGCCCTGGAAAGAGCAATGTGCTATTGATTAATCTGTCCTCTGAATGAACCCTGGTTAAGAGCTGTATTTCCCAAATTTTAGATAAAAGAATCTGTGTACAAATAATGGCAGGAGGAGTGCTCTCTGGGATGATATGACTACATAAATAAGCAGTTCTTCAATGCAGCATGTGGTTTTCTAATTTCCAGTAAAATGGAATGAGTCACACATGACAACAGCATTGCCACTAACCAGTGTGGCATGGCATCGGAGAACGATAGCACTGGAAGGGTGTGAACTGCAGAGCAGATGATGGGGCTTGAAACATCTTGTTTGCTTTGGCAGAGCAACCAAAATGCTGATGCTTTCTCACAATCTGCTCCAAGGATATAGGTTTTGCTGTGCTGTATCAGATTATTACTCTGGGAATTTGCGTGTCCTGCCTTTGCCAACGGACAGCTCTTGATGCTTCAGATAAAGATAAATGCCCAGACTCCCCACGGGGGAATTCCAAAGTTCGATGGTGTTTCTTCAAGTGGGGTTTACATTACTGCAGAATTACCAGGGGAGGTTTTCTCTCTCCGGTACCAAATCATAAAGGACACATCTACTCGGTCAGGCAAACAAAGGCCCAAGACAGCTCTCAAGTCCAGGCTCACATACCATACATATCATTTATATGTAAGTACATGCTCTGGTATGGGCCCTAGGCCGAGTTCCCTCCAGAGGGAAAGTCTAGCCACGGTCATGGCTTAGCACAGGCATGAGATTTTCTTCCTCATGTTTGGAAAGGTGCTGCTGGGCAGCACAGCTGCACAGGAGCCAGACTCCCAGTGCTGAACCCTCAATCTGAGAGGAGAGAGATGATGTGGACTCTCAAAAGATGAAGGCTCAGATTAAAGGGATTAAAAACAACCCCCTCCTCTTCGTTTCTGCTCTCGGGCCTCTAGAAGCGGGGATCAAATCTTCTGGTGTTAACAAACTGGGAACTCTCAAATTTTTCATGCAAAATGCCCCCAGCAAAACTGGAAGCATCTGCTCAAAAGCAAGCTGAAAATGACCTAGCACACACGCTTGGTCCCTGTAGCAGGGTATTAAGGTTGTCTACTCGGGAGTCGTGAATGACTTGGTCTTTTTTGGATCTATTCTGTGAAAGTGGCATCAGACACTTTTTCCTTCAACCGTTTCTCAGAATGAAGGCTTGCGGGGTGGGAGGGGGACGCAAGTAATTATTTTTCTCCTCCTGACACATCCCCAAACACAGCAGTGCCGAGTGCTGCATTTCGGCAGAGTTAATGGTGATGTTCTAGGTGCCCCGCGTTGTATTTTCATTGCTTTACGTTGCTTCCTCCCTGTCAGTATTGTCCACGCTAAGGGCTCAGGAAGAGCAGTAGTTTAAGCTGCAATTTAATCCCCTGTAGACGGAGATTTGCTGTGACAGAAATGCCTGTCGTCCTGGCAGTCTCTCACATCTGCTGGAGGCAGAAGAGTACGTGAAACAATAACTCTGCCAGCAGATGTGGTTCTGTAGGGACAGTAGTGTCTGTGGTACGAAAACTCTCTCCCAAAATACAGATCTGTGGGGACAGTAAGCGTCTGTGTCAGCGACAACTTTGCAGCATCTGCTGGGACAGTAAAGTCTGTGATAAGTAAATGCATCTCTGCATCTGCTGGGTCAGTCAGAGAGAGATGTATTGTGTGTATTCAGTTTTAGATGTGAAAATTTCCTTCAGTTTCCTTGAATTTGGGGGATTTGTTTGATTCTTCTTCCCACAGAGTTAATAAGAACCGTCTTATGTAAGAAGAGCTCAAGGTATTCGTGGGTCTTTTGCACGTAGGACAGACATTGTCACGTTTCAGCTGCCAAGAAATACTGCTGCATTTTCTCCTGCCATAGTATTAATCATTAATGGCTTTGTTCTCAATGAACAGCCCGGCTATCCTCAATGATGCTCTTGTGAGCGCTAATGCTTTGTGGTTGCAGCGAGAGCATCACATGAGAAATGTGTTTGTTCAGAGCGGAGATGCACCACAAACAGCGCTCTGACCCAGACCAGATTTCCAGCCTTCCTAAGTACAGGTGTGCGCAGATAAAGATTTTTAATTTGGCCTCATCTCTAGGTTAGGCACTGGACCCGGTTAGGAAGGATTGCACTGGAGACAGTCAATTTCCCAGCAGCAGCAACTCTGTTCAGATGTCAGGGTATTTTGCTACAACAAAGGCCGATGTTGACATTTCTTCTTGGATAGAGACAGATGCAAGAGCTTCTGCCTCAAGGTTATCCATTATACAGTATATTAACTAGATGTTTTAACATTGTGCTTCCTGCAGAGCCAGAAATGAATGATGATTAATACTTATCAATTAAAATCTAATCTTTTCCCATGTGTATTTATACGCTGAACTTCAACCTACAAGGCAATTCTGTGACAGGAATTAGATATTCTTTTATTGGAGAGCGCTGGTCAGGGATATATTATTCACTCATTTATTATGAGCATTGCATTTGTGCCTAGATTTTGCCTAGGCATTGTATACAAACACAGTCTCTGTACAAAGGAGTTTATAAACAATTAGCATTAAAGAGACAATTATTTTCCTTCTTGTAGCAGCACTGGGGGGGGGGTATAGGAGAGAGGAAGCAAAGGTTGTACGTGTTTTATGACCGTCATTATAATTAACTATTTCAGAGATTAAAATTAAATTAAAATTTAATTATAGTTTGCTATTTCAGAGATTAAAACTGATGAAAAAAGACACAAGGTTACAAGCTACCTCACAGATCTATGAGTTGCCTCCCTCAGTCTAAACATACAGATATAAATCCATTTATTTATTTTAATTTTTTTTTTCAATCTAGCCAGTGTTTAATAGACGGTGCCCACAAATGTGATAGGTGCTTTACAGCCTTGAGAGGCCAGTGCCGCATCGCAAACTGAACAGTGGCCCAAGGGCCATGGTAACAAAAAGCTCCAATCCCGCAGCCACGCAGAGCCGAGCACTCCAGTGAGAGCGCTGCACACAGGAGCCGCCTGGAAGGCCGGGCTCCAAGCACATAATGTGAGAGCAAAGGAAAGGCAGGAGTGATCTGCATCTTCGAACGCTGGTCGGCACGGTTGTTAAATGCTGTTTAATTCAGATATACTGTGCCATAACCCTCGTTCGTAAGTGAGAGGCTGAACGGAACAATAAATGAAGGAGGCCACTCGCAATCCAGGTGGCGAGTTTTAAAGCGGGCAGGTGATCTGGCTGGTTAGTTCTGATTTATTATAAAGGCATTGTTATACTTTTTGAATTGCCTTCCATCAGTCATGTTCAACAGAACTGCATTCTTATAAGGCAGTTCATCCCCTGTGCACATGCACACACTAATCATTCATGTCAAACTAATAGCAAACGAATATGAAGAAAGTACGGTGTGTGATGACTGTTAGGAAAATCTTCTTTGTTTTAATACACTGGAAACAAGCATTTTAATTTAGTATAGCCATTAGCAACTGGTATAAGTTTACAGTATCAACATTTTCAGAGAGTGATTGTGACAGTTAAAGGTCTGAGACTTTTTCTGGTGTGGGGCAAAATTGCTTTTAACAAGTTGTCCCAGAAGATCTTTGTTTTTAAATAAATATTTTGCAAATGAATTCTGTAACAGGGAGAGGTGTAGAATTATGGGGATGAAAGCGCATGTGGGGAAAATCATCAACATCACCCCCCCCCGTTTGTATTTTTTGATGTGACAGTCCTTATCACGAGGGAAAGAGGCACTTTCTGCAGCTTCCCTACCCTTGAGCCTCCTTCCATCTCAGAGAGGTATCACAAAGCCACACGCTAGTCCATCTCCATTTTATTTCATGTCGTTTATTAACACGACCATACTGTCTTGAGAGCTCTGCCCATTCTTCAGTATAAAGCATCCAAAGTGGTTGGAACAACTGGTGGAAAAATAATAAACATTTTCAGCTGCAGTTGTTCAGATTCTGGACGAGTTGTTTATAAACATCTTGTCTAGAACTGTCAAGAGGTGGAGCTAACATCATTGAAAGATGATAAATTCTGACATGGTGCTCTGAGATTTCACTGCCACTGAATGTAGGTTAATATGGGATTCAATAGGAAATCTGGCTTGTATATTGCTACGTATTACGGGAAAGGAAGGAACTTGTCATTTGTCTGCAGATTGCTAATTGCAGTTTATTGCACATGCAAAAGGTCAATTTGGGTATGTTATCACAGTAATCACATGTGCTGCCTCAGAATAAACTATACTCCTACTCGTATTGATGAGCTGGCCTGTGGGATTTGGGATGTTATTTTGTAAGATCATAGCAAATAAGAATTTTACAGTAAATGCTCTAACAGTAGGCAGCAGCGTCCTTAAGTGTAAGCAACTGGGATAGAGTGGGGTTGCAAGTCTCTGGCACGAAATACTTTTCCTTGACCCTTAATTTAGTTATTCCCTGAGATGCGTGTAATTTATTCTTTGTGATGAAACATTGAAAAAGGAGGTCTCGTCTATTCTAAATGAAAATTATATCCTATTCTTATTATTGCTAATGCGTTGTATTTAGAGTAGTATTTAAAGGCCTCAGATTAACTCATGACCTCCTCGTGCTAGGTGCTGTATATACACACGCACAGTAAGCTCACTGCCCCAAAGACCTCACACTTTAATTAAATAAAGGACAGAGGAAGGAAGTTTTATTACCTCTGTCACAAATGGGAAATGATAACAGAGAGAAACTAAAAGGACTGAGAATTACACTCCTCCTGCAATGAGTCCTGTATTTGCCTATAATATATCCTCCCTTCCTGCTTTTGTTAAGCTGCCGTAAAGTGGTAGGTAGATGCTCGGTCTCTCCCCCAGAGATGGAGTTTACTATAATTCTGCGTATCTTTCAAGGTTTTATGGAATGAAATGAGTTATGTAAATAGATAACGCTTTAATTTAGATATGATTGAGCTATTCTAAAGAAATAACCTCCGTGGAGTAAGTAGATTCACGTGAATCTTGTGTGCATTGCTTGGTGCCACACGAGCACACTATTGCTTAGATTTCATGTTCCCAGCGGGGGCTGCGCTGTTGGTGTATGCGTGTTTTAAGGTACATCAGTATAACTTTTTTATTGTTGTTATTATTATTCCCTGTAGTTTGCTCTTGGATGTTTTTACTAAAATAGCAAAAAAGCAATAGCCCTCAAGATGTTGGATTATGCCACAGGATTCATGGGAGGCTTGAAGCACCAATGCACGCTCAGTCTCCCAGAAATGCATCTCCTTCTCCTGCCCCTGGAAAGCATCATGGTTGTTCCAGAGAGAGTGCTGACATGCATTTTAAACACTTTTCATTAGAGCTTTTACCTTAACGCTAAAAAATAAAGCTAAATCTGCATGGAATCTTGCTTTGAGAAAAATTTTCCTGTAGAGGAACATAAGCCTGAAGATAACTTGCTTTCCTTTTTCTCCTCAGTCACGACATGGGTGTTCAGTACGGCCCAGTGATCTTGGGCAGAAACACAGAGTTTAAGCAGCTGGGGTGGGAAGGGGGAAAAAAAAGGAGATAATATAAGTCAGGAGAACAAACAAAACAAAGAACAGGTAAAATCCAAGCACAACCCAACCACTGTCCTCCTGTCTTTGCTTTTCAGTATTTATGCCCCTCACTGTCGGACATCAACAATAATCGTCTATATTGACATGGCTTTCCCGCATCCCTGTCCTGCCCTGCCCCTGTCTGGTAAATGGGTACAGTTATTTTCTGTCTCGCTGATTTTAGAGTCCTTGAGTTACAAAGACCGCAAAGAAGCAGACTTTTAATTTCTATTTTATGTAATAACAAAGAGCACTGTTTAAAAAAAAATATGCTCAATGCTGAAAATGGTTAAGAGCCTTCTGGATCCTTGAGCATTTATAAGTAATCTCTCGTTTACCCCCTTTGGAAACTATCACTGCTGCCTATTGAAGTTGAGTGTAAATTTGTGAAATAAGTAATCTTTTAAATATGAAACTACGGAATTGCCTTAGTTGATGGGACAAGCCAAGCACTTAGGAAAGCACATTACCAGTGTATACCCTTGCTAGAAAACAATCCACTGGAGCTTTGTTATAAAACATGCAAACATCCTGAGGAAGTGACAGTAATTTGCAATAAACACTGCATGTAAACAATTACCTGCGACTTGTTACACTTGTTTGTACAGGCAACTGGCTAAACAGATCTGGGTGCACTTGTAAACGTCTGTTCCTGTCAAACTTGATACTGGAAAACAATTACTTAGTATTTGATTTCTCTGAGGTATGAAAAAAGTCAGTCTTTTGTACCTGACAGCCGGCAAGGACTAAGTAACGGTGGGTGCTCATAGATAACATGGAGAAAAGCTGGAGAAATAAAACCCCATGGTGGTGTTTTTATGAGAAGGGTGAGGACACTTTCAGCTCTCTTCAGCAGACTGGAAGGGTTTGTGGCGGGGTACTCGGTGAAAAAGCTGTTTTTAGCGGTTGAAGGGTCCTGTGGTGGCACAGGGGTGCCAAGAGAGTGATTTGGTGCCGCCAGGTCTACAGAAGAGGAGGGTGGTTTGGCAGGATGGATGTACGATGTTGGTGAAGTTACGCTCGAGCAGTTGTGCGCGCTGCGTTCCTCTCCGGTGGCAGGCCGCGGGGCCAGGGAAGCCGGGCAGCTCGGTGCTGGCCCGTCGCGCTGCACCCCGTGGGTGTCCCCGGGCGGGCCGGCAGTCGCAGCTCCCACTGGAGCAACCGCCGCCACCCCGACAGCGCCCGGGGCCTCCGCGCTGCGGTGCCCGCAGGGAGCACCGGGAGGCGCCTCGGCGGGCCCTCAGGCGCTGCCTTCCCGCTTCCCAGCAGAGCGCGGCGGGCGGCAGCGCTTCCCGGCGGGGGGAACCCTGGGGAGCGGGTCGCCGCCGCGACAGGCCGTGCGGGGGGTGCCGAGCGCACCCCCCAGCCCCGCGCTGAGGCGGCCGGGCGGGCACCGGCTCCTGTCACCCCGCCGGCGCGGGCGCAGCGCGAGGGCGGCGCATG
>VZSF01004642.1:0-179564 GCA_013398295.1 Chionis minor
GATCAGTGATCTGCTCACACCTATCACAGCCACTGTCTCTGCCATATCCCTGAAGGTCCTGGACTGCTGGGTGTCCTCTGATTGCCTGACATGTGCAAAGAGCATTGAGATCAGCACTAAGTGTGTTAGTTTTGGCAATACATACATATATTTTTTTCAAGCTTGAAAGGAGAAATACCTGTCGTCCACCTCTTGTGCATCCTCCCGGTGAATATAATGCTCTTAGAAGTGGGAGGAACTGGATTGTAGGCTGTTTCCAGCATGTGGCATTTAAAATTTACTACCTCTTACTGTGGTCTACTCTGGGGTAAGAGAAGATAACTACTGTCCCCATTGTGTTGCCACGCAGGAAGGACAATTGAGGTTCACAAGAGAAATCACACATGTAGGAGAAGACACATGACAACAAAGCCTGTGGTTAGAAGGCACAGCTCTTGGTTCTGCTTTTTGCTTCCACAGAAAATGTTTACCCATTTTACTCTACAACTGCCGTGCAATGTGGGGAAACTGCCGCTGAAGCAAGGTGCTGACAAGTTTTGTGTTGGCAGGAAAACATCAGCGTTTGTGCTGGCCGACAGGAAGGTTTTAGAGCCCTTTTGTGAGGTTGTGGAGAGATGGGACAGCTTTAGAGAAGACAACCCTTTGCCAGGCATAACCTGTTGTGCTGTGGTTGGTACAGGCTGTTTAATCAGAACTCTTACTAGGTTTGATCTACTTGTGGATGTTCTTTTTTAACTCCCCTCTGAGGTGAGCTTTGGGAAAAGATGATTCCTGAGTTCATGTTTGGGCTATGTCTATTGCTCATTCATGTACCAGAGCCCTCGGCTCTTCCATTCCGGGACCACTATTTGCTTTGTTCTAGCCCAACCTTGTTTTACCTGCTCTCTGCTCTGGTGGGTCATCTTGCACTTTGGTGGGTCCTTCAAGAAGGCACACCTTCCTTTTTCCCTCACTGTTAGTTTGGTAATTAAGAAATTTTGAACAGTCTGAGGTATGAGTTTAAATTCTTCAGATTTAGGCGTACATGAAGTCTAGACCTTCTGCTTTCCAGTGCTCTAAGCATTTTTCTGCTGCCATCCTGCTGTGTACTCTGCTGCCGTTATAAAAATTCCTTTTTCTGTGTCTGAGTATTTGTTTTAGGTGTCATTGCTCCTAGATTTGCGGCTCTGAACCTGCAGAGATACTGAACTCACATATGTCTTTAGGTAGGACAGGTAGGATTTGAGAAAGTGAAGTGCTTTGCGTTGACTGCTGTGAATCTGATTCTAAAAGCTTGATCTGGTCTTCATTGTATGAGGAAACCAAGCCTGGGAATTACATGCCAGGGCTGGGTGCTGAGTCATGATTATGTTCCTCTGTCTCTGGGTTTTTGGCCTGTAAAGTGATGAGGAGATTACTTGTACTAACAGTAAATGCGTGATTGTATTTCGGGTTGGGACAGTATCATTTAACCACTACATGCTGCTTGGGTATCAGAGCAACAGGAGCCATGTAAGAAGGATTACCCATTGAAATTGAGAGAGTTGCATTTGCTTACGCTATTGTAAAATAAAAGCCCTTTCCTTCACCTTCCAAGCATTTCTTGGCCTAATATAGGATCGATAGAAATCAGTCAAGGTTCTGATGTACAGCAAAGTGCCTGTTTACGACACGAGCCTTCCAAGTGATCTCAGAACGATGAACTGGTCTGAACAGATTTTATAAAAGCTCTTCTTTCTGGACACCACATTTTTTAATGTCCTTGTCTCTCATATAGTCCCATTTTTCTATCATGTGGTGTATCTCTTTAGGTACGTTTACGTTGGAATCATTGCAGCTTATGTGCAGACACTTGCATTAGCACTCAACAGACGGTAATATACCTGCAGCAGTTTGGGACTGAGGGTGAGCTTCGCCATCTGGGTGCTTACAAAGCTTTCTGACTGCACTTTGCAGGTGGCCTTGAACTCCAGTGCTCTGCAGCTGCACTTAGAATAAGCTTATGAGGCATGTTTGGCTATCTCTGCACCAGGCTTAGCCACTATGGTTGCTTCAGAGGATTACGTACCATTTGATGTGGGTCCCTCGTTAAGTGGGCTTTTGGGTGGTCCCTTCCAGACCAAGAGTAAACAAAAGAAGTAATCTTTCTTTTTTGCCCACACTGAGTAATAAAGAGAGCTCTTTGGCTAAAAATTGCAGAGCCAGAACACATTACGCGTTTTAATAACACACTTGCTCATAATAGCATAACTTACACACCCAGATGGATTTTGAAATTACACTGGACAAAAGACCAGGAAATATTCTTTGGGGAACAGACCTACACTGGCAAGAATGGCTCATCTAACAGACATTTTCCATTTGTGATGTCCATGAATCAAAATTCCAACATGTATCTCTTAAACACGGGTATTTCAGAACAACTTGGCAAACATATGACTAAACTGAAATATATTTGATTATGAATATCAGTGGATTAAGGTGATTTCAAGATGAAATCACTTGAGAGAACAGAAAATAATTTCCTGACATACTGTATTCTAGCCAAAACACTATGGTCTTGAGTCAAGATATCAAATGCTATTAGTCCTGTGGGAATTCTGGAATGAAGACTGGTAAATCTGGAGCATTCCTGCTGTTCCCCTTTTTTTCCTGAGAGATTATTTTGTATATGAAAACGTGCAAGCAGAATTTATATCTATTCTTGGTGGATCATTTATTTTGTTTTGGAGATAAAATAGCCTCAGATCACTATATAAATTTTAGAAACTGTATTTCTCATCATTTTGGATCCCTAATTTATCTACAGTATTACAGAAAGCGTGAGAACTGTGATTTGGCAAAATTTTGACTGGATTCCTCTACCCATTAATTCCCACTGTTGCAGCTAAAAAGGGGTTCAGCACAATGTCTAGAACTTATCCCACCTATGCGTAAACAACTGCAGAATAGATATCAGCGTCAGTGCAAGTTGTTTATATGTCTTTATTTTCAACAAAAGGTGAAGTGTATTTTCAGGGGGGCTTGGATCATCTGAAAAATTTTAGGCAACCTCCGTACATCTCATGGGTTGCTGTCTAAAAATTCCCGTTTCTTTAAGTGGAGGCTATAAAAGCATTTCAGGTAACTAGTCAGATACAATATGTAAAATCAGATAGGACAGGACACCTGCTAGCCCAAGAACTTTGTGCTTTTGCAGGATACTGCAATTTATGGGGTTGAGATGAACCATCCTCTGGAGCAACTGGAAAGCTTAACTGATGAGGGTACATGTCATAATGATACCACAAACATAAGGCTGTGCCTCAAAGACACAGTTTCTTCTCTGGTTTGTTCGGTGATGATCTCATCTTATATTAGATATGAGATTAACCCTAGCCTTGGAATAGAGATCTGAAACAGATCTTCAACTGGTGCAAACCATGGTAAGGCTCCATTTGAAAGCACTGGAGTGATGCTACTTACCTTGGCTGAGGGTTTGTTCCATCTGTTGTTGTTTAACTGTAGACAGAATGACATCTCTTTGTTTGACAGCTACCAGAGAGATAATCATAGCAGGCATATCTCTCTCTGGAGATGGATCTGTGCCCAGGTTATCAGTATTCAGATATATCATGAGATTAACTTTGAGCTTGGAAGCTTGGAGTTGTATTCTGTAGATTTTTTTTTTTTTTTTTTTTTTTTGCAGTACTGTACAAGTTGGGATCTTTTTTTCCAGAACTTTTAAAATAGATTAATTTGTTTTGAGGCTAATTTCATCCTTGAACTTTCTGATTCCTGCTTTCAATAATTCACATTTAAAACAAAGTGAATCATTAGCCTGATCTCAGCTGTGTTGAGATGTGTTACTTTTTTTAGCAGTGATTGCAATTATTTCTGTTGTGTGGTCACAATGGTTGGGTCCTGTGCTCCAAATTATTGATCCAATTGGACCACATTTCCTCTCTGAGTTTTCAAAATGGTCTTCAGTTTTATATTCAGATATACTACTGCCAGCAAAGCCTTTTCAAGGATCCTGGTATTTATTTGAAGTTATTCCAAAGTAGGACAGAATTGCAAACTCTTTCTCTTCTATTGCTCTCTCTGTACCTGCAAAGATCAGGGCTGTGATGTCAAAGCAACCCTCTCGCCTGGACAAAAATTTACTAGTTGTAGCCAGAAGGCTTTCACTTTGCTTCTTGAGATGATCCAGGCAGCTTTTGGAGAACTTAAACAGAAGCTCTGGTAGCAGCATCTGCCAGTCCCTCTGAGATTCAAACCCAAAAAAAACATTGCTTCAAGGGTCTTACCTTTCCTCATCCCTTGGGCAAAACTTACCAGTCTTTCTCCTCCATTCCTTCTCCTGCAATACACCCTGTGCACCATGGGCTGCTCAGAGAACACCATGGAGTCCTGGTCCATTGAACACAGTGCCACCCAAAGTTGTCATCAAGTTTTTTTCTCCCAAGGGGACTACGGGAAAATAACACTGGGTGTAGCGCTTTGGATAACTGTCCTGAGCAGTCAGTGTATGTCTAAGTTGAGTAAGCTCATATGTTTTAGTAGCCTTTGTTTTCATGACACTGATGTCCCTCCCTTCAGTGTGACTCCGCCACAATCAAAGGGTATAGTTCTGATGGCAAGAACTACCAGCTAAGAAAGCAGAGAGACATGAGATTTTCTCCTGTTCACACAGTATGTATGTATTTTCAGTTGGCATGGCACTTTAATGCCATCTTTACAAACTCTTTGGTGATAAAATACTAAGATTCAGTACTGTGAGGGTAGGAATAATGCACGTCATTGTATTTCCCCATGTTGGTATTTGCTCCAGTTCCCTTTTATGCAGGTTTGCAATAAATAAATAAGGGTCTAGAGCAGGAGAATTACGTAGATGTTAAAAATATTGTGTATCCACTGATTTTATCTATAAAAACCAAGATTCTTTTGCTTGATTTCTAAACTGAAATTATTGAAATGAGTGATTTCAAACACTGACACATGAAACCTCGTGTGTCTGTGGTTCAGCTGGTCCAGGTACTGGTTGATGTTGGTTCCCACAGTTGCAACTCTTGGATTTCTGTTCAGAAACTTCCCATTTGGAAACTGATCTGCCTCAGCATCCGGGCAGATCTGCAGTTTGGGTTTGACTTGAGAGAATGGTAAGAAATGAGGTCTCACCCCTCTTGTCAACTCCATGGAAATTTCAAGAAAAAGGCATGAAAAGACTTTTTTTTCTTTTGGAAGTATGTGTAGATTTAGGATGCTGAGGACATAAATCTACTTCATCTGAGAATGTTTAAAATGCAATCATTTTTTTCTTCTTTATGTTGTCATTTTGATACAATTGTTGGCAGCTAAAGTAACCATATTTCTTCATATTTTAGATTGTCAATGCTTGGCTTTTTTTGATTGATTGTAAAAACGATGGAAATTTTTAGGGGAATGGATCTAATCCCTCCCTGAAACTCATTTTTCAACTTCAGAGAAAGAAATTATTGATGAATTTCTAATTAAAACATAAACCCCCCCAATTTTCACAGAATCCTGTAATAAAGAAGATGCAGGCATTTTGCATGTGAAAGCACAAACACAAGATAGGAAAATAATTTTGGGCTTGCAAACCAAGGGGAAGGATAGCATTCCTGTGGAAAAGAAACAACCATTGACATTTCTTCTATTCTCTGTTACTGACAGATGTGGAGATGAAACAGTGTTGGGGAAAAAAAAATCAAATTGAGGTCTGAAGAGACACGATAAATCTACGACGTTATACAGAAGTAGCCAAACCTTACATAAGCTGATATGTCTACCTTTTGCTGGCACTGTATTGCAGATGGCTGATCTTTCTGGCAATGCTCGTGCTGCAGAAAAAGCGTTATTTGAAGAGTGGGCACCATAATATGCAAGAGAGCCTACTAAACCCAACCCAAACTCAACTCCATTGCAGTGCTCCCTCAGCCTCTGTCCCCATGTTTCCTTTCCAGAACAGCTGGGAAGATAATGTAAAGGTTTTGAGCTTTGACAGTTGTGGTCACAAAGTCTGGGTTTGGCCAGAGCTCATTAAAGATGGCCTTTGCACCAGTTCTCCTGCCACAATATAAGATGGCTGTACCTTCTTTCTTCACAAAGCCTTCAGGATCTAAAGTGTCGTCAGTGACAATAATCAGTAAAGATTTCAAGCCCCAGCATTCATTAAGTTGATTCTCATGGTCAAATAAGTAATCAAGTCTTTTTTTTTGTATGCTCTAGTCTCAATTTACTCTTTCACTTCAGTGAAAAAAACATTATTGAACTTTCTTTAACCTGATGAAAAAATCATGCTCTTTTTCTAAGCAAGAAGGAAACCAACCAAAAGGCTTATCTATTTATTTATAACTTTTCCATTTACAACACTCTTTTTGGCAATATGGCCAACTGCTATCCTGATATGATTGTAGGAAATATTTATAATTCCGTTAAATGAGACTGATTAATCTTGACTTGCTTTTCACCAAATTTTCTATAGTTAGATGATGGACTTTGGAAGCTAATTGTCACAGAGGAGAGCTGCTACAGGCTAATTCATAATACATTTTGTGTCACTTGGCTGTTGATTTCAATTTTAAGACTGAGTTTTCTCTGCTTTCTTGTGTCTAGCAGCAAACATTAGAATTCATGCAGCACACGCAGAAGAAAATTCAAGAAGACCAGTGTGAAGAGGTGCTTGCTCTTACACTCTTTTGCTTCCACTCGTTTTGACAGAGGGAAGGCTTGACCTACAGCCGTACATTTCTTTACACCGTAGTGGTGATGGGAAGCCTCCAAGACTGTGTGTGAATCATGACTTGAGGATGGCTGCAAGGTTGCCTGTAAATCTTCGCTTCCCTTCCCTGCGCGTGCAGAGCTTGAGCTTGCAAATGCAACGTGCTGTGGCTGAAGAACACTTTCCCAAACCCTTCTTGGCACCTGGGCAGGGCTGGGAGCTGCACACCACCAGGCTTATTTGTCCAGCTGTTGATGCCCTATTTGCAACTCAAACACCTGTTTCAGAGGGGGGCAAGATGTTTTTATACTCACTCTGAGGACTGCTCTGCCTTTCAGCGCGGTGGGTTGTCTTTCTGATGGGTTGCTTTTGCAAAAATGACATTTTGATATTGATATCATACCACCAATGGTAGATTGAGTCAATTCAGTAGATTTTTTAAAAAGTTTTCTATAAGAAACAGAGGGAATACTGTATTACCAGGGGGTTTTTTTTGTCATTGAACTAAGAAAAAATGCAGTGCTTTCTTGGCAATGTATAATAAATTATTAAAATGGAGTAGTTAAATGTCCCTTGCAGTCTTTTGATGTACCATGTAGATTTTTGTCTGCTATCAAAGTGAATAGTGCTATGCAGTTATCTTGCTAGTATAAGCTGAGATTTCTTTCTCTCTCTCTCTCGGAATCTATCCTAAATACAGCTAGAAAGTTTTTATTTGTACAGCACCTGAATTAGCTCAGCTTTCTGTTTTACTTGGATCAAGGACACTAATGGTTTTAAACACCATGATTCATGTCTGGACTTTATTAAACGATATTCTCAGGCTTCAGGCTTCCCCTTTCTTTTTTCAGTTTATTTTCTTTTGTTTTCCCATAGGAAAGTTACACAGTATAGTTTCATTAATGTCATATATCTGCTCTCAAATCTACTTATGGATACAGCAGCCATATTTTCTTATTAAAAGTATAAAGCATATCTGGAAGAATACTTTGTCAAGTAATCACATTTGATTTTGTTGAGAAATTTTAATTTCCCTGTTGACACCATCATCATCATCGTGGGTATCAGAAAAACAGGCAGAAAATGGCTTAAATTCAGTATATTTCAATTTATCTGAACTTTTGGTCCAATTTCAGCTTCCCCAAAATGCAAAAATAGTTTTGCTTCTTGACTGCGCCAAAAAAATACAGCAGCATTTCTCAATTTTCTGTGCAGGTCTGAGCCTGGCATATATTTTGATGCCCCTCTGCAAAGGAGCACTAATTATCAATTATCACCATCCATGATAATTCTGTATCATAAGTAATAGTAGATTTAAATTCCACTGACACTGTCAATACATCTGGCTCAGGGCACCAGCTAATTACCAGGTGATACTTATTACCGGCCACTGAAAGGTTTGTATTGAAGCAAACTCAGAATAAAATACCCTGCTCTTTGGCAAATCTTTCGCAGTGCAGTGTTCTCATAGCAAGTCATAACATCATCCTAATTCCTCAGAGCTATCTTCCCCACCTTACTTAATACAAATGACATGACAATCAATGTCACAGATTCTTTCTTCATGGATTATTATTCTAGTTAATTCCACATGTTGCATCCTCAGCAGTGTCTGAAAACTATGTCTTGCCATTCTCAACAGATGAAAGCTAGAGTACGTGGAAAATATTGACTATTAATCAGATAGACAAACCTTTTCTTTTTTAAAATTTTAAAAAGGAAATGAAAGAATCAGAAGAATCAACACACATCCTAATTATTGTGAGACAAGGGCTGCTGGAAAGGCAAACACAAATGCTCATCACTCATGCATTTGTTGAAACTGGTTTTGCAGCAGTCTCGCTCTTACCAAGAGGTGAAATTGTACTGGATGCGGACATTTTGCTCTGTACGCAATTCACAGTACTCACAATGAGGCAGAATCTTGCAAATATATACCAGAAAAACTGGGGCTGTGCAAACCACTAGCGACAACAGCAGTGTTTGGAAGCTGGTCACTGCATTGCACATGACCGAAGCTGGTGTGCAAATTCTCTCCACAGCATTTTGGCCGGTTGGTGTAGAGGAGCAGAAAGGTGGTCTCCAGCCACCATTCACACCTCTCTGCATCTTCACTAAATCTGACCTGAGCTGCTTTCTGCTTTATTTCTCTGTGGTTGAATATAAGAATCTCCGAAGTCTTATTTTTTGCTGTACAGCATAGTGTGCAGAATATAGGAGTTAATGCAGTGGACTGCGTGATGGTATCTATTAGGTGTAAACTAGGAGTGGAACAAAGTAGTTGTCATCCTCAGGACAGGTTGTATGATACTGTCCCTTTTCCAGAGAAAAAAAATCAATGATCTCACTGAGGTGTACTTCCAGCAGTCTAGTGGCACTGGGACCTTTAAATATACTCATGATTCCCCACATTAATTCCTGCTGAGCGACTTGGAAAGCTCCAGTGGGTGAAGCAACCGCTTTAAAGGAAAGGACACCATAAATAAAACTTCTCTGGTTTTGTAGAAATCTGCTGGAATATGACCAGGAGTTGATTTTGGTGACAAAATTTCATTTTAAGTCGAGTTTTATAACCTAGAAGAGTTAATGGTGCTTTCAGAAAGTCAGAAGCCTGACTTTTCTTTTTTTTCTTTTGTTCTTTTGGATGTCCTGTAAGTGACTCTTCTGCCAGAGGGGTCTTTCATTGTTTAACGCCTCTAAATTTATGAAGTGAGAATGGTGATTTTTTTTGCACAGTGGACCTTCTGTCCTCCTCTTTAGAGTGCCAGCAGCAAAAATAGAGGTGTGTGCAAATGTTCTGCCATTGGTGCCTTTCTCCTTTAGGTCTGGTGCTCCAATTGTGCTTGACACACCCAGGGACAAGAACTGTGTCTATAATATCTGCCTTTATAAATTGTGGATGTCATTGTCACATTCTCAGTTCCTGGAGTCTTAGTTTGGGAAAGCTGTTTACACTTATATCAGTTCTTTGGTGTTGTTTTGTTGTTGTGTTTTAACTATTTCTTTCAGGCTCAGCTCTGACTTGGCGCATCACTGGGTGTGCAAGAGCGTGGACGGGGTATGGTGCTCATTAGAAGATGGAAAAAATATCGGTGGTTTGGTCAGATTTTTCTCCTGTGGAGATCTATAGACGTCTGGGAACAAGAGGTCTGTAAAGGATTTTGGATGTGGTCATGAACATCTGTAATTTCACCTTCTGCTTGAGCTGCTGGCTTGTTCAGTTAACAGCGGACACCTTTCTGTCTGAGCTGTAGATTTTAGACAATGTTCATTGCATAAACTAAGATTTCAGAGGAACTTCCCCTGCATTGATCTTTCATTTGTGAAGCTCTGCTGTTAAATTAACTGCTGACAGTGTCACATAGAATTGGGGTGAAGATTAATGTATTCTACAAGGATTAAATTTTCTCATTTTTCAGACTGGAATACTCATGCAGTACTAAGCACCCCCTTGGCAGAGCCACCCCTGAGTTAATGGCGTAGCACAGGATGACAGCTTAGTTCTTCTAAAATCCTTTCTATTGTTTTTTTCTTTTCTTTTCTTTTTTTTTTTTCTTTTCCTGTTGGAGCTTTGTCTAGTAGGTGGCATAGTAATATCTCACAAGCTTAGGACCAAAACGCTTCTCTCTTATTCAGGGAACTCTAAACCTTTTTTAACAATTTCTGCTTGAAATGTTGGTTGGTATCCGCATGAGTTTGCTTTCACATTTCTGCCTTGCTGCTTCTTGTAACTTCCCCTTATGTCACACCCTGTCAGTGCGATGACAGGTCTCAGTGCTCGAAGCATCAACCAACACCTGATACACCCAGAACTGGGAAAATCCCTCCAACAGCAGCTGCAATTCTTGACCTAAACCAAGACTCTCAGAACCAAACCGCAGGGAGCAGCATACTGGAGGCACTCTTCCTTCAAGTCATTCGCACATCAAAACGTTGTTTACATGAGGAGGGAGAAGGGAATTTCTCAACTATATTTTTCTTCTTTGCCTCCCGTTGATCTGGCCTCAAAGCATTTCATACTGGTAGATTTCAGCTTTCATAATTCACTGGCATTTACATTTGTCAAAATAGAAATTAATGTCCCAGTGATGATATGGGGCACAGATATTTGTGGCAGAACAGAAACCGAGAAGATATGGAATCCAATGAAATATAACATTTAAAACTGTGCAGTGGCTTGCACGCATAAATACATAGAAGTAGTTTCTAAAATCACAACATTTGTTAATTGCTCCCAGAATTACTTATGTATGGACTTTCAGATCATAGCAAATAAGGATGGCACTTCTTAAAAGTAAGCAAGTGAACAAAGCAAACATCCCTTTACTGAACCTGGCCCAAAACGTTACAATTATCATGATACAGCTATTTCAATATTTTTCTGAATGGTGTAATTTTTGGTTTCACTTTTCACAGAATCTGCTTTTCATAGTAGCTGTGAAAAAAACAGCTTATTTGAACAATGAGTCCCTGTGGGATAGATGAATATATGGGACAGACTCTTTTTTTCCCCCACCTTTTAGTATAACTTACAACTGAGCATTTATTTGACAGTCTGCATGGAGTCACGCTCACAGGATCCTTATAATGGCTCTAAGTGACTAGTCAGAGACATTGACATGACCGTAATTTAGGAGAAAGGCAGGGAGAGAAATGAAAGTGTAGGATAATGGACAAAGTAGCAATGCATTTGTTTATCATTTTTCCTGAACATCATTCTTCCTGTACAGCTCCTTATTGCTTCCTGTTCCACTTCCAGTAACCCCATAATGCGTTACCTCCATTTTCCCTGCCCTTTTTAAATTACTGTCCTTCCCTTAAGGACTGAAGTGTTTGCTGAATGCAAACACTTCCTACAGCCTTGGCGGGGAGAAAAGAGCTATAGTTTACTAAAGATTAGATTTATATTAGGGCTTATATTCAAGAGGAAAGACTTTAAAAAAATAAAATATTGCTTCAAAATGTCTGTAATTTAGTGTGCTTGAAAGAATTTCAAAGTTTTGATGTCAAGCATGTAAGAGGTAAATAATGCCAAAAAAAAAAAAAAAAATGTCTGGTTTAACTTTGAGCATTAACATCATGGTACGGGCTTTAGTTCTGCAATTGCCTACTGTCACTTAAACTAGTGTAACGCTGGGAAGAAGTAGTAGGTCATCTCCCCTCATGGGAGCAAGACACTGGGCAGATCTAGATGTAGCTGATGGGCTTTAAAGGGTGCATCAAAAGAAAGGGCACCTGAGACCAGACGTGTTCCAGATTCAGGAGGGGAATATCTGTCCTCCCTATGTCTCTTTTTTCCTTTTTTCCTAAACCTACCCAGTTTTACTGCCAATTCGTGGCTGAGCTAAATCCAAACCTTTACTTGCGTATGTATGAATGGAAGCTGTTTTACTGGAGGCGGATTCTGGGATGTGTGGATAAAGGGTTCATGTGAAGGGCATACTTTTCTTTGCCAAATTTCACATTGTTACTCCGAAGTATGAGGCACAGAAGTTTCAGCAAATCATTATCCTGTCTCCTTTGCTGTTCCATATTATACATTTTCCATTGTAATTCCTTTCATTTATGTGATGGAATTGTTTCTGTTGTTGTTCCAACTTAACGGCTGCCATTCCTTTTCCTACCTTTTATTAGTCTTTGGTTCTTTTCCTATATGATCCAGCAGACCCCCTATTTTTATAGGCATTGTGTTAACCTAGGAGTTCAAGTGAACACTGTGTGTAGCGTGGAGTTTCCCCACAAAACCACATGATTTTTTGTGCAGGGCATAAATGCCTCCTCACTTCATCTCCTTCTCTCCTCTCCCCCACCCCCTGCCTTTATGTAAAGGATGCAGAAATAAAATTAAAACTCTCTCAATAAAATCTTTACCTGTCAAATAGCAGAATTTTAAGCCAGCATAGCCTGCCAATGCTCTTGATTCCACTCCAGGAGCTGCAAATAAGAGAGGATATCTTCAGTAATGATCTTTTATTATGAGGCTCCTGTCATTCTTCTGAATATATTTTGCAAAAGAGAAGCAAAGAAAGAGCTAACAACAAAACAGACTCCCATCATGTTTCTTCATTCCTTTCTTGTTACTTATGCAAGCAAGGATGTCACTGTAAGGGAAAAGCTCCAGGAGGTCTCAAAAAAGCCATTATTCCTACACTGTTTACAAGCCTCCCCCAAGTATAAAATCCAGACCATTGCACAGATGGGAGCAAAGGTCTGAGGGCTACTGAAACTCTACCTTTCAGCAATGCATCACACTGAAAAGAAGCACCTGTGTTTCATAATTTTGTGCTGACACACTCATTCCGTTGTTCAGGGATCAGGTACCTTTGGCACCCCACTTTAGCTTGTTTCTGAGCAGCGAGAATTCTGACCTTCAAAACACATTTGCGTCCTCACTGGTAGAGGGGCAGACCATTCAAAAGAAGGTTTAAATTCTGAAAATGGAAATGAGTACCTGCCAGTTCACAGTGCATCATGCTTCCTCGACGATAATTAGTTGATTTGTTCCTGAACCCGAATATCCTCAATGAAACACAAGGCTAAAATTAAGCATGGAATAGCCTAAAGACTCCAGCAAGGCAGTGACAAGGGAAGACAGGAGAGAACATGAATTAATGGAAAAGAACAAAAGGTCAAATCCCACAAATGCAAATTTCTGCATTCTTTATATATGGATGGACCTAATTTAATGAATCCCCAATTTGCCCTGAATCTTTTATTGACTATGAAGTAGGAAATAAGAAGCACATCTGCAGGCTCTTGTCAGATAGTTACATATTGGTATTGTTCCTAGTCTTGTGGGACCCAGGTTCATGACTCAGAGCCTTGCATCCTAATGCAACATTAATAAATTTAAGTATAAAGTTAGTCTTAAGCCCTAATTTTCCACTGCTTAGTCACAGTTTCCATCTCGGTTGTATATTATAGCCAGCAGCTGATTAACAGCACAGGCACTTATTGCAGGGCAGCAGTTCAGAAAAACAAAGTCTAATCCAATTCAGCCTGAGACACCTTAAGAATTTTGGTTTCAGGCAAAAACTCTGTGGGTTCCTAGACCATGTTTCTGAGGGCTTACTTAGTGGTTTCCTTGTTCAGCAGGAAGCCAGCTCAGCAAAGAAGTATCTCCTTCTTTTGGGATCAGGTGACCAAACATCCAAATACTGGGCCATCTCATGAGCTCTGTTGTCTAGTCCTAGCCTGAGCTGTCTAATTATCTTGCAGTGATTAGTATACGGTACTAGTCTTTTACACAGTAGCCTGGTCATTTAAAAAGTTTCCCAGAAGTGAGAATAGGAGCTGTCAGGTCTGGTTTATACTGAGAGGGTTTAAACTATCTGTAAGAGCATGAGGTATATTTTTATTTTAACTCTTCATCTCTATTCCCTCAAGTGAGGTCTCCTGCTAAGTTGATTTTAGAAGAAAGGGTTCAAGAAAGGGTTCAAGAGCTTACCTCTGACTAGCTTGCAGAAAATACGTGTCTCCTTGTCTTTTGGTTGTCTGACCTATGTGAAGAAGAAAAGCTGCGTCCTGTTGACATCAGTGACCATCATCCCTGTCCCATGTGTCTTCAAAGGGCTCAAGACAGGGTTTTATCCCAAACCAACAGAGAGGTAAAACGCCATGTAGCGAAGACAAGCAGAAAGCAGATGTTATAACAGGGGGCTGGCAGGGTGAGAAAGACAGTGTGAATCACCAATACCAGCTAAGGATCCTTCACAACAGTGAGATTGGACCAAGATGGTTGATTGGACTGAGCCTACAGTTTGGTACATGTGGTGGTGGAAAGTGGTTTGTGCCCAGTTTATTATGAAGACCAGTTGATTCTTGTATGCCTAAAGTCCTTGTGTCACATGTGTGCTTTAGTGAGGTCAACAAGGTCCATCCCGATCCAGTACACACATCCAAAAACCCAGGCAGAACATGCCCCTGCAGCTCGAGGCTGGGTGCTCCTAAAGCAGCTCAGAAAACCCCAGAGGTCTCATAGCTATGGACTTGTGTGCCTGTGGCTCCCACCAGCCAGGAGGGAGCACCATCAGTCCAGTGATCTATGTGGGAATCCTCACCTTTCCCTCCCATTGAAGGGCATCTGCTGGCTTTTGAAGGCTTTGTAGATACTACACTAAGGTGGTAACTGACAGGGAACTGAGTTATCCACCCCTCTTTGCCCAGGAGCGGCTCCTGCCGCCCGCCTGAAGCCAAACTGCCTTTTGCTTCCTGTCCTGGTAACTCCAAGAGTTATGTTTTTGGTTTCACGAGGTCCCAAGAGCTACTGCAGAAAATGGAAGATGTTGTTTTACATGCTTTCCTTCTGTCCCCATAGGAAGATGTTTACGTGACGAATTTCACACCTTGAGCATCGCCTTCACTGAGACCTGACTTTCCCCTGCAGACAGCGCTGCTCATGAAGCACCTTCTTCTGGGCCTTTTGAGGGCTGTGGTTTAGACCCTCATCGGTTGGTGTACTGAATCCCTGTCCAAGCCTCCTAACTCTGCATGCTGTACAAGCAGAATTTGGGCAGCATTGTTCATTCATGGAGCTGGCTGACAGACTTTAATCATTAGAGACTGAAGTATCAGAAAACACAGCAGCCTGCCGTGTCACCTGTCCCAAACACCCTTGTTCAGCACATGAATGTCTCATATTAGCAGTGAGAAACAGTTTGCTTTCCAAATGAGAACTGAAGTTCTCTTGGGTTGTTAGATGGCTAAACATTGTGTTAAAGCCCTTAATTTCAGAAATCCCGGTATTCCGACTAAATCCAAGGGATGTGGTGCTCATCATTTTTATAATGACTGGACCATTAGGGCAAAATAGGAACCCGACTGTGAAAATCAGTCGCAGAAGTGGAAGGAAGGGTTGATATTAATTAGATTTAAAAAAAAAAAGAAGAAAGAAAACAAAAAGAAAACAACCATTTGCTATACTGAGTCCTTTTGTTTATCTTGGTCTTTGTGCAGTATGGTTGACAGGAATGAAAAAAGCTCTGATTTCTTGTTAGTGTTACATACTAAACGCTTTGCTTTATTCTTGGAGTTTGTGGCAATTTATTGTTTTTCTTCTTAGAAATGCATATGTGAAATATCCCATAAGGTTAGACCTCATTACTCTGAAACAGGAGGTATATTGTGCTGTGTTTTCTACATACAGCAAAGTAGACGCCCAGTGTTTTACATAGCATAATTACATTATAAGCCTGTAAACCACTGTAATCCCAACACTGACCTTCTTAAATTGCATGCATGACAATCTGAAATGCTTTTATTGTTTCTACGGCCACTTTCTGGATGTGGGATATGTCAAGGAGACACCTTCAGAGAAGGAGTTTTGAGTATCACTTAACATCTTCAGAGGCACCTTGAAGAATTGGTCTTGTTCCAGGTTCTGTGTTGAAGCATATTTTGTTGAAATGGTCTGGAGTTAGCTGTGGGCAAGGGAATAAGGTCTATACAAGAGGATAAGACAAGGAAGACTAATTGCACTCCTGGGAAATCCAGGCACGGATGATTATATTGTCAGAATCATTGATCTTAGTTTTGCTATCCCTCTCCTGAGAGGGAAAGAGGAGATTCTTGTACGTTATAAGCTAGAGAAGGAATGATACTAAACATCATTTTCTTTATATAAATAACTATGATGGGAATTGGGTGCAAAAGAATGTTTGCTTCCGAGCGAAAAGGAAAAGTGTTATAAAGCAAAAAGGTATATGTTTTGTTCAGTGCCCGCAGGATTTAATCATAACCCAAAGGTGCCAATTGTATTTATTTTATGGGGCTAACATCTGTGTTCTGCAAGGTAATTGGGATTTCAGGTTCAATGTGAAAAAGCTCTGTTTATTTTTCCACTGTCGTAGATTATTCCCTTGTTTGTGCTAATTGCCCCTCTGTGCACGTGATCCATATTGTCTAACTCTTGCACTAGGTAACTTCATTTGTGCTGTGCTAGTCTCAAACACACCTGCAAAAACCTGTAACAGCTTTTAAAGCTGAAGATTTTTCCCTAGCTCCCTGTAGCACAACAGTCACGACTACCTGAGGTACCATCCTGAAAGATAGGGTAATTACAGTTGAATATACGGAGGGAAGGAATGCAGTGGTAGATAAAATATAACCATTTAAGTATGTGGAACAACCTGAGCCAAATAGCAGTGGTTAATGTCATCAACCTCCTGGAATTACACAGTTATTTCTACCAGATCCTTTCTTATTTAGACATACACAGCGCTGTGAGTTTAATCTAGTTTAACAAATAAAATAGTTATTTTGTTTGGAAAAAAAACCTTCCTGCCCTGGATTTTGCAATTCTTAAAATACCTTACACTGGACATGAGCTGAAAAGCTAAATGTAGGTTGGAAAAAGTGGTGTGTTTTGGTCTGGGAGAAGATTGCCTAACAGCTGCGTGCAAGGCTAGTTCTAACTGGGAACGCAAAATGCCTAGGACTCAATTTTTTTTTGATTTGGTTGTTTGTGGGGTTTTGGGTGGGTTTGTTTTTTTGGTTTTTTTTTTTTGAGATAGTGTTTCTGTGATGGATCTAGTTATGAATGCTAACAGCTCTCTAGGAAAAATCCAAAAGCACACAGAACTGGGTCTATGTCTGATGAATCCTAAAATTCCTTGTCACAGGACTGCTGTTCACTCTTTTACTTTAAAACCTGAAAATGCCAGTTTCTCTGACCTGATGCTGCTGCTTTGCATCATTCTGACAGCTTGAAGCAGGCTTAACAGGGCAATTGAGGATTCCATTTTTAAGGGTATAATGACTCCTGTGATAACCTGCTTTGGCTGTGGTCTCAGGGTCAGAGTATGACACGTTGACTTTCCGCTAATTCCCTGCCTGCTAGAACAGCCTTCTGGGGTCAAAAGCATGGTCAAAAGTTGGGGCTGCTGTAATTCCCACCAACTATTACTAATGTAGGGAGAGAGGGTTTTTTAATTGTCCCTTTCATTTTTTCCTATGGTATTTGGCAGTCCCTAAGTTTTGCTCTTTTATTCCTCTGTTCTGCAGAGCCAAGAGGTACTTTTTGGAATACACACGAGAGAAAAAGACTTCAAGGTCTGATCGTTTACGACAGTGCGCTGTCAGGCTGCTGTATGGTCATTTACACCTGTGCAAGTGCCTGAAGTCTTCTATGCAAGTATGAAAAAAGAATTCTGATGAGGGAGAGCATTTTATAAGCACTTATGATTAAGGCTATAAATGATTCCATAATGTGCAAAGCCACGCAGACTGAGGCCTGATATCTCCTTCACATGAATAAGTGATTCTTGCTTTTTATTCTGCTCAGCATACACATTGGAGATATTTTCAGTAAGGAGCAAACATATTCTGCTGAAGAAAACCATCTATTTGCATCCTTGTAATCTTTGCACAGCTGTATATCGTGATTTCTGATCTACAGAGTTCTTCTGAAATGGATGAATCTGGGACACCTGAAAGTCAGCTGAAGATGCGTAGGCAACAGCTCTGCATGGGCTGCTCTGGTTCATTTCCTGTAGTACAGGACTCTAATATGGTTTGTTGATTTGTCATTGTCAAGAAGTGAGCAAGAGGGCTAATAAATACAGCCAGGCTGCTTCTCTAATCTCCAGTGTCATCTGCAATGCCCCTTCCTTCCATCTTGTGTTATTAGTCAGTTTGCAGGTATGTTCTCATGAAAAGAGGTTATTCCGTGGCACTGAGAATAGGTAGTTTCTCAGCTTTCTGATTTTATGCAAGTACACGTATTCCACAAAGTATCAGTTTCCCCTTAGCTACTGAATTATTTAAATTATTGTAGGTGAAGGTACAGCAGACCATTTCATTCGTATCTCTTTCTCTCTCTTCCACCCCCCCACCCCCGCCCCACTGCACAGGAAAGCAGAATCAACAGGAGTTCAGGCGTTTTTGGGTGGGTTTGGGTTTTTTTTTTTGCTACTGTAACATGTCACCATTGAGGTCAGATCATATTCATGAACCTTGAAATATCTATTTGCTAATTGCTTGTGACAAGCAAGCTCAGTAAAAATGAAGGGAGTTGACTTAAGATGGAAAACTACATAGAGTTGTCTGACAGTTAGGAATACAAATGTGAACCTACGCATCTCTTCAGGCAGGTAACAAGTGAGTCACCTCACAAGACCACTTCTCTGAAGTTTGCAGTAGACACCAATTTATGCTAAATGAAGTTAAAATGGTATGCAAATAGCCTTTGAATGATATTTTTCTTGTGAAATGTCAAAGTTAAATAGATGGCAAACAGAATAAAAATGTCACAATACTATTAAAACTCAAAAGAAGTTCAGTACAAATTGAGTACTGGACAAAATTTAGTGTCTATTTTATTCCTACCAGCTTGTCCATCTTCAGCAAGTAGTCTTTTAAATAACGGAAAGACAGAGGACTATTGCAAAGTGCTTTGGGTTACCTCCTCTTCCATCACACTGAAAATTTACATCTCTCTTAAAGGGCAGAGCCATTCGTGGTATTTCCCAGCTACATTTTTTAAAGAAAGAAGACGAGGGTCATTCTGAAAGCCTTTGTTTTCTATGTGTCACTAAAAATATGGATATCCTTTTGCCTTCCAGCTTGTTAATTCTGTGACAGATAGCGGTGTTATTTTTAAAGGTAGCCCACCCAGCTCTGCCCCGTTGCGAGAACACCCCGTGTGTGGGTTGGTCAGATGATAACCATGCGGAGCTTTGTGTGGGCCCTTAGTCAAACGGGCGCGAGTATCGTTACTCAAATGAGTATTCATAGCCACTACTTGCTTTATTTTTTTCTAGAGCAGCAACAAAATGGCAGAGACGACAGCTGCCACATCATATACATACACACACTCCTACACAAACTATGCTTTGTACATCAGAAGCAGCATAAATACCATGGCATGTGGCAGTTACCATGGCAACGTGTTTTTTTAATGAATAGCAGATGGAATAGGCATGTAGAACTTACATAAGTTGTTAGTAATTTGTAAGTTACTGCAGACCAGCTACTGCAGTAAACTTTTTGTTTTCACTGTTTCTATTTTTTCCACATACAGTGTTCAGTCACTCCTTTTCTTCCCACTGAGTTTACCCTGATCTGGAATATAGGCTATGGTGGTGCATAATAAATAGCAATGGCTAATTTTTTTGTGGGTGAGGTTCTATAGCACAGCCAACACAGGAAATAATACGGTATAGCACTTCTTTAAAATTTACTTTTACAAAATTGGTTTGATGTAGCCTTTAATGGTAAAACCGTAAGACACTGCAAAAAAGACAGCAGCTTTCCTTTCTAGATGCAAACTCCTTCTCAGTGGATAGCGAGCACTAAAAATGGGGTGGACAAGTGAAACTATCTGCATGAAAATTCATGTTTTGATTCACATTCTGTCTATGGTTTGTTAGGAAACAGAATTTAATTTAAAATTAATTTAATTTCACTGATCAGTAGGGAAAAATAATGGGAAATGCTCCTCACTGTAAAATTTCAGATAGAGGAATGCTGAAAAAAGGATTCTTCCTCAAAATCTGAGTTGTGAGCTCCTTAAGAGATGTGCATAACTGTCCTCATCTTTACAGGCAAGACCAAACAATGGTAAAGGCAGAATGGGAGCTCCCTTGGCTGTGTCAGTAGCTCACTCACTTTCAGCATATCCCAGTCAAACCACATAGGACAAAATCAATTATGATCTAGGTTCTTAAATCCTATTTAAGTGCGTGATGTAAGGTGCCTATATGTTCCTAAAGATTTTTCTGGTCTGGACTGTACATCTTGTAAAAGAGGCAGCTTCATTAATTCAAGAGAGACTGGTATTAGAAAAGGAATAATGGGAGCAGGTTCTGTCCCAAAAAGGAGAGGTGACTTCCCAAAACGTAGGTTGTTCAAAGGTAACAGTAAATACTCAAAGTATTGGTTTCTAAGCAGCCTCTTGGGAGTAAGTTGACATGTATGGTTAAGATTTTCAGACAGCTTTAAAAGAGTTTGTACTCTTGACTCTGGCCAGCTGCCCTTGGCATTTGATGGGTTTTGGGTGTGAAAGTTCCCTCAGGGTCATCCAGTTCTCAGTTAGAAGAGTGATCTTGTTCCCTGAGGCTTAGCTTTTCAAACTCCCTTTTTTTATTCTTTCTTCCTTTGTTTGGAAATTTGGTGCTGGTGTCCCTACTAAGGAATGTTCCCTGGTGTCAGTGTGGGGCTCAGGGGTGGTGAGGGTGAAGGCAACCTCTTTTTTTCATACTGCTCTCTGGTTCCCGACAGCTACTCCTGGCGGTACTGGACCTTCGTTTTCTGTTCGATGTCATCTATCTTCCTCGTTATAAATCTACCCGTGATTTTCCTCCTGCAACTGCTTCTCTGACTGCTCCAGCATCTCAAGACTTTACTTGTATTAAATGCTGACTAGTGTTGCTGCTTCTCCTGGACCAACCCACTTATTCTTCCCACTCATACTTCCGATGGTCACAGAAAGGCTTATTGAGTATTACAGTCAACAAACAATAGTTTTGTAAGAAGAAACGTGCAATGTCTCTAGCGTCTTCTGGCTGGGACACGCTGGAGCAGTATTTCCAAAGAGCACCATGGTGTTCAGGAATCCTCTTCATCAATTTTTCATACTTTTATACTCCTTGCAGCGGGTTAGGACCAGAAAGAGCAAGGTTATCACAAAAGAGAAAGTAAATAAATCAGGCTCTTCTTTTTTTACTGTTATTGAGAACTCCAAAGTCTTTCTTTTATTCTCCAGGGGTATATTTTCAAAGCAGTAAAATTAAGCACACCATTCCCATGCATTAACCATAACTTAAGATACACAGGTAGATCTATGCTAATTGTTCCTTCTAATGTTCCAGGGGAGTTATAGCTAGGTAAAATGAACACTTGATTTAGGCCTCAGATTTCAAAGACTTAGAAGTTATTTTCACCCACATATAAGATAAGAGCAATTACTGCAGTCTTCTTATCTTTTTTACCAAATTAACCCTTCATTCTGTGGGAAGCTAAGTGAAAATTAAATGTTCCATCTTCATGATGGTTGCATGTATTTTTAAATTTACATTTTATTAACAGAGTAATTGTGGACTTAAATTTTGTTTAAATGGTATGCTTCATATAACTGCTAAGTAGCTGTTACACAATTGTAGAGAAAGCTTTGCAAGACATTGAGACACTAATGGCTTTTCAACCTCAACAAGACACCTAATATAAAAAGACGTGAGAGCCTTGTAATTAAAACAATCTTCTCAGTGAACTGTTGATATAGAAAACAATCTGCTCTCCTTTACATTTTCCATATTAATCGACTGAAAAATTATGAATAGTACATTTTGTGAAGGTGCACTTTGGTAATTTTTATGTTATTGAGAGCACTTTAACTCACAGTGCTACCATGAAATTGTATTGAATATTGCAATTTATGAGTATTAGTGTGAACTAGAAGTGTATTGTTAGACATCTCTATCACTAATCCAAGCATCCTTCCACAACTCCTTCATTAACCCAAAAGCTCTCATCAGAAAAGTGTGCTTTGGGAATCTGATGCCCCAAAGATCTTGAAGGCTGCAGCTGGATGCAAGATGAGCAGCTCTGTGAGCCAATATGGCCTGGTTTCTTATGGATTTCTGTCTAGCAGATAGATATACCAGTCTAACATGCTGTAAGCTCTTTCCTGAGCTGAAGCATTCAGAGCATCCACCTTAGCTGTGCCTTTTTCAGCGTCTCTGAAGGAGCAAGCCTGGACTGCATCCCCTGGAGTGAGGGCTTTGAGGAGGGAGAAGGGAGTCCTCTCCTCAGCTCCTCTATTCCCATGAAACTTGGTATTACAGACCTCATCTGGAGTTTGACTGCTTCTGGCATGTTTCCTTGGGAGACTACATCAGCCATTAAGCCTTTCCTTTCAATAGCAGCTCCAGGCATCAGTGTGTCTTTTTGCAAGGCACGGTTAGCCTAGGTGGGCTTCCAGGAGTGGTGGGTGTGGGAGCAGGCTGTGCAACTGACCTCTAAAAGACCAAAACAGGCAACATGAAACATCACAAGAAGACAAAACAGCAATGAGAGCAGATATCAGACCACAGGCAAGTCCCCTCTTGACAACACAATACCTGTAATGAAGGAATATTACAAGAGGAACATGAAGCCAGGTAAAGTACTGGATCAGAATAAATGGAAGCCACCTTGCTTACAGCAATAGAGTTCAAATGGTGCATGTTGCACAAGTAAACTTTTTTTAGTATTAAAAACAGAGCTTTCCAAATCAGTTAAAGAAATTGTAGCACACTCAATCAAACCTTTATGCATTTCCAGGCGTGAGAATATGTTGTGTCTTTTTAGTCTAGAGAAGAGAAGACTGAGGGGGATCTTATCAATGCTTACAAATATGTAAAGGGAGGGGGCCAGGCTTTTTTCAGTGGTACCCAGTGACAGGACAAGGGGCAATGGGTATAAAATCGGATATAGGAGGTTCCATCTCAACATGAGGAGGAACTTCTTTCCTTTGAGGGTGGCAGAGCACTGGCACAGGCTGCCCAGAGAGGTGGTGGAGTCTCCGACTCTGGAGACATTCCAAACCCACCTGGACACCATCCTGTGCAACCTGCTCTAGGTGGACCTGTGCTGGCAGGAGGGTTGGACCAGATGATCTCTAGAGGTCCCTTCCAACCCTTGACATTCTGTGATTCTGTGATAGGTACACACTGTCTTCTTATCAACCAATTCATAGCACAACTCTCGATCTAAAATTATCTAAAGGCTAAGAAGTACTGCCATAAAATATTAAATTATTTCATTCATATCAAGGTCTTTGGGTCTGTGCTAAATGTGAGTCAGAGTCCAGTTGTCAACATTAAAAAAGTTCAGCAGTGTCTTCGCAACAAAAGTCTGAAAAGTCTCAAAAAATGCTGTCTGGCACTACTGATGTCAGCGGGGTCTTGTCTGTGACTTTACTGTGCGCCGTGTTGTTCCTCTCCTCCTCAAGAACAGTGGAAAACCTCTGTGAATAATTTCGGGTTAAAACTGTTTCCTATCACACTCTTCTTCTATGTACTTGCCGACATGCCAATAATCAGTGTGCTATTTACTCCCTGATTATACCAGTTACAAGCTGGGCACACTTCATATGTTGTGCAGTGTGGTGTAGCAGTGGTACTTGCTAATTAGTAATTGATAGTGTCACCGAAATGATAGTGGTTTTTCTTCACGCGCATACTTATCAAAGATTCTTTGTATCCACAGATGAATAGTCTCCTAGAAATGAAATAAAACCTGCCTGCTGCATTACTTATGAGGCATTCTGCCATCTCAGTAGGATCTCTGACTCTCAAAATGCTTGCAGTGTCTAATAATTAGATTTGGATAATTCCTTCTCTTCCAGGCATCACGTTTTATTTTAGCAAGTATTTCCCTCCACAGTAGTGCTGTTGGAATTTTGAATTAGGAGAGATACAAAAAGAGCATGGTGCTGGGGGGGGGGGGGGGGGNCAGCAAAACCCTTAAAAATACTCCTTGGGGTGCAGAGTCTGCCTGTGAAGAAAGAAGTGTTACAAACTTCTCGGTTCTGATGTACAGTTGCAAAAGTAAATTAGCTCATTTGTAATTTCAGGCAGTCCCCCCATCCCAACACACACACGCCATTAATAATGAGTTGAGAGAAAAGAGATCCAGTGTGCACGCCCGCTCAAATAGAGCGTGTACTTAATAGTCCTGTTCATACACGGCTCCCCAAACCTGCACGCGGTGCCTCCGGGGACTCTGCTGGTGCACGGCAGCCGCAGCGCTGTGGCACAAGGATGCCATCACCCCCATGCATTCCACAAAATCCTTCCTGAAAAGAATAAATTAGGCTAGAAAGCCACTACGTGATTAGGGAAGACAATGCGGATCGTGCTTAGAAAGTGGCAAAATACTATTCCCGTCTGGGAATGCTCCTCTGCCATGTGGGCTCCATCAGATCCTGGTGAAACCATTCCCATTTTCACATGCTCGGGTGTTACCGTTGTGGGTCCAGCCTCTTCGAAACAAATCTTCAAAGGTGTTCGGGTCTAATGCCCATCCGTGTTTGATTCACTGAATTTCCAGAGATTGGTCATGTGCAGGTGGAAATGGGCCACAAAAACGGGCAAGAAAATGCTGCCTTCAGCTGTGCTGGGGAGCTTGGCTTTTCAGGGTTTGTTCTGAAGTGGTGAGATAGTCTTTGTGTATCTCGATGGGAATATCTGGGTTGTTTTGTTATGACAAACTGGTATTTTAGTGTATTAATCAACTCGAGGGGGGGGGGTGCATTTTTTTTTAATCAAAGAGCGAGATTTTTAAGTAGCAAATGCTTTGCATCACATTAGGGGACACCAAACACATTGGACCATCCCATGCAGATAGCCCTCCACATTCCGCAATTCTTCAAGTGTGGTGCATGCAAGTAAGAATTTTACAGATTAAAATTTCCCTATTTATTCTTGTCACACCAGTTGCCATCTTGGCTGTGCTTTTTTTTTCATGCTGTACAAACCAGGAGGGCTGTAAGCTAAAACTAGTTTGTCGAGGCAGACAACCTAGACAGGACAGTGAATATCCAGTCTGAGAGGCCTGAAAAACAGATTTACAATGACAAGGATAAAATTGCAGGGAACATCAATCTTTACGCTTCAAGACTGAGATTGGTCACCAGCTGGGGTCAGAAAGTAATTCATAACCATTACTATCCGGGCTTAGCATTATATAATTTGATGCACTCTGTGTGCTTTATTCTCTTACCCAGAATAGAGAATACTTTTTCTGTATGGATTCCTGTTACGACATCGCAACTTCTCTTTGTATTTGGAAAGAGACAGTGAAAAAATGTGGGCGACTTCTTGCAGGAAGGGAAAGAAAGCAAACAATTATCGACAGGAGCAAATGCCGTCAACCAGATCTCCTCAGGTTTTTTTTCATTCTATTTCCTTTAATGCGGACAACTTTTGCCTCACCATTCAGCTGTGTATGTGAATGCTCTTAATGGTCCAGGGTACAAGAAAACTAACTTAATCAAGTTTACTGGTAAATCTACATACAACAGCCATCCAAAATAAACACATAAATAGGCACATTAACCTAAGCTCTGTACAAATCACAAATGTGTTAAAATAAATAAGAGTTATAACAAAACCAAAAATATACACCACTGTATTAGAAGGGAATTCTATTCTTATGATCTTAAAATATCCCTCTAATTTGAACCATAATGCCCTTAACGCACAAAGAAATCTAGCTCCAGCAGATGTGTTAAATTCATGTAATGAAAAGAAGCCCCTTTGTGGATTCACCCTTCACTGGGACTCGGTTTCTCCACCCCATCCCAACAATTGATGCAAGTTTCAGCCATAACCAGCTCAAAGCGAAAAGTGAAAGCCAGCCAGTGCTTGAAGCCAATCATCTGAACAATAGACAGCATGCCACCATATGGGACAGCTCTCGAACATCCTGTTCTTACAGGCTCAGCACGAAAGCCACAAGAAAACCAGTGACTGGAGAGTGTGACTGTTCCTGCAAAGAAAAAGTAAATGTCAATAAACAAGGGTGTCTTCTGCGGTATGTCAAATAGCGATCCACCTGGAAGCGTTAAAAAGGCTGACAACGGGCTTCTTTCCCCACGACGTATTAACCTTTGTCGTGCCCGAGGTTTTTCCCTCTCCATTTCAAGAAGAAAGACTCAGATGTGTCTTCTTTCACCAGACTAGCCATTAAAACTGTCAGGATACTGTGACCTGCTACTGAGACCCAGTGATTTCAGGAGTGGTTTGGCCACAGAGTTGTGCCGGGAGGGGAGAGGAGAGCAGACGGCTGCCCTTCTGGCTGCGGTGTTTTACAAAGCCCCCGTGGCAGCAGATGCTCAGGGAAGGGCATTGCCACCCACATGAGACCACAGAGACACACCTCTGCAAAAGTTGAGGGTACCTACCCCTGAATACCACTGCGCACCTGCCTTTGTTTCCAGAGGGGTCAAATTTGCCTTTCTGAAGAAAAAGCTGAACTTGCGACACCGGCAAGACTTTGTGTTTGCGCTCGGTGTGAAACTGGGACAAGGTGCAGGGCCCTCCTCTGATGAGAGCAGCTTAAAATGTTCAGATAAAGTGGACTAAAGACGATGTTAACAAGACAACTTTCAGAAAATCAATAAATTCGCTTCAGGTATTTGAAATTGCATAGAAGGAAATACATAAGGCATGATGTTGTGCACAGAGAGTCGTGTCCTCTCAGTAGTGTTATAAAGTGACATAGAGGGTCTCGTGAAGAGTGACCTTGTATTTTAAGTGGCCCTGGCTTCATGGGAAATGGGGTAACACCATCCCAGCTGCTGAAGAAATGCCTCTTTTCCGTAAGCAGCCCCAGGGTCCAGCGCTTCCGACCTCAGCTGGAGAGAAGATCTGCAGGACTGGTGTCCTCTGTGGGACTGGTGTCCTCTGTGGGACTGGTGTCCTTAGGACTTATCTCCTGCTCTTGGATGGTGACAGGGGAGACAAAGGCAGCTCAGTGCGAATGGTATCCCAACTCCAATTTCTTTCTTTAAACTTCGTGCATCTCTGTGCACAGTTGTCACCCCTGGACCGTACAGATATCTCTGCCATCTGAGTGAGCAGCAGGACCAGTGCTTTTAGAGGAGAAGTGGACTGCATTTGGGTGGGAGGGGGATTGTGGTGCATTTTTGTAACGCTATGTGTGTTTGGACTCTTAGACATTTCACACAAACGTCACCCTCAGTGTGAAGACTGTTATATTACTACCCCACACTCCCTTAGGTTCTAGTTTATGGGTGTGACTGATGGTTTCTTATTCCAGAGAACAGCTTTCTGGCTTCATCAGTGAATGTATTTCTTCTCCTGGAGGTTGTCATGTCAACAACAATTACTGAGACCTCTGTGGTCTGTAGAAGGTCAACAGCGGGAGCCTGAAAGTGCACATTTAAACACTTTCTGCCTTTGCCTCAGTGGTTAAATAGTGTCGCTCAGCCACTTCGTGGTGGCGCTCTATAGAGGTCAGGGTTAACTCAATAGCCATTTTTCTATTCCTGAGGAATTTCTATGCATTAGTATTATTTTGGGGACCAGGTTAAAGGATGCAAAGTAACAAATTGCAGTGTGCCTGTGATTAGTCTGGCTTTGAAGTTAGTTCTTCTCCTTCTTGCACTTCTTCTTCTCCTCTCCTCTTCTTTCTTCTCCTTCTTGCAACTTCTCAAGTCTTCATTTCTGGGTCTGAAACCATACTTTTGAAAGTATGCCATATCTTTTCCTAAATATTTTATTTTATTTCTCAGTTAAGCAAATAAAATCCTTAAGGAGGCTGACTGAATTCCCTGTCATTGTGAAGTAAAATTACCATGCATATAAAAAAAACTGCCATACATCCATGCATATATGTATACATTTATGCATGCATTAGTATATGTATATATTATATGTATATAAATTATGTACGTATATATGTGTATAATATGTATGCACACAAACTTACAAGTACAAAAGTATGCATGCATGTCTGTACATGTGTTTATGTGTGCATATACTTGCTTAAATACACATTATACACACACACCAAGTCCAACTCTGCACTGGGATATGGTGCCGTGATGTATCGTTTAAGCAGAGAATCTTGGTAGCATTATTCTTATGATGGGTAAAATATACTCCCTAACTTCTGGAGTGTTTCAGTTGGAACAAGACACAGCATATGCTCTGCTTCATGACTATTTCTGTTGGTTTGTGTAGAAGAGGTAAGCACCGCCGCGTCTTTTTGGCTTGTGGGGCAATGCCAAATAAGGAGCAATAATTATTATTCAGGTGCTGTAATAACTGCAGTTGACGACGATGCCTTCTACTGAGGTTGGAAGTCTCATTGGGACTATCTGCATGCATAAAATATTTATTTCTGTGCCAAAGTGTGTGAAATCAGTGAGTGTTAGTTCCATCCTGCGAGGCTGGTATAAGATCTTTAAAAAGTGGCAACTTGCCATGAAAAATGTGGCAGGTGGTAAAAAGAGATTTAGCAAAGGCCATTTGCTAAGGGAGCAGGGCAGAGAAAACGCTGACAAAAGCTGGCATAGAGGATGCCCGAGGATACTGTTGGACCCAACAGGGCAGTCGTTGCACCCAGCTCTGGCTTTGGGGACTGAGCAGTGGATAAATCTATGGGTCGGTGGGGACCTTTGTTTTCCTTCTTGGTCTCCCTCGCTGTCGAGCAGCATCTGTGGGCAAGACAGTGATGAGTGCTATCTACAGCTCTGAAAAAGAAGACTCAGGGAAGGCATTAAGTGCGGCAAAGAAGCCGTCTTGCAAAACAGCCGTGTGTTTCAGTGCCTACTTCTGCTTCTGCAGGGCTGTCAGAGGACTGTTTGTGCAGTGAATTGTGTATCAGGCATGAGAAGTCAGCTCTGAAGATAAAATGCCATGCGGATGAGGTCACTTACTGAAAGAGATTGTTGCAATAACTGTCTGCAATCCTCTATAGAAAGAGGTTTTTGAAGGGAGCCCACTGCTCGTGGGCAGCTGGGGATCAAATCTCTGCCTCCTCTGCAAAACAGCAGACATAAGGTCAGAAACTCCGGAAATGTAGAGAGCCATTTATGCTGCTTTAAACATCTCCAGGCTCTGTTGTGAGACAGAAATTACTAGAAACTGGGCTGTTTCACTACATAGCCAATGCTTTTGGCTTGGGGAAGATTGGTCATTCTGTATGTAGCTTAAACATCTTTTTCACCCAAAAAATATAAATCTCCTTATGCAAGCTGCTTATACTTTTTCTAAAGATTTTAGTAGACCAGTTAGCTTGAAAACTGTCTTGGACCCGGTCTGTTTTAGGGTGACACAAGTGCAGGGGTAGTGGATGCCTCTTCTCACCCCATTCCAGTTGCCTGAGGCCACTGGGGACTGATATGATACGGAGCTGTTTGCTCCTCGGCTTGGACCCAGCTCCGACCTGGCACAATGGTGCAAACCTGCTTCAGCTGGAGGGCCAGGTAGATCATGCCTCTCTTTACCTCCTAGAATATGTGGGGTAGGCTATGGGTCACCTAAATTGTCCTCAGCACTTTGTCACGCCAGCAGATCTGCATCGTGGGGAGGGTCAGGAGACGCTGAACAGTGGAAGGGCTCCTTCCTTCCACAGTTGTGCTGGAAGACTGACCTCTGCGAGGCTCCTTGCCTTCCTTTGTTCACAAAACAGACCAGTCATCTCAGAAGACCCACATGCTCTGGTGGTCAGCTAACTGATTTCCCCTAAATCAGATTCCCTCATAAGAGCTGCATCACTGACAGGACTGTGTTCGTACCAGCACCTCACAGGGGTGCAGGCGTCCCTCTCAGCTACCACAAACCACTACAAATTCTGTTGGTCTCATCTCTCATTCTTCGGTTTTTCTGTTGTTTTGTTTTCCATTGGATCCTGTTGCCTGCAGCCTGCACTTTGTAAACCGTGCCTGTGCCTTTAGCCTGTTTTATTACAGAAGAGAATTATGATGCTTTAACTATTTGGAAGAGAAGAAGGTTTTCCACACATCCATTTAAAATATCAACCACATAAATGTCTCTGCTATTACAGAAATGGAAGATTTTTGTATAGGACTAAATAAAAAATTTGGATGAACATGGCAGCCAGTCAGAGAAGAATGTCATTGAGCTGATTGAGCAAAGACACTAGAGAGATGCTTGAAATAGAGAGGGAAAACTCCCCAAAATCTGAAATCCCACATATTTTTCTTATTCGAAGCAATAATTCCAGGATACTGGGGCATCCCACTAGCCATACTGTTAATGCTAGGATTTCTGCAGCAACTGCCAGGTTTCAGTTCTTGAGCCTACAATAAGCTCTTGACATTGATAAACCACGCAGAGGGACCCCCACAAGGTTTCCTAACCCTGAGCCCAAACAAGAAAGCCAGGGAAAAGCCAGACTGTGATTTCAAAATGAAAGCCTTTTGTTGATTATCTTTCCAGCAAGCAGTTCTCTCTTCAAATAATTTTGTCAGAGTGCAAACACCTGATTTTTTTTCCTCCTTAGTTTAATTAGTGTTGGTGGAGAGAAGTGTGCAGGGCTGGAGCAACAGAGTGGAAAGAATGCAGATAAGCGTCTTTCATCGGTCTCCACAGCTCAGACCGAAGGGAAGTCAGTGCTTTCTCTTGTGCTATCAGTTCAGCAGAAAGTTACACGAGCACGACAGCGCCAACTTTCCCAAACAAGGAGCAGAGCTGCGCCGATTCGTCCCACAAAGCTACATGGCAATCAACAAAATAATGTTTTTGCATTTGAGAATGTGTGACTTGATTGATAATATCTAATTTTACATGACTTTTGAACAAAACCAACAGAAAGATATGGAGACTTTTTCGGAGCAGTGGGAGAATGAAAAGCTGAATGAAGAAAATTGTGCTGCACATCATCTTGTCTTATTACTGTTAACGCCAGCAGTCATAATCAAGAGTTTATTGTACAGGGCAATCTGGATGATTAGAAACTGGATTCAAGATCATAAAAAACATCTTGACATAAAACTCTTTTTTTTTTCCACCAATAACACCAGGAGGCAAATTTACTCCCTCCCTCTGCAACCTCTTTTAATTCAGTGGAATTATACCAGAGATAATTTTAGCCAAGTATCGTCAGGATTCTTTTAAAATCATATTTCAAATAAATGTTCATTTGCAGAAATATATTATGTCATGATGAAAGGTATCGATACTGCAAATGTAGGTTGTTCCTTGGTCTACCATTTGTATATTTGAAACTTGGAAGAAATAGAATGTAAACAAGGCAAAGAAAAGTGCAACTATTGTGGCTGGCCAGATTATTTTCTTATGACCTCTTCTGCAATTATAGTAGAGACTCACTTTCCTGTAGACACTTCTCTGAGCTTTGTCGGGATGACCATATCACATTCAATTGAATAAATATGAATATATTGCTAGAAATTTGGTCACAAAGTGGACTGTACCTATGTCTAGAGACAGCATCAAGACACATCAGAGGAGTTACTCAGGAATTTTTTGTCATTCTTTCATGCAAGAAGATTCTCACATTGTCTTTCTTTCTACAGATTTTTTTTTTCTCCCGGCCATGAGTCTTTTTTCCCCTGTTTACTCTCATCAAGCACTTCTTGTCTCTTTGCTCTGTTTTATTCTTTTCCTATCAGTATCCCTGCTCAGTTGAACCTCTCACTCTTGGGCTCTGTTTTTTTCCCCAACTTAAAAGTAAAATTCTTCTTTACCACTCCTCAAAAAGTTTCCTGCTCTGGGCTAAGGCATTTCTCAGGCTGCCTGGTGCTTCAGCGTACTTAGGTTGTAACCGCTACCAGTCAACTTGACGAGTTCTGGTGACTTTGTTAATATTAGCTAAGATCGGCTCATGATGAGTTTACCACTGGATAGCTTTGTGGGAACATTGCTGCTGCTCCTCCCCAGCTTAGTTAATCAGCCAACAATGAGGTGAAGGACTTAGTGACTCCACCACAGGAGAGGCCCAGAGGAGAGAGGTTTGCACACAAACTCGTGTCTGTGCTTCACGGGTCAATAATGTTGTGCGGAATGATATCGACATACCATGTGGTTATCCAAGCCTTTGTACTATATATATTGGTGTATTAAAAGCATTTCATTCTTTGAAAATGCAGTCACGTCTGGGGTGGTACATGGATGCTCTGTAACGATGAATAGCAACCCGGTGTGACAACACAGGAAAAGAACAATGCGTTGAGAAATATATTTAGGGTTAAACTGGATAATATTGAAAATGATGTCCACGTACTCTCCTAGACCTCCAGATTAGGCACTATGTGGGATTTACACAAGGTTGAAGTGTCTTTCAGATTAAATGGCTGGGCCTATGAAATGATGAAAATCACTCTGCTGCACTATAAGAGAGCTACATCGTATTTATTTCTGCGCTGAAACCTTCATTTTATGAACAGTAGTTGCAGACACCACAGATGGAGATTTGAATGTGGTGTGATACAGCACATCAGGAACTAGTTAAGGTAACTGGTTTGCAATCTGCAATTTACTCCTGTGAAATGATCCCATGGCACTTTATCCAAAGGTAGGGGTGTCAGCCCCTGCGTGCTGGCTTCATTCCAAGTTCTGCTATGTGCATCTGTAGTTTTAAGTGGATGTACTGTTCTCCCCCTCACATCCTCAAAGCTTGTGTATTGTTCCTGGCAACAAGAAGTTGGTACGAACACCCCAGGCAGAGAGTATTTTAATCTAAGAAATAACCGTATTTCTACCAGTAAGCTGGAGAGGTTGTATTTCCCAGTGGAAATAAGCATGCTTTCTACAACAGATGCAATACTGTACCTCATTTTGCACTTTTTAGGCAACCATTTATTAGCAAAATAAATCAGTCATCCTAAATCTTCAGCCAGTTTCAAAATCATTTAATTCAAAAGAAAAAAAGAAAACCAAACAACCAAACAAGAATCATCCCTTTTCCTTCTACTTGAAGATATAATGCCATATTGCTTTATCTAGCTGATAAACCCTTTAAAAAGTGCAATAAGGAGGTGTGCTAGAACATGTGCAAGTCAGTGTTTTTGCTGAAGAGTTCATGTGGCCCACAGAACTACCTTAAGGCAGGAAGTTAAGTTATATGAGGAGCAGCCCTCAGGCTGCTGCTCTCCTTCAAAGATAAAGCTGACGGTGGACCAGGGACATTATTTATAATAGATGACACATACGGCACGACTGAGATCATAAATGTTGCTGTTGAGAAGCTGAGCACTGAGTGCCACAGGACATCAGAGGCAGGCAACGTAACCTGTGTATACGCAAACTTTTAAAACTCTCCATCTATTGACTCTTGAACTAGTTATCTCTCACCGGAGAGGAGGGCACAGCAGCGGGAGGATTTTGGAAGAGGGGGAAAAGAGAAGAGGCCTTAAAACTAGTTTTATCACCTTTAGCGAGCTCACCAGGAGAAAAGGAGCATATGCTGGTGCAGACGTTGCTGCTAAGCAGTGCCCCAGCGCAGATGTGCACACTAGGAACCCGTGATTCACTGTTTTATGGCACAGACACCGAAACTCCAAGCCTCGCTCCCATTTGCAAGACAAAAACCACTTCCATACATCAGGCTTTAATGACTCTTTAGGTCTTCCGCCTCTGCCAGGTGCAAATGACTTTTCATGTAGGCCAGCAGCACACTTCCCCCTCTGACTTGCGGTTTTCTAGGGGTTTGAAATGTGTTTTCCCCTTCTGGAGGGCCCAGTGATTTATTCCTCTTTTCGGCAGCACCACGCTGGTTTGGGGATGTGTTCTGGGGGTTTTTGGTTTGAGCGCAGCCTGTTTCTAAGGCTGCTGCTGCTGTGGTGTGTCAGGAGCCGCTCCAAGCTTTCCGATTTCTGAGACAAAGCCTGAAGACGAATGAGGTTATACGGAAGCTTTGCTAACTGCTTTTGGAGCTCTATCACCCCCGAGTTTAGCAGGGTAATGTACTCTTCCTTCCAGTGCCAGCCGTCGTATTTCAGCCTAACTCTGCAGAAGCCAGAAAAGAGCTACAACAGGCTGAACCAACCCAAGCTGTTGCGCCAGTGCAATAGGTGGACTGGTGTTTGCTGAAAAATGTTTAAAGGAGTTGCCCATTTAATTATCATGCATCTTTTGGAGAATATTAAGCCGTCTATTGTTACTTTGAGCACTTACTGTTGGTTGAGCACAGTGGAGAGATTAAAGTCTTACACCGCAGGAAAGCTCCTATTTCTGTTTAGGATTCACAGCTCTAGAGTTAGACGTGAATTTCTTCCAAAAAATGAGCAGGAATTAGTCTTTTCAAAACACAGTCATGGCAGCTCAGCGTGCAGTATTTACCTAGGCTATAAGAAGACCAGTTTCAGATTTCCGCTTGGCTTGCAGGGATCTGAAGTCTTACAGAGGTGGGGTTTTTTTTGTTGGCAATGGAGTGTTGGGTGGTGGTATGCAAATCATTTTAGCTCTGGAAATTGGATGACCAAATTAACATCTTAGTGTGTTCAAACTAGGCGGCTGGCAGAGCTGCTCTTGCAGCTATATGGCTTCCCAGACTGGAACTGGCTTGTGCTTGGGGCAGGTGGGATCCATCTCAACCTGTTCAGATAGACATGTGCAAAGTTCCTCTTATAACCTAAGTCCATGCGCCTAATTGCAGCATTAGGTCTCATAACGCTTTTAAAATCTGGTCCTTTATGGTCCTCACTTTACTTTTTCCGGTGTTTATCTTGAACGATCAGGTGCTAGACACATTGCTGTCAGCTGTGTGTAACTTTCTGGATTTGATTCTGATGCTCTAACAGCTATTGCCAGGCACGTGCTGCACAAAATTGCCGTGCAATTTTTTTATTATTAAGTTCTAAATGAATTCACGTTTAAGATGTTTGTGCTCCCTTTTTGTCTGCTTTTCATGTACATCCTAGCAAATAAGTTTGGTTGCAGAAATGTTTGTGGAAGCAGCAAAATTTTAAGTGAGAATGAAAAATATTTGTGGAAAGAAGATTTTGTACTCTTCAGAAACCTTTCTGTAAGAAAGATCCTATCTATTCAGGGAGTTGAAGTACGTTAGATAGCCTTTAATCAAACTTAAATTAAAACAAAATTAAATTTTGAAGGCTCAACTATTTGCAGAAAACTTAACCAATGGCATAGATGGCAAAGGCCTGGGGGATCACTGTCTCTGCCACCTTGCTGTCTCTACATCATGTCACAGTTCACTTTCTGTGCTGGCTTAATTCCATCATAAGTGTGAGACAATTCTGGCTCCTTGCATTCCTGCTGGGAGGTTGCAGCAGCATTTGAGAACAGCTAATAGTCAGTCTGGGGAGAGACAGACAAAAAAACACGAGGGTGCAGGTAGACATTTTCAAAAACCACATTTCTGCTCCCATCTTTGCTGTAACTCTTTACATACGGCATGATTAGTGCATAACACCTACAGCGAAGTCTTTTGTTTTGAGATCTCATTCAGCCTGCCCCTGTTGGCCAGGCCTGGTTGAATTTTTTCCTCTAACACAACATCAGAGTGAACGCTCACCTCTGTTTCCAATGAATTTGCTTTCAGCAGCTGTTTCTGCAGTTTAAGTCATTGGGCCCAGATTCTCGGTCCCACTTTTTGCCGCTCAGTCCTGGCCGCCGCTGAGAGCAGCGTAGCGGTTGCTAGCAAACTGTGCAGTGTAATAAAGTTCAGAGGATGCAAGAGATCAAAGGGGTCTGAAAAACGACCAACTGTTACTTCTACCTTCACCCGAGAGCTGGTGTTTGTCAGAGTGCAGCTGGCTGAATTTACACTGGATTATCCGAAGGACAAGACTCTACTTAATATCAGTCATAGAAATAAATTCCTATTCATCACACCTAGTATATCCGTATGGTGAGAGACAGTCATCTGGATGTGAATTTAGTCTGAAGCATGTGTGTTCTTCCCTTTTTTTAAAACTTCAGATTGTATTTCCCCTAGCTTGTCAAGCTTGATATCTTAAAACATTTAATGTCCAATGATAGAGTACACAACAGCACTTCTCTAATATCCTGTATTGATCATTCAGATATCATTTTCATCGAGTCTAAAAAGGGAGTCAGAACATTTTACCCATTCCTGAGCAAAATTCTCCCTCTCTCAGCCTCCTGTTTCCTCTATCTCTGCTTACAAAGCTTTTCTTTATCATTGACACAGGTAGATAAACTTATTATGGAATTCTGCACGTTTTACACAAGTGACAAGTTCAGTATGCAGAAAAAGAAGACAAAACCTTCTCCAGGCTCCGGACTTGAGACCGTCTCCTTTCCAGGGCTGTCCAGTTGTCCCAAGGTACTGCAGTTTATCAAACAATTTCCTCTTTATTCCTCATCAGTATCAGATGCAGGGAACCCGCCAGCCCTTTTGTGTCGTATTGGTTTAAATTAAAAAGTAGAGTTTGCCATGATTGAGTGGAAGATCCACTGAATGGTTCGTATTAAAGTGATGTTCTGGCAAAGAACACAAAGAATACAAACATACCTATGGATACTCGGTGTGTGCTTTCAGTCAAACATCAAGCTTTTGGCACAACTGCTTCCACGTTATGCTTTTATGCCATGATATGATAACACTACAATAATACTTAAATGCTGACACAACAGAAAACATTGCCAGTTTGGACTCCCAGACATTGGCAAGCTTTTTGTTATATTTGCAACCTAGCACTCTCTGTGAGCTTCACAAAAATGTTCATCGCTTTCAATGGAGGTGGAGGGAAATGAAAAAAAGAAATGAATTGCTTTACAAAGTGTTGAGTTGGAAAGGCTAAATATCACAACAAATGGAAGATCTGCAGCACGTCAGAACCTTTTTCTTTCTTCCCTTCCTTGAAAGCGTGAGGTTTTTCACTGGATATATCTCTATAGGTGCAATCCATTTCCATTCCACCATTATGTCATCTATAATTTAAATTTACGAGGCAAAACTTTAGGCTTGCCAGGGGAGCAGCTGGAGCGCTCTATTCCCTTTGCCATAGAAAATGTAGATGTGTTGAACGTATTGTGTCTGACAAGCCCCGTTGAAAGTACTCCTATCTTTTCTGACAAATATCCATCAGCATGTAATATTTATTCTTCTGTTTTAGTTTCCCTGCAAATAACTGACGGCCCCTCAGCAAGGAGCAGGTTTCCTGCTGAGGCAGCACCACCTGTATGGCTTTCCCAAGCTCACATCAGATGTCCTGAAATGGAGGCTTTCATAGGACTAATGGATAAAATGAATGAAGCAGATGCAGTGAAATATAGGGAAACAGATTTTTCTCCTCAAAACTGCATTGTTAGTGTTAGCATTTCTCCACAATGGCACCTTTATACGACATTTATTGCGGACACAAAGACTTTTGGGTTTTTTTCACTTTTTGCATTTTATTAGCCAAACCCCCCCATTCTTTACAGTATAGTTGCACACTTTAAGTGTCCTAATGCTTCCAAGTGTAATTTTACTAATGTAGACAATATCCCTGATGCTGTCCTTTATTACCCCCTTAAACTAATATTTTCAGAGGTGGCTAGGTATCATGTGTTTCCAGGTGGACAAGAGGAGATATGTTATGGGACCGAATCTTCAGAAAATGTTACTTACTCCACCTTTGAAAAGTGGATTACCTCCCAGGAATGTTCCAGCTTGGTCACTCCAAAAAGAATCTGCTTCCATCACCTTTGGCCAGTGACGTGACTGAGGTGCCTCATGAAGGCAGAAATATACAAGATGGGGCCACACATGATGGGGAAGTTGGTGCATCACCAAAGAGCACAGAAATACTCCTCCTCTTCCCAGGGAAAGATCAAAAAATGACCAACTGCTTTCTGATCCTGCCACGGTTATTGCAAGTCATGACATAGGCCACTGAAAGAGCACAGCTTGATTTTTCAGGTGCCAGAACTCCATTTGCAGAGCTGGTAGCTTAAGAAATTTCTGTTCCACAGAAGCTAATGTCCTTAGTGACTGTTTCTTTAAATGTAAGTGGCATTTTAATAAAAGCTGTAATAAAAGTACTCAGTGCACTGCCACTATGGCAATTACTGATTCTTTTGGGGACAAACCCGATGTTATTGTGTAGCTAATATTGCCAATAACTGTCTTTTATGTGTCTACCTCTCTACTTAACCCACACAGGTAAATGTGTCCCTCGTAGCCATGGTGACAGTCCCTGCTTCCTTAGGTCATCATCTTCCTTTTAGCTCTGAAGGTCCCGCTAGGTGAGGTGTGCAAAAATGATGTCACGAGAATTAATTTTATGATTGTTATTTGTTTTACACTAGAGATCTCAGTGAAAAAACTTAACCTAGATTGCAACCCTCCTGGGCTAGCCCCTTGGTAGCCGTCTAAGGCAATTCCCGGTGCCTACTAAAGAGAGGAGCGCAACATCCCAGTAATCATGGAAAACACATTCCCAAGGAAATCAAGTGTGATGAGAAGAGGGGCACAATAACAAGGCTGTGAATAATGTGATCATCTTTATGTACATTTTAAATCCACGTCTGTCTTTTTTTAAGGGTTGGTCACTGTTTTATTGTGCTGTTTTGTTTGTTCTAGTAAGATTTTGTCCACTTCTAGCCATTTTCAGGAGCTCATATGGTAATAAATATTGAATAATAGATTTTTATAGCATTGTTATTATAAGATTAAATGGGCTTGTTATTAAATTAAGTCTAGCAACAGACTTGGCCAGACTCGGCTAAAATCTGTAAGAGATGGAGTTGAAGAAGGTTTGTCCCATTTGCCACTTACAGTGGGACCAAATGTAAGATAGTTGTACCTATAAAATAATGGTTAGAGCATAATATTCCCCAGACATCCTGTACAGGGCTTTTGATGCACACTGACCACTAATTAAGCTGCAAGAATGGTATTCCCTTTGTTTAACATGTAGTGGGACAGGGTATCTTTGGGTCACTTAGTTTGTGACTCAAAACACATTCAAGTATGTGGGCTGAATCCTCGTATAGTTCAAAGTAAAATAACTGCCATCACTCAGGCATGGTACAACAACTGCAGACAGAGAGGATGGTCCTGACCCTGAAGGGCTCAAGAGCTAAGGTACATTTAAGAACTTGCTGTTTGTGGCCTCACAGAGACCTTTTCTACCAAGGCTGCAAAAAAAAAAAAACCAAGCTAAGCTTTCTGAATAAATGTAGCTTATGCAAATACAGTATTTCCTGAGATAGCCAGAGAGACATCGAATGTTCAGGAGGAGTTGTCCTGGAAAAGGCAATGTCCCCAGGCAGAGTAATGAATTAAGACTCAGTTGTAATTTTTCCGTTACAGAATGAGTCGACTGCACTCTTCATGCTCGGGAAGGAAAGTGGTCTTTTTCTGCACCAGCCCCAGACACTCACATTGAGCTATTTCTTTTGTTGCTGAAAAGTGAAAAGGCAAAGTTTTCCTGAACATATTCACAGTCAGTTCTGAGGCAGAAATGAGCTCTGTGATTTTTAGTGCTTTGGATATTAGGACAATTATCCGAAGCTAATGAGTTTTTAAAGGTTTCTAATGTGAACCTATGATTTTAGAACCTCTCTCCTGTCAGAATCTAACTAGGTTACAGACAACATGACATGATCTATGGCCCATTTCTACTAATGACTAAAGCATGAAGGTACAGCCTCCTGTGAATAACACTCCTCAACGCCCATGATGGGGAGAAAGCTTTGGAAATCTGAAATGCAAGGCTCGAGCACCACCACAAAACTCTCAGAAGTTTACAGGAACAGAAAAGTTACAACAAACAAGTAATCTCAGCCTGTGCAATCAAATAGAAGCTTGTCAGCATTCAACAATGTTGAAAAGCCTGGTTAGGGTGAGAAAAATTTGAGAAAGAGAACTGGATGGTTTAAGTTGTCTTTCAAGAACTAGCTCATGCTGATACTAAGTGAAATCTGTTACCATTCGGTGCCTTAATACACATGAAATGGACCAGTGGGGTCTACTCTTCAGTGGACAAGTACACACATCGCAATGCGGTCTTCCTAAAATGAAGCACTCTGGCTGGCAATCGCAGCAGGAGAGCAAAGGTAAAATGTGAATTACGCTCTGGTTCTCAGGTGTTTTTCTCCTGAACCAAGGCTGAAGCATCCTGAGAGTGGCTGGGAGAGGAAAGAAACACTGCTGGGGTCTCTTCGTAAAAGCAATTATGCATGCGACAGGTCTGGAGTGCTGTCAATTTTGTGCCTATTGAGAGCATGCTTTTTCACTAAAAAAAAGAAAAGGGGAAAAAAAAAACCTTAGGTAATGGAACAGTCAGAGTGGAGTCTCATCCATTATCTCTTGAACATCTCTTGAATATTGCCATCTTTCACAACACTTGAGGAGTGTTGCTAGTTACAACTCAAAAGATACTTAATGCTGTACCTTGCTGGTATTCACCTTAATTACAGCACTGACAGTGTTTTTGTTAACCATGAGTTGTCAAATGACAAAATTAGAACCAAACCTCATCCTCTGTCACACTTACTAAACCACCAGGATAATGAAGTGCAGAATACCTTCCCATGTCAGGTACCAGCATACAATTGCTCAGACTCTGTTCATTTCCATAGCAGTGCATGTAACGTATGAAGTGAGAAGAAACAGAGCAAATCAAAAACAAAAAGGAAAAAAAAAAAAAAAAGAAAAAGAAGGAAAGAAGTATCTTCTGCTCCATGATAGTTTCAGTTTTTTTGGGGGGGGTGTCAAACAAAATTATTAGCAAGAGTGATTGCTCACTAGATGTGTCACAAATATGATTACTCTGCATCATTCATTTAAAAAAAAAACCCTACAACCAAACAAAAAAACCCCCACCACCTTTCCATAGAAAAATGTTCAAAACTCATCCAAGCTGAATGTAACCTATATACATCCATGTAATCTATCTATATTGGAGTGAAGTTCTTTGGTGCTTTGAGACTCCATTATGTTGCATGTGGTTTCCATTCTCTTGTTTTTATAGCTTTTTGGAGTTTATTTTAGATCTTTTGAGACCTCTAACCATTCCCTGGCTAGAAGGATGGGGTTTCAGACTGTTCGATTTGTTTCAAAGCTTCTCATTTCTTGTAGCAATCCTTTGTGTGTTTAATTCGGTGTTAGACTTAACGTTCTTTCATTCCAAGCATTGCATCATTAACTAGCCTCGTTTTTCCTTTTGCCAGCATGTACTAGTGCTCTAGAAATAGTGTTATTTCTTAATAAAAGATAATTTCAATTTTATTGGCTTTGTTCTTTCTGTCTTTATTGAGGAAAATTTTCCCAAATTTTAGTTATTTGATTACATTGGTTTTGATTAGTTATGGTACGGTATATTTTTCTGGCTCCATTTTTTTCCATGTGCAAGGAAGGAGGGGAAGTATGGACCAACTCTTACAACCAGAGGATTGCTTGGAAGCTTTCATCAATGCTTCTACTAGGAAATTTAATACGATATGGAAAATAAACTGTCAGAATGAGACAGGGTCTGCCATAGGCAGGACGCCGTTGTAGAAGTAAATTCATATTCAAAGTCCCACTGAAGTCACCAAGGCCAAATCAGAAATGGTGTGTAAGGAGATCAAAGAAAGGCTTACCATCAGTTGTATTCTTTTGGGTTGTTTGTCATCTCTTGGGGATTCTAAGTTTGCATAACTCACACGCCAAAAAGATGAAAGGAATTATTCTTGGAAGTAATGCAGAGCCTTCTTTAAATTATTTAACTTCAACTTATGATCAGAGGGCTGGAGCCCCTCTGCTGTGAGGACAGGCTGGGAGAGTCCGGTTTGTTCAGCCTGGGGAAGAGAAGGCTCCGGGGAGACCTTAGAGTCCCTTCCAGTCCCTAAACGGGAAACGAAAATCTGGAGAGGGGCTCTGGATCAGGGAGTGCAGTGATAGGACAAGGGGTAACAGTTTTAAACCTAAAGAAGGGAGATTTAGATTAGACGTTAGGAAGAAATTCTTTACTGTGCGGGTGGTGAGACACTGGAACAGGTTGCCCAGAGGAGCCGTGGCTGCTCCGTCCCTGGAGATATTCAAGGCCAGATTGGATGGGATTTTGAGTAACCTGGTCTAGTGGAAGGTGTCTTTGCCCACAGCAGGGGTTTTGGAACTGGATGATCTTCAAGGTCCCTTCCAACCTAAATCACTCTATGGTTCTGTGTTTATTATTTCTTACTATCTCCAACTTGCATAGTTTTGAATTTTTTTTAATCTTTCTTCCTTCTGCTGGGTCTCTGGATTGTGAATTCAGACCTATTTTAGCTACGTTAAGCAACTGTAGGAAAGGAAACTGCATTTCAGTAAGATCAGTGACACAAATAAGGTGGTGGATAAGTTGCATCATTCACCTAAAACCTTTTTACCCTTACAATTCTCCTACTCTTGTGGCTGGAGGAAAGGTATACTTTTTGTGTATATCAGCAGAAAGTAAGAGTAGCCCTCTTCCTTGCACAACTGCCCTAGTAAATCTGGTGCATGACACAGAGCCAGGTCTCTGCCATTCCTTCTCCTTTAGGAGGTGCTGTGTTTGTGGAGGCAGCAACAACAGTACCAAATTTCTACATGTGTCTCCTGCACCTAAGATTTACAGCTAAGGCTAAGGAAGTTTTTCCTCCTGTAAGTTCCAGAAAAGTCGTAAGTATTTGCATTAGGAACTCATCCAAAGGCTGGTGGGCTTGAACTGATGTAACTGGCTTTTTCTCTGATATCCACCATTTTTGGTTTAAAGGCACAAAGCCAGCTGGCTTTGTGCAACTTATCACTGAGCAGCTGAGCTGCAGTAGAGATTCATGTTCTCTAACCCATGGCAATTCAAAATGAATCAGTTTTGCTTATTCACCAAAATAGGCCACACTTGAAATGCATTTGAGCTTCCCTGAAGCCATCTATGAATTCAGTAGGACGAACTACAGGAACATGAGCTGCTTGGTGACAAGAGATATTTGCTGGGTAAGACCTACAGTTGCCCCTTGTGCTAGAAAACACTAAGTACGGTGTTATCTTGCTGTGCAATCTCTTTCAGTGGAAATAATCTATTTAAGCAGGGACTATGCATATTTATTTACATCTCATACTTGTGTTGTTTTACAAATCAGTGAAATATATAATCAGATACTTAATTAGGAGCGTGCACTGTTGAACAGGAAGCCTGTAGTTATTTTACGGACAGCCTGTATAGTGGTGCACTACACGACATGGATGACTGGGAATCAATGTTTCCATGTGGTGATCGCCGTGCCAAGTACACTGGTTAAAGAAAAATTGCATGCTGAAACTGACCATTATACGGCAGTTTTGAAGCAAAGCATGAGCTTTCTGCTCATGAGACGAAGCATCGGTTTTCTATTAGTCAAGCACACATCAGTGGCCATAAACAAAGATGAGTCACTGCAAATTAAGTGGAAAATCTGAAAATGAAAGCTCTCTACATCAAGCTGATTATCTAAGGGTGAGATACTGGCCAGCCCCAGCAAGAGTTCTCCGAAAGGGGCAGGATACATTCATCCCTCCAAATTTGCACCCTTGCGTGGTCCCCGAGGGCTCCCCCACAGCTTCAGTCCTCCAGACATGGTGGAGACCAGGAAAGGCGTTGTTTCACACCACTGCGACTTCGGCTCCCGTCAGTTTGCGAGGAAGAACTTAATATTCTTGCCTGCCCTGTTTAATTTTGCATCTGCGAGCACAGGACACAACGTGCGATGTGGTGGTGATGACCACCCAGGATATCCCGTAATTAATGGCTGCCACAGACACTACGATGAGGTTGCTTCTGCAACACTGCCTGAAAATTTGCTCTTTTTCTCTCTGCTGTAATTTCAATGAGTTTCCAGCTCAGGAGCTCCTGGATTTCAGCCATTTGCTCTCTCTGCTCATTTCAGTGCCTGCGAGGAGGGGGTGAACAAACCCCTCCGTTTGGAAGGGATGCCCTGGGACCATGGGGCTCTTCCATGGGGGGAGAGTGTCAGCATCACTCGACGCTTGGGAGCCGGAGCCGCTCCTGAAGCAGCGCGGACGTCATACACACAAACTTGCTGCTGCCTGCCACGCGAGACCACTCCGCGCTTCCAAAACCCTCTTCTTATTCACACTTCCAGGAAGCCATTTCCAGAAGTCAGTGCTCACTGTAATTATTTTCTTCAGGTTCTCCACTGTATTCTCTTGGAAAATGCCGCCTATTTGTTCTCCTTCCTAACAGAGCAGAACAATTGGCCCAGGCTGGGATAAAACAGCAATGACTGAGATTTTCCAGAGGCATGTTTCAGCCATGGTTTTGTTTGCCTAGTACCCTCTCTTTACATTCTGACTCCAAGACTGTCTTCAGACACTGGTGTTCTGGTTTTTTTTGGTGGTGGTCGTGAGGCTCTGGGGGTTGTTTTTGCAGTGTTTCTTGCAACGCTGCTCCTAGGACGGCAAGCCCTCCCATGGTGTGCTCATCATGCATATATTTAGCACCCTAATCTCTGCAACCAGTGCTTGTTATACTTTTCTTGACATTTTCTGGTATGCTTTTTGACATCTGCTTGCAAACTCCTGCAGCCTTTTCAGTCCTGATATTCACTTGTTTCATCTGATGTTGTTTTCATAGTCTTCAGATATGCAGATTTATTGCTTTCCTTCAAGTCTTGCCTGCTCAGTCATACTGGGACAGTCAGTCTTGAAGGCTTTTTTTGTTGTTACTTAGCCCCAAAATCTTTACAGTCTTTTGGAAACAATATGCTTCATTGGTATTTTAACACTACAGTGCTTTTCCTAAAAAAAAAAAAAAAAAAAAAACCAAACCAAAACAAACAAACAAAAACACACACAAAAAAAATGCAACAACAGTAACAACAACCAAAAAAACCCACCCACAAAAAAACCCCCCAAACAAACTGCAAATTATACAAAACCTTATCCTCTGAGGAGCTGTAAGGACACAAGATGTAAAGTCCTGTTTTCCTACATAAATCTGACAATGCCATGGCATATTGTCAAAGTAGGAGGCATGGTAAAAGATTCCTTTGCAATATAAGTGGTTGGATCAAGGTGGCACTACTTGTTGTCAAAAACGACCCTTTCAAACCGTGGAAAGCTAAAGCAAGTGTCATCATTTTCTGACATTGCATGCATCAGATATCCTTTTTTGCCTCCGTTCTCTCCTTGTTGAAGGTATTTGAGCATTTTTGAAGGTATTTGAGCATTTTACAATTCTTTCCACTAGTATGCAGGTCTGTGCACTTTATGCACAACAGCAAGACACAGCTTCTCTCTTTATCTGTGTGTCTAAGAACAGAAATTATGTGTGCAAATATTAGGACTCTAACAAGAAAAACCTTCGAGATTTTCGGTAATTCTTCTCATGTGATTCTCAAATTACACTGAAGAAGTAAACCATTAAGCATCACGTTCAGACAAACAATTCACAACAACTGTTTTGACAAATCTGTTGCCTTTCCTGTTTGAGATATATCTGTGAAGAGATTTTGCAGTTTTTCTCATTTGTTACTGAAAATTGTTCACCCATGGTGTCTGTAGAAGAAAAGCGTCACCCCATGAATCTTTAAAGTACTGTTTGCTAAAATTGCTAATACTTACAGTTTCCGCTTTCACTGCCCACACCATAATTGACCACAAAGAATTGCTCCTGCCTGTGCACCTTTTTGCAGAACAGGAGGATGGGTTGCCTCTTTTGTCAACATATGTATGAATACAAGCATAAATGTATGTGAATTTCTGTGATGCTGCCTGCATGCACATTTATGTAAATATGTATTTTTGAGTTGGCTTCCATCATTCATGCAAATCCCTGAAAAACCATAAGCCCACAAAACAGATAGGGCCCAGAATAGTATCCAACTGAATTCCCATTCTTTTATTTAGAAATAAAAGTCAAATACTTACAGATCTATACCATCATACACCCTAAACCAGATTCTGCTTTCAGTTAGACCAGAGTCTGGTCACACTGCTGTCAGTTTAGAGTAATACAACTCAGGTTAGCGTTTGCTAATAATATTTATAGACCAAATGAAAAAACAATCAATAGTACTGTATTTTTAGTTATTTTGCTACATCAGATGGCCATAAAGCATTTGGGAGCTGAGGTCAAATTATTCATATGCTCTCATCCTTGAAGAAAAGAAGTAAGCAAGCTATTATCAACTATTGCAAGGAAGTTATGTTGTATGTTAACTTGAGATCACTGTAATTTTGCATTACCCTGTTGATATATAAGTGAAATTAGCATAGCTGTGCAAGTTATAGCCCCCTTCCAAAGCCTGTATATCTCTTTTTTTTTTTTTTGCTTTGTTCTAGTATTGGTATTTGATATTGATCATGAAAAGCTTGCTAAAACAATCAGAAGCACTTTTAATTAAATTATATAATGTCTTGTGGTCTAGATGTCCTAAAATCTAATTATTTGTTGCATATCATGAGTTATTATGTAACTGTAACACATAATATTTCAATTTTACTTTTAATACTTGTGGTTAGGAAGGGGTGGACCTTGCGCAATCTGTAAAATCCACGGGCTTTTTCTCTCCCTTGAAAAATCTACGATCACCATCTCTTTTCTTGTTTCATCAGTTTATTTTCAGTACATTTACAAGAAGCTCGTGTTCAGACCTCATGTTGGCTGTCTTTCAGAGGACTTCCTGCCACCCACCCAAGGCAAATTCCTGGACCAGACCATGCTACAAACAAGATGACTTCAGGCAAGTGCTAAAGAGACTGACCCACTGGTTTTTATTTTATTAGGAGCCATCTGAATGCCCATGAATTTTTGACAGCCTCTTCTAAAGGGAACACATCTCCAATAAAGCCTGTGTTACAGTCACACTTTGAAACTCAGTGTTCAAATGGGATCAAAATTAGGCAGATTGAGTTCATCTGTCTTTCTTGATTAGCTTTCATTCTTTTCCATAGACACCAAGAGAGAAGATCTCAATTTTAATGTAGGTTCAGCAACAATTTTATAGAACAATTTTGATAGAATTATATAGAATATAGAAACTAGTGATTTTTGAGGCATAATACACAAAAGCATAAGCAATTGGGAGAAAAGACATTGTGAAATATGTAAGTGATCTTACAAGGTTTTCTTTTTCTCTGTATGCTTCCACGCATCAGCGGCATTTTGAGTGAAAAAGCAGTACTTTCATCTTCCTCTTTGCCTATCAGAAATTACAAATGATCTGCGAACTGGGTCTTATATTCTACGCAGGTAACTTTTGTCAATACTGGGCGTACTGCGTACTCTCCTCTTCAGAGATGTTTAAAAATCCTAGAGGGTTTAGGGGTTTTTTTTTGTTTTCAATAAGAAGAAAGAACTGACAGTTTTTTTCTTATTTCATAACGGCAAATATTTTTACAGTTTGAGAAAATATCTGTAAATGATTATAGTTCAGACTTTACTGTATTTTAGGGTAGAGGTGCGGGAGGCCAAGTGGAGAACTGATTTTCTACAGAAATTGATGTCTCCTTAGATCTGTAAACACTGAGCTAAAGTACTTGACTTCCTGAGGTGAAATAAGTTACTTCCAACAGTTGCTAAGATATCATTAATAATCATACGTGCGATAAATAACAACATGCGAATTAGCTCCTAAGAGATATATGGCTGCAAATTGCAGCAACAAATCACCGCGTGTGTAAGAGAGTGATCATTACTCCAGTGTGTACAAAAGCTGTTTTAACAACTGTATTCTTTATGGTGAAGCTCACCCTAATTAGCCTTTCAGATTCCCGAGGGAAACGTCTGCAGAGCATTTGACATTGTGATGTTTGATCTAGCGGCGGGGAGGGGAGGTTTGTTTCTAAACCTAGAAAGCACAGGGCCACGAGCTTAGCTTTCAATTAGGTCACTTCTGTTAATGGGGGCGGGAAGTAAATAGTCCTTTCAGGAAAATAGTTTGGAAGTAAATGAATAATTAATCAGTTTGGTATATGTAAATGTTTCACAAGATAGCTCTTTAGTGGCAGGACCATCTTATTAACTGCATGGGCGTAAGTACACGTGTGTAGGCAGTAAAGAAAAATCACTGCTGTGTTTCTTTTTCTTCTGCTAGCTCTACAAGAGTGAGGTTTTTCCCATCCACCTACCCTGCTAACAAGTGTCGGAATTTTTTAGAAAGCTGCTCAAATAATGCAGCAGGTCAGGTTTTGCTAACCCAGGTAAAAGGGAGGCAGAGTGAGGCTGGTGCTGGTACACAACCATCCAGCTCCTGGAAAGATCCTGGGCTGGAATCCGTCAGGCATTGACGTGTCTGATGGTTGGACACCCCAATGGCTAAACTGTAGGTGATCTGTTTCCTAAAGAAAGTCTGAAAACAGGCGTTGAATTTCTGACCTTGTGTGGGAAGACTGAGGTGCTTTAAAAGAAGGCATCCCGCTACTTTGCATATTGGACGACCTGAGCAAACAGGCGCGTAAAAACTGGTACTTCTGCCACAGATGGTGGATTTGAACGAGGCTGCTTCCAGGGCTGGCTCTTTTTGCAAAGCACCAACACATTTACCAAACAGAGGGAAGGGAAGATGCCCGTGTGCTATGCGACAGCTGTTAGGGCATCGTGCAGCAAGCGGGATGTCTGAGTTCGCACCAGTATTTCCAGCAATCCTAGGAGAGAGCCAAACAGCAGGCTCAGGAAGATAGGGTTAGAACATAAAAAAGGAACAGGATTTAAGCTTTTTTCTTTTTTTTTTTTTTTTTTTTTGAGAGAGAGAGAGAGAGAGAGAGAAAGACGTTTCCTACTGGCTCATTGAAATTGCAGCCTGCCCTTTTCTTCTCATATGTTTTATAGAGAACCTAGAAACCTTTATGGAGCTATAGATTCTGCCATGATTGCAAGTTACCTGGTGTCCTTTTGTGGATTTAAGCCTGTATTTGATATCTATGTAGAATCCAGGGAATACTTTGAGACAGGAGTGTTATTTGCTCAGGCGTTCCGACCATAAAGATATGTACCTGGTTTTTGTGATTACCTCTGGCTAAATAGATGTAAAAATCAAAGAGAAATCATTTGGTAAAGCATGCACACATAAATCAGCACCATTTTAAAAGGAAGTATTAGGTAGGTTTGCTGCTGTACTGCCAGCCTATTGCTTGTTACAGAATTGTATTTCCCAGAGTAAAAAAATTACATGTTTTCACTGCATGCCCCGACAGCTCCAGCTCTAATGAGAGCAGTTTTAAAAAATTCTTTCTAATAGGTTGACACCACAAAATGATGCTAAGAGCTTACAAACTAAGGAAATACAGTGCAGTTCACTTTTGTTTCTTGTTTGAAATAACTCCTTGTTCTGGAGAGAGAGGAATCATGTCATGGAAAATGTTTGTTGCAGTTTAAGTTTGGCTACTAGCCTAAGCCGCTCCTGTGATCAAATTGACCCAATTCCCACTTCCCACCCCTCACCCTGGACCCCATCATGTTCTATACTTATTTATTTTTACAAACAGCTGATGCAAACTTTGAGAAAGGTGTGATAGGGATTGCATTTTCATATTCCAGCGGTATACTTTTTTTTTTTAAAAGGGGTGTGTTAAACGCCACAGCATATACAAATATGGCTTTTGCACCTTTATTTTCACTGAAGGTAGAGACACCTTTGATATTTAGGGAGGGCTTATATGTTAGAGGAAAACTGATGTAATTGATATGTAAGCTTTGGCTTTCTTTGCGTAACAATTATAGACTCGTTTAATGCATTTTCTTTTTTGCCCTCTGTTGTATTATGAATTGACACAGCAATGTAGATTAAGTGGATCACTGACTGCTCTGGAGATGTAGTTTTGATCCTATCTTTAGTACGATTTTCTGAAATGCACAATATATTTGCCCAGCGGAAATGTGATAACTTGAAAATTCGTAAGCCTATTGCAGCATAAGCCTATTGGGGAGGGACGTGTAGGTAGGCTTGAGAGAGTGTCTGAGCTAGGGATTCGCTCCTGAGAGGGTTGGGTTGTAAGGCGCTGAATCAACAAGCACTTCAGCATGTGCACAAGTCCCTTTGAAGCCAGCCAGACTCAACACATACTTAAGTGCTTTGCTGAATAAAGGTGGGAACTAGTGTGTTTAGCTTTTAGCACATGCTCAAACATTTTTTTCTAAACCAGGGCCTGAGTAACTTGAAAAAAAAAAAAAGAATTATACACACATGCACTGGCACCACATGCTAGACAGTTTATGAAGAGTAAGTTTTTCCACAACAGAATCAGCAGGAACTATTATTAAACGCAGTCATGTCAATAACGTGTAGCGCGGATCTGTGAGCCAAGTGGAAAATAGCTCTTGTGCTCAGCGATCTGCTCTGACAGGAAAATGGGACTCCCCAACACCAAAGCAAAGTAGAGGCTACAGAGTGAAACTGATAAATGGAAAGGGTTACCAATAAAAACCCAGATGCTTTCTGGAGCACATGTGAGTATACATGAAGCTGGAAAGCATGTTGATTATTTAAAAAAAAATAAAATAAGTTTTTTGATTTTTTTCCCATCACTAGACACTTTTTAGCAATTACTATTTTTCAAGGTATGAAAACAAAATCTAGCGTACAGGCCTCTGAATAACGTCCTTGCTTGTCCTTTTCCTTGTTCTTTTATGTGTCAGCAATTACTGACCTCAACCTTCATTTTTGATGAGCTGTATAAAACATTAATAAATGATGAGGAAAAAAAAAATGTTGTGGCTCATGATAAAATCACCTGTATTACAAATAAAATGTTCACTCCTGAGATTGCCAGCTATTTTTACATTCGGTGCTCAAAGTGTCTAAACACAGTAGTGTTTTAAATGAAACGAACAAGAAATTCCATTAACAAACGGGGTTTTGCTACAAATGGGTAAGAATGCTGGTTCTGTGCTCAGGACTGGTATCATACAAGTGGGGAAAGTGTGAAGCTTTCTTTAGTGAAAACTATAAATGTAGCTGCTATGCTCTGTTTCTAAACAGAGGATTTGAGACAATAGAGAAAGTCAAAGGGAGAACTGGATTTTATATTTCAGTAGAAGTAGCCCAGGGGACGGGAAGAGAGGATTATACAGAATATCCTCTTTCCAAGAGGAAAACCTTGCTTGTCCTTATTCCCTGTGTCACGTGTCTGTTTTTCTAGCAGAGGTAACAGCATCTCTGCCAGGAAGGCACCTTCTCCAGCACAGTGAAATCACAGACCTGCGGCAGCCGAGTTTATCTGAGCCTGCTGCTTTCTTTTTGTAAAATGTGTGTCAGAGAGAAAACCATTAGACCACCAGTAGGACTACGTCTTGCAAAAATCTGCAGTTTTTGTGCTGCGGCAAGGCATCCTGCGGGATGTGCAGGGAGGCAAATAGCATTTGTTTTAGACTTGGCTTGTTCTTTGGAGATTTGAAAGCTCAATTTGCTCATCAGATCCCAGGCTGACCCCTGAGATCTCAGTCTAGGAGTTTGTTAAATACAAAAGGAACGGACGTGCATGATTTTGACATTGGCAGTGGCCAAGCCAGAGGAACCAGCAGTAGGTATCCAGGCTGTCACCCCTAGGCACGGGTGGCTGGAAGGCAGACACAGAGCCGCCATGGTGCCTGGACATCCAGGTGCACGTTGTATCACCATGGATCCATGAGGATAAGCCCATCTTCCTTACCAGAATCGCCCGCCTGCTTCACTGCCAGCTTCTTCTCCTTCTCTTCTTGCAAGGCGAGGCTGACAATGTACACCTTCCTCCTTAACCTGTGACCTCCGGCTCAGAAGGAGACAGGCAGCACTCATGAAACAAAAGGAGAGGGTTTTTTCCAACACGGAGGAGTCAGATGTATACTCTGGCTAGGGCTACTTGTGAGATAGCAGCCTTGTCTCTCTGTCCGTTCTCGCTGGAAGGGGGAGATAATGCTTAGACTCACCAATGCCTCTCCCTGCTTTTTTCCTGTCGCTTGTGGCTGGAGGCAGAGGGGGCTCCAGCAGGAGGAGTCCTGTGGGACACTCCTGGCTCTTCTTCACCACAAAGATGGACATGGGTGCATCGGGAAGGTCTACCAATTTACAAATTGATAATATTCTGCTGTTGGCAGGCAGCACCTGGCAAGGATATTTCCCCAAAGTGGTACAATCTGGGATGTTTACTCAGTGAGCGCTTTGTTGGAATTTATTCCATGGAATAACACCGATTTAGGTGGATAATTGAGCTATACTGGAATAGGGTATGTTAAGAAAGAGAAGTTATTAGTAGTGTGGGTCTTCAACATTTCTCTCTGGTTTTGGGGGTTTTTTTAATTTAGAGGGGAAAAGAGCCTCCCTTTGAAAGGATGAGGGATATGGTGGATCCTGGTTGTGTGCAAAAGGATGTCTGCAGCTGGGACCAACGGCAAACTCCCGGGTCCAGCTGTGCGATACAGCTCAGCCCCTGCCGGATGCCAAGCTGAGACCCAGCACGTCCCTCCACTGCCTCAAGCTCCTCTGCCAAAAAAAAACTCCAGTGCACACCTCAGAGGAGAGCTAGGGTGCGTTTTAGCCTGTGCAGGATGATGAAAGGACTGGGGTTTGGCAAAGGGCCCCACAGGGAGCAGGAGTTAAGCACAGACATACACCCTGGAAATCCACACACTTTCATCACGGGCGTTTGCTGGCTGAAGTTGCTGAGCTGTTACTCCTCAAATTTGAGCGAATTAGTCTTTTCCCGAGATCACAAACTGTCTCGAGTGTTTCATGTGGGCAAATGAGCAACACTATAGATACCAAAGTTAAAAAAAAAAAAAAATAATTAACACAGTGTGGCTAAGTTTAGGCACCTACATCCATATATAGATTCCTAAAAATAAGTCTAGTTCTCAGAAGGTCGTAATTTTTTGAGAATGCAGTTAGTAATTTAGGTAGCTAGACATGAACTGAGGTGCCTGAGCTTAGCTGGTTGGGAAGTAACATTTTTTACTTAAAACCAAGCCCTTCTGCCTTTGGAGAATACATCCTTGCTGGAAATGCAAGAAATTCATATGTACAGTGTTTTACAGACATGTTCTGGTTTTAATTTTTCCACAAAGAAACAATGATTAAAAAAAAAAAAAAAAAAGTCTCTGAGCTTTTTTAAAGTAGAAGATAATTAATGTAAATCAGTCCTTAGAAACAATACAGGCTTATTTTCACATTTGTTTAGGATTAAGCTGCTTCCACAAAGTACTTCCACATGTATGCTAATTAGTTTTATGACAAAACCAACCATCCCACAATGAAGAGTGAAGACAAAAGTCTTATGAACCATGCCTTATTCAAACAACATTTATCTCCACGTTCCAAGCCAGCGGTGTCCCCTTCAGGGTTAGCTTCTGCTGAGGACCGTGGACTGCCATTGCTCAGCACCTGGCCGAGCTGGAAGACCTCTGGGTGCCTGGAAGTGGACGATCAGCATGCTTTTGGAGAACGGCAGGTTGGTTGTGTGCATTCCTCCAGAGCACTGCCGAGGCACTAACCTTTGCTTCCCTGTCCCAGTCTCAAGAGCCAGAGTTGCAATTCTTTGTCTGTTGCAGGGCTAGTAGTACGAATTTCTCTAAGCTGTCACTTTTTCTTTTTTCAGTATCAAAAGCAAAGTTTTTCATTTTAATACTGGTCCAAACCAATTGAGTGCCAATAGCGCTTTGATACGGTTATTGTCACGGGGAAACTGTATATTCTCAATTTTATTTTTTTTTTAACTTGCTCTTTACTCCATTCCTGCTCCTGGACCCTGCGCTGTGTGGGATAACGGCTCCCTGTCTCGGCTGCGATGGAGTAGCTCTGATGTCGGTACTTACAAACATATGCAATCCTAATGCAATAACCCTCCACTGTTACTAGATTACTTTGTATGTACCATAAATGAAATCTTTGTCATTCTAGGATGTCATTCTAATATTTTTACTGTATACCTGAGTCTAAGGAAGCAGCCAAGCGAGGATTTGATGGCAAGGGAGTAGCAGAGCCGCGATAGCATGGTGTAGCCCATGCTGCTGGCAGCAGAGAGGAGACGCAGCAATAGCCTTGCTCCGTGTTCCTGCCTACATGCTTAGCTCTGCCAACATAACTATTTATGTCTCCACAGTGCAAACTGGATCACTAAAATGACTAAGGTAAAGATAGCTTCTTTTCTGGAGGGGTGATGAACGGGAACATTCTATCCAGCCTGGCCCATGAAGTCAGCACATAATCTAACCAAGCACTTTTTCTTCTGTACTTTGGTTCTCCCCACATTTCTGATTCCCTCATAACCTGAGTCCTGAGCACCCAGGAAATGTGCTGCCATGCTATCAGCAATGCAGAAGAGGATTTTCTTTAACAGAAACCAGAGCATGGGGTCATCTGGTGACGTGCATAGGTGTCACCCGCAGATGGGCCACACACACCTAGCAGCAGGAACAAAGTCTAGTCTGGATGCTACCATTTGGTTTCTGTTTCTTTTGTTTTTCTTTTTTTTTTCTTTTGTATCAACATTGTTATTTAAAGGACCAAAGCCGTACTTTACCACAGTTTTCTCGGAGCCCAGATAAGCCGCTAGACTATGGAAAAGAAATAGTGATGGCTGCTTTTTTTAATGCAGTTTGGTATGTAACACTCATTGTTTGCAAATTTGAGGCTGTATCCGGGTCCTGTATCTGCCTCCCACCATGTGATTTCTGTGTCCAGTATGCATAGACCATAATCACATTTTGGTATTTTGATGGAGGTAAGTAAGATCATGTCCCACAATTGCTGTATACATAAATCGTGTTTTGGATGCAGATCAGGATACATGACTTCTTTTTAGAGTGAAGAGTGATTCTGCCATATCAGACATCTGTTGATACTGCTATTTCTGAACTTCAGTGAATGCTGCATCACACAGCCACTTTGTTTTTTGTTGTCAAAGCAATTTCTTCTGCAGCTCTTCAGCTGCCTCTCTGCTTTTGGTGCCTGATGCTCTTTACTGTTGGTGACTGGGTGGACACATGTTATTTCCAGCAGTGCAGCCTCTCTGCCAGAAGCATGAGAAGCTTCTACAGAGCTGTTATGCTTTTTGAGCTGTGCATAGATGCGCTCTCAACATCTCACACAGACCTGGTTCTTGGGGTGGTTACAGCTTACCAAAGACAAATTTGGTACCAAATACCAAAGATTGCAAAGGTAAATGGAAGGCGTATTCTGATTCACTTTTGCTAGTTCAAAATTGAAGGTTATCCCAGGTGAAAGGCATCAATAATAACATACTTAGCACCTTGAGATTTGTTCTGGGATGGATCGAGCATGTGTACACTTCGTGCAACTTGCCAGATCCAAAACAGAAGGAATTTATGTCAAGAATGCATGGCTGGGAAATTTGCAAGGTTTTGAAAATGGTGGGTTAACATCCATGCTTTTTTGGGTGATGAGAGACTGTAGACATGAGGGCTAGGGTCAAATAGAAATTTACATCATGGTACTTCCATCCTCAGAAAATCATACAGAGTGCATGAGAAGGAAGACAAAGGAGAAACCTTTCGAGGCTATGATAGACAACTGCAAGGTGTCAGTGCAGGGTGCAGGGGCAAGTTTAAACAATAGGATGCACTTGTGACTTCCCTGCATAACAAATAATGTTAGTGTAATTAAAATTATGTTCTTAACTGCACATTGTTCTGTATGAAGCCTGCTCTCTTTCTGAAACAAGAACAGCTTTTATTAGTGTACCTTAAGCTGTTTGCAAAGCAGCATAAATTAGGGCAGATGGACTCCAAACCTGAAGACAGGGCAGGGAGAGAAGTCCACAGCTGCATCCCCTTTGTGTGAAGCTGTGTGGACGTGCTTCTCCAGGCCATGGGATTTGAGAAGGACCTTTGCACAGCAGCAGGAGTGCTCCTCAGGGAGCTGTGTGCATCCCAACCCAGCACTCTCATAGCACACACTACTACAGCAGCACAACTTCCATGTCCAAGCACCTCTGAGGCGGGAACGAATATTTCCTCTTGGCTTCCTCCTGTGAAATATATTCATCTTCTACTGGAAGATCAAATGAGATCTTCCACTGGGTTGACATAACAAAAACGGATGAAAGATTCGCTTCATTTTGCACAGGCAGAACTTCACCTGAATGAAGGAAATTTTTGGCCTGACAAAAAAAAAAAAAAAAAAAAAAGAAAGCCAACAAAACCCAAACCTGGCTCATTCACTATTTCCTTTTTTTTTTTTTTCCTGACAGGAACAGACCCTGCTCTCAGAAGATGAGGGCAATTCTACTGCCTAAGAAATTCACAGACTTACTCGAGGTATAGATCTTTCTATCATGATCTGCAGGGTTTTTTTTACTTTTTTTTAAGAACTAAATATTACCATCAGGGCATAGTCTGATGTGATTTCATACCACAACAGGAATCCCATTGCAGCTTAGAACAGTTTTTAATCTTTTACATGGTATTGGAAACAGCTGGATTTGGGCGGACACAACCTTGGAGGAGATCAGCCAAACAAGGTTGTAAGGGTGCATTTTGAAAGCAGTGCATAGTCATTTAGCCACGCGACTCCCATTAGTATAAATCACTAAATCACTATGCAACACTTTCAAAATAACCCCTAGAGTTACTTTCCTAAGGAACCTCATGTAGTAGTTTCATAGAACAAGTCTGAAAACCCTTTATAGCACTAATATTTGCCTTAGCCCACTCCTAAAATGGTGTTCTTTGCACAACTGCACTTGATTAATAAATTGAAAAGCCCTGTGCAGGTATTTTGCACTCTGCCATTTATATTTGAAGTCATCATCTAGGCTTCAAATAAGATGTTAACAGGTGGAGTTGTGTATTTTTCTGTTGACCTTTATTCAAGATTGTATATTTCACAGCTTTCAGTTGTATGTCTTTGTGCATTGCCAATGAGCTGGTGGATACTTGGACATCTTTCTGAATAGAACCTAAGGCAGCAGATACGGAAATATGACTATTTAGAATGGAACGACCATTTTAATTTTTTCTCTGTGCTTAATAGTTAAAAAAGCTAAACCTAAATCTTCTATTTCAAAGTAAACTGCTATCCACTTTTAAATAATAATACATTTAACTGCTTGACACATCAGCTGGAATGATTAAATTATGTAGCAGTAGAGATATCTCGGGAAGCAATGACAGGTGGTACAAACCTACCAACAGTAGTTTGAAATGGTGGAAGCGGGGGGAAAGCATTTTCAAATGTCAAGACAGCAGCAGCAGCAGCCTCAGTGTTTTCTTGAGAAATATGGTTTCTGGTTTATATGTGTGTTTGCCATTCAATCATCACTCCTTGTCTTCAGTACACCCTTTTCAGGTCTGTTCGGGCTGAGAGGTGTGTGTTTGTAGAGGCGCACATGCGTATACCCAGGTGAGTATAGGTAAAGACCAAGTCATGCTCTTGCTTCTCTTTGTGTCGTTAGAAGGATGCTGGAGAAAAAACGTGTTTGCAGGACATTGCGCCTAGCTCGGGCAGCAGCACGCTGAAGGAGGAAGGACCCACCTGGAGGGAACACAAACCCCAGTTGATGAACACGACATGGTGTTTTTCCTTTCAGATCAGCCTATGGAGAGAGAAGGACGGATGAAAACATCATAACTGGAAACATCATAACTTTCACACTTCTTTCCTTGAAAAAACTGTTTTTCAGAATTTGTTAGCTAATCCACCCCGCCCCGGGCACCTGAGGGTTCTTTCCTGCCATGTTAACAGGACACCAGGCTCGAGCCAGTGTCGGTGGCAGGTCAGGATTGTGCTGAGTCTGAACCCCAGCAGAAGTAGCTTCTTCCTCTTCTAACACCGCTGTTGAGGGAGAGCTAGAAGCCAATTTTTGCCTCGGTGTTTTAGTGCTTTATTAATCAAGAGGCCATGCACATGTATGATTTGTTTGAAGCTCAGCACTTGCTGGAAAAAATCTCTGTACCATTTTCAGTTACAGCAAGGCTGAGAAAACCGTTCCCACTAAGTTGCTGGGCTATTTGTAAGGAACAGCTGTAGAGTCCCCCAGAACCCACTTAGGTTTTGCACCCATCAAGGTGCAAAATCCTTGAGGACTAGCCCTGGTACCTAGTACCTGGTACTAGCTGGATGTACCTGCCGCACCACTGCCTTTTACATCAATGGTTTTTTAACAGGAAAGCCTCAGACAAAGAAATGGGGGTCAGCCACACAAAAGAGTTATCATTCAGCTCTTGAAGAACCCCTTATGCTTGCAGATGTTGTTGGATGTCTCTGCTGTTGATGGATCACACAAAGTAGGTAAAACCCGGCATGAAAAAGCTTCTGCAGGTGTTGGTCCAGACGAGGGCTGAGGGAGGATCGGGAGGTGCCTGCTGTAAGCGCAGCTCCCTACTACATAACTGGATGTTTAGCAAAAGGCTCATGTCTAAGTGCTTAAAGCACGTTTCTGCTTCCTTCAGGGCCTGTCTAACCTTTCTTGGCTGGCTGTTTGCTGGTTTTGGAGCTGCCAAAAGACATGTCCAAGAGGCAGCTGGGTGTCTCACTGCTCCAGGCTGAACAGCTTGTAATGACTAGTACAAACGTATTGGACTAATTTCTCCAGGAGATGAGGGTGATCCAAACTGGGTTTTCCGTGCTCAGTATTAAACATTATAGTTTCCTTTTTGATGTAGAGCCTATTTTTTTGCATAACTTGACTTATCCAGCCTTGTGAATCACAGGGTTCTGAGAAGACCCCTAGTCCGTGTGGAATTAAAAAGTAATTATTCCATTCCTCTAATGGGACAGGAAGAGACAAGTCTGGTGATTCATTTCCTATACTCTTCACTGGTTTTCCTCCTCAGAGGCAAGGATAGAACCAATGCTCCTTCCCCTCTGTGCAAGGCTCCATCTCAGACTCACAAATATTCAGCAGCAACAACCTCCTGAAGAAGCTGTCCCCAAGAGACTTCCCTCTTTGCAGGAAGCCCACATACTCTCATTAAAGCACTAGATATGACATACCCTCTAGATCCCTTTTCCCTATGAATTGTATTCAGCATCTGTGCAGCCTAAAAACACTAATTCTATAACCAGACACAATTGCAAACAAACACTGGAACTTTATCTTGGATTGCTTATAGGGAATCACAGAAAAACTAGAATTACCTCATAAAGAGCCATGGGATAAGTTATTTATGATTGTCCAAACCTTGCACCTCCTTAACTCAGTGTATAGATATGTTTTCCAATAACTATCAGATTGTTTTGATTCCTAGCATTGTTTTTAGAGATTGCACAAAAGAAAGAAAAAAATGATTTTGGTCAACATAAAGAAGAGGAATTGGAGGGAAGAGGCCTTTAAGGATTTTTAAATGATTGGAAAGATCCCTGTCTACATGATGAGAGAAAAATACTACCCTGCAGTGCAACTTACATATTGAGTCATTTCCTTATACAAAAAATGTAGTCCATTAATCATGTCAGAATACCTTATTTAGTTTAGGTCTTTATGTCTAGCAAACCATTTAGTTTAAACTAAAGATCTGCAACCATCCTTTTTATGTTTTAGGGAATGATGTGTTTCAATGTCATAAAAAGCCATTTAAAAAAAAAAAAGCTTCACCTTGAATTAAAGCAAAACCTAACCCCCTTTTTTTTTTCCGAATTGAAATTCCACAGTATTCCCTTTAAAAATAGGAAACAGTAGAAACCAGTTGGTGTTTCTGAAAGGAGATATGTCTCTTAGGCTCACTAGGATCTCTGGCGTCCCACAGGCTGACCTGGCAAAGCATGGAAGAGCCTGGTCTCTGGGAGGCACTGGAAACTTGGTGAACATCCTTGGGATTCAGGAGCCAGAACTTCAGAGCTTTCTTTCAGGCAGGCTGTTGGGAAGTGCATAAAAGCCACTAGTTTCAAGACTGCGGGTTTGGTGAGCTGAAAGGAGTCCAGAATCTATTAACTCTTAGAATTACACAATTCATTTAAGCACATCACCAAGGAGTGAGGTCAATGCTTTGGTACAGGACCTGGGAGAAGCCTGTGGTTAGTCTCCATATACACGAGTGGAGCAAGGTGAGGAGGTAGAGTAGATCTACTGAAGCCAAAAGAAAAATCTGGTTCTTATGTAGATAGGTGTAAACTTACTGTCAATTTATTTTGGTGGCAGATGGTGTTGAACTATCAGAGCAGTGAAGATCTCAGTGAAGATCTCAAAGAGACTTCTAATTACACCACAGGGGTCAAAAAACCTCCTCATAAATTGCAGAGCCCTTAAATGCCATCCTAAGCATTTAATAGGACTCTAATATGGCAACAGGTGATGGACCTGATGAACTGCGATGAACTTGAACCTTGACATCCTGTGTTCAACAAACTACTTCAGTTTCTCCAAATCAGCATTTTCCTGCCACGTTGTTGTCAGATTTCCAAGTTGCTCGACTTACATGACAACACTGTAGATGAGAATACAGGGTGATGACACCAGTTGGTGGAGGGGGTTCAATAGACCGTACCCTCTTCTCCACTCTAAGAGGAGAACCCCACTGCAGAGTGAGGCAACTTGATGAAACATTTCAGGTATGATGGTGGTCTTTATAAAGGGTTCTACATGCAGTCAGGTGGAAGTTGGTAGGGCTGAAGGTCTGAATACCATTGCAAGTAAGTGTGCGGAAAAGGCAGATTTGTCAAAATTCTCCCTCAAAAAGGGAAAACTTCAGCTGTTCCAAAAGTGTCATTGACATGACCTCTCTGTGCACCAACTGTGAGTGTTCTGTGTCACACAGTCCTGGGGACCTGATAAAGAGCACTGTCATCCCTTTCTGCCCATGTGTTTTAGTTTGCTTCAACCGGAAATAAGGATTTAGGACGAGGAAAGGAGATGTGGAGTCAGCCTAACTGGATGCAGGTACAGCCTGGCTGGACACACAGATCAAGGATTTGGAAAATACTCCACAAAGCCCCACAGCTTACATGTACCCAATGGGGATTTTGCATTCATTTTAGCAGGACATAGATTTCAGCCCAGTATTTATAAGGTTGTGATGTACCAAATCTGTTCCCTCCTGGGGAAATTTAAGCGACACTCATAATACTTTGGACCTCTCTCTGAAAATATTACACCATCAATTGTATCAGTGATATGCCTTAAAAGTGTTTTTAACTCCTGTGCCAAAATAAGATCTTTCCTGGTGATTCTTTACTGGCAAGAATATGTTTCCTTTAATTTTTTGAGTTTTCTTTGTCTTTCATAGTGTCAGGCAATGGAATTTATCTTATTTATTGGGCCATGATGTCACCTGGAATTTCTTGCTATTAATTTAGGATTTCTAGGATGTCAAGGTGTTATGTTCCATTTGTGAACATAACAAAGAGGTTAATATAACTGCGGAAAAAAATCTCAATAAAACATTTTGAAAATAAAACCTGGGTTTATTTATGATGTAAAACCAGCTCTATTCATCCTGTTTAAGCTTTCAGAGGAGGAAAGCTTCCAAAGCTGAGGTGTTCTAGTTTGCCAGTCAGGCCCACAGGGGATGTTTCACTTGAAATTATAAAACTAACAATATTGGAAATGCTGGAAGACCCTTAACAATAACCTGCCTAAATTGCTACTACATTCTCTAAAGTGTATTTCATTCTTTCAGAGCCTCTGTATCAGTGACACTAGTGGAAAGAGTTTTTCCATCATTTTATTTCCCTGTCCTCAATGCTTCATCCTTCTCTGGAGTGCTCTGAACACTGGTCTTAAATGGAAGGGCACACCAGAGTGCCCTGTTAATCTTTCTGTTGTTCAGTTTTTCTGTTATTTCTTATCTCATCACAGTATTCCCCAATTCGACAAGCAACATTGTTCAGGACTACCTGATGTTCTGCGGATATGACCATATTTAGAGTGACTCAAATTAAAGTTCCTCTGGGAATATGTTCAAGTAATCAATGCTGATAAGCAGTAATAGTTGCCGGAATGACACCACTGCAACTAAAGCCACCTATGATCACAGTACTGCTGATTATTGTGCATTATTTGTAAATTAATGAAAAGAGCATTTTACATAAGAAAATCATGACTGTGGTCAGTGTCTGGAAGTGTTTATAACAAAGGGATATTTCCTTCTGTTGTGTAGGCAATGCCCTGCTTTACGTGCACAAGCCCTAACTGGAGCCTTAAACCTTTGCCCAAAAAAGCAGCAGCGGGACGACTCCCATCGAAGTCAGTGAAACTGATCTTATGGAATGAAATGCATGATTAAATGTTCATTGGACGCAGAACTTCCACGAGACTTGTACTGTGATGGTTTAAAATTCTTACCTACCTGATAGATGCTTTTTTGGGCCATGGGTTTTTATGCCCCCAGGTGCTACGTTCTTTAGGCTCTTAATCTGAGCATGACCACTTCGCACTCGCTTACCTGATGCAGAAAAAGTCTGTACAGCAATAAAAGGCAGAGAATACCATAAATGCTAGTACGATGCTGTTTTATCCCTGCACCTGTTGTGATGGCAGGTGAAAAGTAAAGTTTTCCAATGATGAGCGCCTTTAGGAACTTGTCCATCTGTGCCTGGGCAAATAATCAGAAAAACAAGTTCAGATTGTGCCCCAGAGGTGATGGACTGCACGACCACCTCAGCCACCTCCCTGAAGACTGGTGAATGGGAGGGGAAGGGCTGCAACTCTCAGTGACCAAAGCCAACAAATATTTGCAATCTGCTGCCCACACAAGATGAACAAGAAATGAGTCAGCCAATTTATCACCAGGTGACTTGGAGGTTTCTTTGCTTCTCCTTTTGTGTGCACTTTTTTCTTGTTGGGAAAGGTTCTGGTTTGGTAATATTTAATAAACTTGAATTTAGAGACTTTTTTAAAAAAAAACAAAACACAACACCAGAATTGATCTGGTGCCATGGTTTTTTTTTTTCCCTGAAGACAGCATGAAAGTATTATGCTCTATCCTAAATTAATTGACGTGTTATTTTTGGCAAGACCACTCATTTTTTTGCTGAGAATTAGGTATATCAGATGTCCCAGTAGCCTAGTAAATGAATAATGGAAGAGTTAAAAAACAGGGTTTGTATCTCTTTTGATGTTAATCATGTTAACAGCAAAGGTTTGCTCATGTTTGGTCCAGACCGACCCTGTAGCTGCAGTGAGTGTAGGTAAGAGGAATAGGAAGGGTAATGGTAGATTTGATGAATCCGTTGGTTCTTTGTTTAGTTTGTCTGTCCAGCCTTTTGAACTACTTAAGGCAGGCTTGAGTCTTTAAATCATACTTTGAAGACGTTAAGAGAGCTATCTGTCAATCTGTGGTCACTGAATCTTCCCGAGCAACACCTAATGATGCCCATGAGTCAGAGTACCACTGGTCATAATTTTTTCCAGTAATTATTTTCTTGACTATTTTCTTGTTGAAGGATGTTGCTTTCACTGCGTTGAAACATTTTTAAAAGTGTTAATTTCAATGACATTTAGGATGAAAGAACACTGAAAGACAGAATTGTGATAACGAACTGTTCTGGTTTGGCAGTCCCACAACTGATCATTTTGATTTTTCCTTTCAAACTGATTCGCTTAGACATTAATTTTAGTCAAATGTTTACTGCAGACTGGAACAATGAAAGACGTAATGAAATACTCACCAAAAAAAATTTAAAATAAAATATCTTTATTGAGCCCAGGTATTTTTTTAAAGTAAGTATGAAAGGCCGCTTACAAATCTTGGTGGCCAACTAGACGAGTGTGATTAAGGGATGGTTTCTGAAACCAACAGCACACAGGAGAATGTTGTAGATGACAGTTTGCTCCCACTCATAGCTCAGGCCAAATGACCTAACCAATGCTGGTGGTGAGCATCGATAAAGCAGGAAGCCACAGAGGCCACTAAACCTCCATGGTTATAACCTTATAGGTGACGTAAAAGGTTGAGCTGTCTTCTTTTGCCACTGCTTGAGGTGGACACCGCCTCTCTTTCATCCATATCACCGCTAATCCCAGGAGCAGGAGCTCAGGTCCTCCCACTGTCATCTCTTCCCTGCCCGTTTGACATCTTCAAGGGAACAGCCCTGTCCTGTGTTGGTTGCTCATCTGGGAGCAGCCAAAAGCAGCAGCTTTTGAGAAGCAACATGTTATCTCAGGGATCACCCGCCTTAAACCTTCTATCTTGGTGAAGCAGCTGTTCTTACCACACACCCGGAGCTCATCATGCCTTTGGACTTAAAGCAAAATGCTTCAGCTGCGCTGCTTCTGCACCACTTGTGCGTTTCAGGAAAAACTTTTTCTTTGTGCTGGACTTACTGTATTTTTAGACTCAAATGACTTTGAAATCATAGAGGTATTCATAAAAAATCAATGCCAGCGTCTGCTCAACTTTGCAGCTCTTTTAATTGCAAGTGTTAGGTTAGCCCTCCATTGTTGGATGATTTTCACTTCCAATTCAAAACAATTAGCCCCATGGTTGATTTTCTGCTGTTAGGAAAAGCAGATGGAAAAGATACATTGAATAGTGATTTATCTCATCTGCTTCCTGGTGTTTAATATTTTCTCTACCACTTAATTTTTGTCTGTGGTCCTTGGCATACTGATTAAGCCAACTGCCACACATTCCTGCAGACAGTCTGCAAAAAATCACTTCTGTAGATGAATACTCCATGTTATGTATGTGCATTTAGTGCAGGAAGAAATTTAAACTGACTTCTGGATGTTCTGGTATCCTGGATCAAACAGGGACATGAGATAAATGTCTCATTCGGTACCTCTGGTATGTATTTTACAACGCAGGATGTATTTATCAGCGCTCCCAGCCCTTTGCTGAGTCTTATGGTTGTTTCAGTGTCCAACTCCTTCTCTTCACATCTCCACAATCTCCATGAAGTCCCACTCTCTAATTTCATTCTGCTCTCTCCTTATCAATGGAAGAAGCAGATGAGCACCTGGTTGGAAAAAAAAGAGAGATCGGTGCTCTTCCTGTATTTCTTTGGAACTGCATTAAAATGTCATAGTGGTATAAGTATAAAAGAACCCCTTGGATGACCTGCCAGTTATGTAAAGACTTATTTTGCAGAATACCAATTGTAAAGGGCTACTGGCAATCTGGAGTTGAAGTAAAAGTTGGAGTACTTGTAAAAAAAACTGTATTGTATATTCAAATAGCTGGACAGTTTGGGAAAACTTTCTGTGCTGCAGTTTCCACTTTGTTAACTATGGACAATGATGATTGCTTACTCTTTATTGTTGCACAGTATTATATTGTGAAGTAATGCTTTCCTTTTTTTTTTTCCCTTTTTTACCTTGAAAATTGAAGGTAAAATTTTGGCTGTTTGCAAACATTTTGATACAGAATTTTGAATTCAAGACATAACAGCCTTTAGATACAAAACTGCTTAGACATCATGATGAAAGGCACCTTTGATACAAGATTTTTGAGATAATGCAGTCTGCGATTTTTTCCAGAGGATGAACTTGTATTTCCTGTTTCACAACACTATGGTTTGGAAACTGCCAGCTAGACAGACAGATTTATGTTGCTATTAGGTGTTTTAGTTTTCTGTGGTTTGATGGTATTATTTTTTTTTTTTTCTTTAGGGAGGCACTTTATTGTTTTCTCTTGCATTTCCCATAAATGTGTGTACAGGTACTGAACAGAGAAACATAATCAAGGACTTTAGGATGTGTTTGTTTTTTGTTTGAATTGACATTGATAGCTCCTTCTTTTTCTTGTCTCTTGTTATTTAAATAACACTTGGAGGTATTCTTCGCTTAAGAGCAAATACTCCCGCTTTCAAAGTGGTAGAAGAATGGCATGCAGACATAAATTCTTCCTCTCACTTGAACTCTAAATTCAATGGACATCAGGACAGATTTAGCCAAAAATAAATATGGATCTCTCTTCTCTTAAAAGCCTAAATATTTTACCATACTAACTTTAAAAGAAAGTCGCTTGAATGTCTCTCCCTATCATGTTAACTGTCCTTGTATTTTTACTGGATGTTATGTAAAGGAGAAAATGGTGGGGATTTTTACAACACTTTGCATGAAATTTGCAAATTTTGGTCTGTCCTTATAGGCCATTCATGTGTGTGGACTTTACGCTAGAGACTGTGAAACCAGCAGAAGTCATACGAACAGCTCAGGACTACCAGATTAAACCTGCTGGTAAACTGAGAAAAGCCAGCAACAGTAAAAATGCATAAACCTCGTAAACCACAGCATATTATAGAAGAATAAATTCAATGTCTGCATGTTCACTGAACATGTCAAATTTTTGGTTCACTTGTGTCACCTGGGAGATCAAATTAGTACACGGGAGTTATTAGTGTAATGAGAAAACAGATCATATTCTGTGGTTCGTCACGAGTCACTGCAACCTTTGGAGTGTATCCCTGGATGTCTCTGACTGACATCGGTTTTGTAATTAGTGACACAAACAAGGACAGAGAAGCGCTATGTCTGCAGGAGAGAGGCGACTTTTTTTTTTTTTTTCAAGTTCTGGCAAATGCAGAAGAGGTGAGGGGGATGAGATGTGGGGCATTTTCTCCAATTATCAAACCACACCAAAGTAAACAGCCACGTTCCCTCCCTGACTTGGTGACCCACCACCAGGACCTTTGCCCAGCCCTGGACCCATCGAGGAGCTTGCTAGTTTGGTTAGACTGCTTAGAAACCTCTCCTCCCTCGTTTCATTTTATACGGCTAGTTTTGCACTGTCTGCAGCGGTACGATTAATATTCCAGGCAGCATTTCATAAAATCTTTTTTTGCTGCTTCTTTGTGCCTCATGACTGACATCACTTCAAGGGTGATTTTCCTATTGGCAAGATGAGGACGTGCCACACCAAGTATCACCTTCAGGAACAAGCAATATAAGTACTATAATGAGATGGGTCTTTGCAGAGCCTGTAATTGGTGACAAGGCATGGCAGCTTCGTATCAGACACAGATGTACAACACAGGGCTTATTAATGAGGCTGGAACATCACAGTCGAGAGCCTTCCAGTCACTACCAGTCAGAAGGATGTAATATATTCTGCATGTTGTTGCAATGCCCAGTGCCTCCAATTTGCATCACAAAACCTGTAGGCAGGCCAATTCAAGCTAATCCAGGACGGGATCCTGCTTCCTCTTAGATGGATTATCAGTGCTATGGCCCCCAATCCATCATTCCTGATCCCAGCTCTCGGAGGCAGCAACAACAATCATCTCAACTTGCAGATCTGCTCGCTTAATTGGGTTAGTTTAGTAACCCTCCTTGTATTAAAGTCAACTTGGAAAGAGATGTAATATTTTCAGTTATGAAGACCTAGAAACTGGCCGTAGTAAGATTTGATTGTAGATCAAGAAATAGGATTTTCATCATGTTAAGAAATCTTCATGGAAATATACGTGGAACAAATAATGAAATAAAATGATTAACAAAGAATTCTGCAAAGACACCCACAAAGCAATAAGGAACCTGATTGAAAATCGGTTACTTAAATTGTTCTCTTTGGAAAAAGGACTCTGATGATTTATTATTATTGGGTTTGTGTATTCTGGGTTTGTCTTCTGTGTGCTTTTAGTATTTGTTGGAAAAACACATTCATTTTTGAAACAACAAAAAAACATTCAAATAAGTGGAATTTTGGTTAGACAGATAAGATTTTTACTACTTTTAAATAATAACAACTGACTGTTAAGATAATGTTGGGGGGTTGTTTCCTGAGGGACATTTTAAGAAGAAGAATTTCATGTAAAAAGGGGGGTCCACCCTAAGCACACTGACATTTTAAGTTACATTGCTTTTTATTTTTAGAAATAATCCTCCACATATTACCTGGCATGAACAAAGTTCTGTGGAAACTGTAATTGTATCATAAGGTTTGGTAAGAAAAAAGGGCATAAGAAAGAAAATCTGATTCCTAAAAACCTTTTGGTATCAGGCATGAAGATCTTTGTTAAAAAGCTGTCCCTACCTCAGCACAAACATTCCCAGAACGTGCTTTGTAAGAAGTGTATCTCTAGAGTGTCGTCAATTATATTTAAAATGCTAAAATGTAAGTATTGATTAAAAACACTGGGGGTTTTGTTTTGTTTTGTTTTGTTTTGTTTTGTTTTGTTTTCAAGAAGCTGTGTTGCTGAAGTGCCATGAGTAGAAGAGGAGCCTGCCAGGCAGCAAGCCACTGCATGGGTTTGAATTCCTAATAGTAACTAAATAATGCTGTAGGCTTTGCCTACAAATTTCTCTTCCTTTGCCGACTTTGGCATTTCAGCCAGTAATTTGGAAGAATTACAGCTGATGCCAATGTTGTTTGTTTGTGGACAGCTTCATGGACAAAGTATTGAGTATCTTTATCTAAAACATACATTCACTCAAAGAAGTAGAAGGTCTGCCTTTTCTACCCATTTAGCTTTCACTTATGACTTTCCTTTGAGGCTAACGTGTTCAGCTTTAATACTTTTTTGTGTGCTAATGATTAAAATAATGACCAGGGAACTCAGTCCTTTAAGAGGCCACATGTGGAAATGCACGTGGTAAATCCGCATAATAAAAATCTCCTATTTCTTCTACTGGAAGCCAAATTTTAAGTTTCTCTATTAGCATTTTAGGGTTTTGCTTTATTCTTCTGGTCATGGCTGCGTTCTTGTTGTCTAACCTCTCTTATGCTTTTAGCTAATGCATGATCCTTATGCCCTGTAAGCTGTTTTTAATATCCAGCCAATGGCAGAAGTGCAAAGTGTAGTGATCTAATGTTACTTGGAATTTCTCATAAATTTTTAGAACAAAATCTGATTACTTTAAATTGAAGTTTTCATTAAAAAATTCTCAGTATTTTAATGAATTCCAATAGAACAGAGTCATTATCTTTTACAGGAAAAAAGTAATCTCTTCTCACGTCTCAAAAGCAGTAGAAATCTATCCATTGATCTAAAGGACCCTGAGTAAAAAAGTGTAATTTTTCAGGGCTGAACCCACACTGAACAGTTTTGAAGGAAATGCCAAAGGAGTCATAGTTTATTTGTGAAGATTTGTTGAATCAAATGGTTATGTGTTGCCTTTCAAATGTAGTTATTACTCTTACCTATTCGAGCAGAGGTAGGGCAATAATTAGGTATCAATAAGAAGAGAGGAAACACAACTACATCCTGTTGTAGCAGACACTATAATCAATGCCTTCAAATTTTTAAAAGCGTTCATTACAGCATGGTTCTTGCTTTTTTTATTATTCTGGGAGGCCTTTGAAGGCAGGGTTCTTCTCCATCATGTCATACGGATATTGCGTTGGCAAAATGAAGATGCACGTCAACCATGCAAAGAAATGAGCAGAGGGCTGTCAAGCCACCTGGTGTGAAGACCTGCATGTCAAATCACGGGACGGGGAAGAACGACTGAGCCCCAAAGAGAGAAGCCTTCAGGAGGCAAGGAGGACTCCTTCATGAAAAATGATCCAGCTCTTCCTTGGACTGATCTGATAAACACTGCAGAAAAAAGGCAATGCAACTACAAGATGAAATGATTGTGGTTTTGCTAGTGAGGACTAAATCGGTCCATTCTGATATTTTACCATTATGGCAAAAAGGTCCTGTAACAAGAGTTTTACGTTTTTGGCCGCCCAAAGTAGAACTTGATTATCAACAGCAATCTCAACTTTGTTAAATAAGGACCACATTTACAAACATGCTTATAATGGGGCAGTTTCCATAATGAAACCACTGGCCAGGTTTTCAAAGCATGTTAGCCCCCACTGTATGCCCAACAGGCTTAGCTGGTTTGTGAAAATCTGGCAGACATTGCTGCTCTTCACTGCTTCTGAAAACCAGTGCTGTGATTAAAGGGTCATCCGTCTTTTTCTTTTCTTTTCAATTATAATTTGGAGTGGATTTTTCTATTGTCTTGAGTTTGTTCTCTTTTTGGCATATCAATAACTGTTAACTGAATACTGCCTTTGTTTTAGAAGAGGATAAAACAGTCAGTGCCTTTTAGCTTTTCTGAGTCTGCTAGCATATAATTGTTCAACTGTAAAGGCATACATTTTTCTTTGCTAAACAACTGCTTAATAACAGCTAGTAATTCACAAATTATAGGATAGGTTGTGATCTTGCAGTCTGTTTTGTAAGTATGGTCCTTTGTATTTCATCTGAGTTCCACTGAAGGTCAACATGGCTCTTATGAGTGTTCACTCATATAACTTCAAGAGCAAAACAAACCCATGCATCCATGAGGTACTGGAATTATTGAAAAAATACTAATGTAAGGAGTTCCCTATTATGGTAGTACCTTTACAGATCATTAGAACATCTACAATGTTATACCCTGAATAGTTAATGGGGTTTTTTTCTCATTTTTGTGCTATGCAGTAGTTGTGATGGGACAAACAGACATTTTACTAGTTGTAGTTGCTCATTTAAGGTGCCACTTATTTTCCTTATCTGAGGAGTTGGGCATGTAACATGGGAAACAGCTATGGTACCACAGAAGAAAATGTTTATATTACTGACAGCATGAGTTTATTGTTGACAATTTTGAAGTAGACAGGGTTTTTAATACCTTATTCATTACAAATTCACACTTGGGGGAGGTTTCAAGCAAAATGTAGAACTGACTTTTTTGCTCCAAGCTGGATGTTTGCGTTTGTTGCTTGTTTGTTCATTTTACAGTTCCACTTCTGAACTTATGAATCCATCCAAAGGCCACTCATAATTTTACTCAGTACAGTTCTCTCAGCAGGAAGTGTTTTCTTGACCCATTTGGACCATAACCTTCCTTTTTCAGCCACATCATCCATCAACCGACCACTTATGCATGTTGGAAAACAGACTGTCCTATGAGTAAAGAACCGTCTTCCCCAGCAATGCAGAAATTAACAGAAAACTAACTGATTTAGGACAATTTGTTTGTTTTGTAGGTTTTTTTCACACCTGCTTCCCCTGCAACAATAGAAAATACACTGTAGTAATCTATAAATGGGAGAGGAAGAACTAGAAGAAACACATTAAAATTTTGCAAAAATCATGTCCTGAACATAGGTCTAGATGCCTAGACAGATGACCTCCAGAAGACTTTTCTGTTTCCTTTATTTATGCTTTAGATGAGTTGGAAGACCAATAAAAAGATGCCACTTTTATATCACTGTAGCTCTGCTCATGTCAAATTATGCCTATGCAATTCTACCCAGAGCCTGTGACAGGCTAAAATGCAAAATACATAGCTTTGGCCATTAGGAGGGAGAGTCCCACTTTCACTTTCTCCCATCCAGGACAGTTTTTAATTGTTTCCTGCCCTGGTAGCAGCATTGACAGGCTGAATAGGACATGTCCTCTCAGAATGGACCCCCTGGCATTTGGCAGGAGAAAATGACCCTGATAACTCTGCTGGGCTGAGGAAGTGATTTAATCACTGGAAGGTGGAATAAAGGGCTTAAATTTCTTAACAGAAAGGGAAGATGACTCCTGGTAGCTATTCAGAATTAAAATCAGAGAATATTCAATATTTCAGGTTCCTAAACATTGGATCCTTGTACAAAGTACTGAAAGTAAAAGTGCTTTTGCGGCTACTGCTGTAAAGAAAATAAAACAATGTTTCTATAAATACATTAACAACAAAATGAGGACTAAGGAAAATCTCCATTCTTTACTAGACAGGGAAGGAAATATAGCGACAAAGAATGATGAAGAGGCCAATGCACTTAATGACTTCTTTACCTCCGTCTTTAGTAGTAAGACCAATCATTCTCTGGGTACCCAGCCCCCTGAGTTGAACGACAGGGATGGGGAGCAGAATGAACCCCCCCATAATCCAAGGGGAAATGGTTAGCAACCTGCTACATCACTTAGACACACACAAGTCCGTGGGGTTGGATGGGATCCACCCGAGTGTACTGAGGGAGCAGTGGAAGCTCTCACCTCACCAAACCACTTTCCAGCATTTCAGGATCTACAGTTCTGGTTAACCAGGGAGGTCCCAGTTGACAGGAAGATAGCAAATGTGATGTCCATCCACAAGAAGGGCCAGAAGGAGGATCTGGGGAACTACAGGTCTTTCAGTCTGACATTGGTGCTGGGGAAGCTTATGGAGCAGATCACCTTGAGTGCTATCACACAGCACATACAGGACAACTAAGTGACTAGGCCCAGTCAGCATGGGTTTATGAAAGGCAAGTCCTGCTTGACAAACCTGATCTCCTTCTATGACAAGGTGACCAAGGGCTAGGTGGACGAGGGAAAGGCTATGGATGTCATCTACCTAGACTTCAGTAAAGCCTTTGACATCATTTTCCACTGAATTCTCCTGGTGAAACTGGCGACTCATGGCTTGGGTGGGTGTATTCTTTGCTGGGTCAAAAACTGACTGGAAGGCCAGGCCCAAAGAGTGGTGGCAAATGGAGTTAAGTCTTGTTGGTGGCCAGGCACAAGCGGTGTTCCCCAGGGCTTAGGGCTGATTCTCTTTAATACCTATCAGTGATGGGGACAAGAGGATGGAGTGCGCCCTCAGTAAGTTTGCAGGGGACACCAAGTTGGGTAGGAGTGTTGACCTGCTTGAGGGTAGGATGGCCCTACAGAGGGATCTGGACGGGCTGCATCAATGGGCTGGAGCCAATGGTGCGAGGTTCAACAAGGCCAAGTGCAAAGTTCTGCACTTGGGTCACAACAACCCCAGGCAGCGCCACAGGCTTGGGGCAGAGTGGCTGGAAACCTGCCTGGCGGAAAAGGACCTGGTGCTGCTGGTGGACAGACAGCTGAATATGAGCCAGCAGTGTGCCCAGGCGGCCAAGAAGGCCAACAGCATCCTGGCCTGTATCAGGAATAGTGTGGGCAGCAGGAATGGGGCAGTGATTGTCCCCCTGTACTCAGCACTGCTGAGTCCCTGCCTTAAATACTGTGTGACGTGATGGAGCATGTCCAGAGAAGGGCAACGAAGCTCGTGAGGGGTCTGGAGCACAAGTCTTGTGAGGAGCAGCTGAGGGACCTGGGGTTGTTCCGCCTGGAGAAGAGGAGGCTGAGGGGAGACCTTATCACTCACTAAAACTCTCTGAAAGGAGGGTGTAGCCAGGGGAGGTCAGTCTCTTCTCCCAAGGAACAAGCAATAGGACAAGAGGAGGTTACACCAGGGATATAGATTGGATATTAGGAAAAACTTCTTCATGGAAAGGGTTGTCAAGAATTGAACAGGCTGCCCAGGGCAGTGGTGGAATCGCCATCCCTGGAGGTATTTAAAAGACAGGCAGACATGGTGCTGAGGCACATGGGTTAGTGGTAACTTGGAAGTGTTGGGTTTAAAGTTGGACTTGGTGATCTTAAAGGTCTCTTCCAACTACAAGGATTCTATGAAACACCAGAAAGATAAGGTTTTTTACACAGAAAGCTGTTCCTTTGCAGGGGCCACTTCTTTGTGTGTGTTGTATCTCATTTGGTGGAATCTTCCTTGTGTACTTATCTTGGGAAATTAGCCATATAATATCAAGACTACAGAATTCTCCTTTGAGGCCAGAAGTTGGCTATCGCAATATTTTAACACTGGGGCATTTGCATATTGGGGCAAGGGGAATGGGTGATATCTTTCTGGTTGCTTTTGAAAAATACAAACAAACCCAGGTCTTAAATCACATAGCCACTGCTTGAAAGCAGATGAACCAAATCTTGTGAAATTCTCAGCTCTTGGCTGTTATACTAGGTTCTGAGATTTGATATAAAGGATCTTCTGCCAACAAATTTATCACATCCATCACAGAGTGTATCCAGGGGATTAGAACTTTGAATAAAAGTTTTCCCACCCCCTGGCCTTCTTCTATGCAAAGACACATTCTTGTTCCTTTTTAGGAATACAAATAAGATCAGGATAAGAAGTAAGAGGAAAAGTCAGGATGGAGCTTTGTCCATTTATGTGAGATGAAATTCTAATCTCAACATTTGGCCTGACAATTACTGGAATTTAGGTGGAATTTTTCCCACCTTTGACTAATAGTTGTGGAAAAATGGTTCAGACAGCTATACAGCTGTAAAGCTTTTAGGTAAATTACAATTAATGTAGAACGAACTCAGGTTTCAAACTCTTAGTGGATTGAGCAGGGGCTAATTAATGCTGGTTTCCTCGATACGGTCTCCTTCTTTTAAACTCTTCTTTCTGTTCCCAGTGCCTTAATCAAAATCTGTTGGTACTCAAAGACTGCTTACAGACCTAGTGGTTCAGATGAACTATCTGTCCACATGTGAACCTGGGGTACTGGTTTTCCTTGCCCTTGTTAGGTCCCATGATTTGCTTCTCAAGGTGGGAAAGGAAGCAAGGAGTGGGAAGGTGGCAGGAGCTGCTCAGCGCTGCTTCCAGAGCTGTTGTGCTGCAAAAGGAGGGAGGGAATACAGAGAGGCAGCATATACAGAAAAAAAGTCCTTTTCTTCCTGCCTGCAGGAAAACCCCATAGGTATGATAACTAGTAAACTTCATAAATCTTCACAAGGATCAGCAACTGATGGTTAGATTGCAGTAATCTCCCTTGACTAACCAAAGCTCCTGAAGCTCAGCTGCCTGTCCTACATAAAGCCACTTACTTGTCCTCCACGTTTTAATGGTCTATTTCTTCCTTTCCCTTGGAAACTTCAGGTCCCATAAAAACCACTTTGGAAAGCAGCTGAGTGGTAGTCTGTGTGATGATGTTATTTTCCTCACTATTCTTATTTATTTCAGAGCGTCCCAACCTTTTTGTATTTTGTATGCCATGGGAAGTCTGCTGCAATGCCTTTGGAGAAACTAGCAGCCATCAACACCTTCAAGGTGAAGGTAGAGAGCAATTCCTCTCTGATACCTCAGGGCACTCCACATTTCCAAGGAAAAATAACAAAACCCCCAGAAAGGAATGATTTTGTTGTTTCTCTTCATTCCTTTGTTCCACAATATTCCTGAATATGGGACAAAAAGACTCGCTGGGAGGGACTCTCCTAGCTGTGTCAGCTGAAGTGTAAATCTCAAGAGTTGTTGGATGGCAACACTGTGCCTCTGAAGTCTACTGCACTAGGGTCTGTTATAGAGATAGCTTTCAGCATCACCGCACCGTATCTGTTATAATTAGGGAGGGCTGCTCTGGAGGGCAACACCAGCAGCCTGCATGTGAAGGGGGCTCACATGACTCCTCTTCAGAGGTGCAAACCCTTGGGAGATGGGTAAGCTCTCTCTAATACTTGGGAGCAGCAAGCCAGGAGCAGGATTCCAATTAAATGGCATTTTCAGAGAAGCTGAATTACAGGTCAGTGACTATCCTTGTGCAGTCAGTTTCTTTGAAAGAGCAAAAGTGAAATGACCTGTTCTCTGATGAAAATCCCGTCAGTGGCAAAGTTTTACTGTTCACCACAGTCAGTTCAACAGATGAGGAAGGTAAGCTTTTCAGTCTTTGAGGTGAGATTTCTTCATCTAAGCACCGTCTTTTTGTAACGAGAAACCTATTTAAAAGTCTATTTATTTCAGTCCTATCTGCTACCAGGAAGGAAGCTCATGTAATGGAAAGATGTATATAAGAGAAAGAGGAAAGTTTGGTGTGTACAAACTAAAGAATGAAGAAAAATTCAGATGACCATTTGTTCCATGTATAAAGAAAAGTTTTGCTAGATGTTGAAAAAAGACTGAGGTGTTCCTGCTTGTTGCTAAACAAATGAGGGGCCAGATTTGCTGTTTTATGCTCAGACTTTCTCATGACTAGCTAAAGGCAAACTCAGGCAGCATTGTTTTGCCCTTTTCAACCCTGGTAGGATTACTGTCAGAAGGCATCCCATCCTTCCAATACTATTGGAAACTGACAAATGGACTTTATTTTCTTCTGAAACTGAGATGAGTATATCCAGCCTTCTTTCCCGATTTCCAAACCAACAGGAACTGCATTCGTTCACCTACAGCACATTGCACCGGATAGTGTCTGGGTGGATTTTGAATGTCTCCAGAGTCGGAGACTCCACCACCTCTCTGGGCAGCCTGTGCCAGTGCTCTGCCACCCTTCAAGGAAAGAAGTTCCTCCTCATGTTCAGATACTTCCTATATTCAGGTTTGTGCCTGTTACCTCTTGTCCTATCACTGGGCACCACTGAAAAAAGACTGGCCCCCTCCTCCTGGCACCCTCCCTTTGAGTATTTATAAGCATTGATGAAATCCCCTTCAGCCTTCTTTTCTCCAGACTAAAGAAACCCAACTCCCTCAGCCTTTCCTTGTAAGAAACATGTTCCAGCCCCCTCATCATCTTTGTAGCCCTTTGCTGTCCCCTCTCCAGCAGTTCCCTGTCCTTCTTATACTGGAGAGCCCAGAACTGGTGTCGTGGTTTGGCCTCAGCCGGCACAAAGAACCACGCGGCCGCTCACACAAACCTCGCAGCAGCGAGGGAAAATTGGAATAAAAAGGCAAAAACTCGTGGGTTGAGATAAAAAGCAATTTAACAGAACAAAAAAAGAAAAAAAATTGACAAAACAACAATAGTACTGGCAGAGGAATGTATAAATAGGGGTACCGTACCGACGCGCACCGACCGGACCCGGACCGTCCCCGCCCGCTCCCAAACTGGGAACTCCCCTCCCCGGCTAGCTCCCCCTAAATACTGGGAATGGCATCATGTGGTGTGGAATACCTGTGCTGGGCCAGATATTAACCCTGTCCCTGCCGGAACCAGGACAACTGGACACAGGACTCCAGATATAGATATCCTCCCCTCCCAGAATAGAGGGGGAGGATGACCTCCCTCCACCTGCTGGCCACATTCTTCTTAATGCACCCCATTAGTGCACCCCTAGGCCAAGGAGGCCTTGGCTTTTCTTGTTTCATCCCTGCATACTCCGGTGGTAGTCTTGTAATCTTCCCAAGTGGCTGGTCCCTTCTTCAACATACTGTGAACTTCCTTCTGACACTTGAGCTTTTTTCAGAAGCTCCCTGCTCAACTATGCAGGTCTCCTGCTTCCCCTGCTAGATTTCTTGCTCTTAGGGATGCACCAATCCTGAGCTTGGAGGAAGTAATACTTGAAAATCAACCAGCTCTCTTGAGCCCCCCTACCCTCTAGAGCCCTAACCTGTGGGATTTCTCCAAGCAGTTTCTTGAAGAGATCAAAGTTAGCCCTCCTAAAGTTCAAGGTTGCAACCCTACTTGCATTTTTGTGCCCACTACATCTAATCCTGAACTCTGTCTTCTCATGGTCACTGCAGCCAAGGCTGCCCCTAACCTTAATGTCCTCCACCAATCCCTCTTTGTTTGTCAGTACTAGGTCCAGTAGTGCACCCCTCCATGTTGGCACTTCCACCTCCTGTGTCAAAAAGTTATCACCAATGCACTGGAGGAACCTCCTGGACTGTACGTGCCTGGCTGTGTGGCCTTGCCAGCAGATATTGGGGTGGTTGAAGTCTCTCATGAGAACCAAGGTCTAAGACTGTGAGGCAACTCTCAACTGTCTGTAGAAGGCCTCATCAGCTTCCACATCCTGATCAGGTGGCCTGTAATAGACCCCCACAACAGTCTCTCTCGTATTGGCATGGCCTTACCCACAAGCTCTCAACTCTATCTTCATCCCCCCCAGGGACAGCTCGATATATTCCAGGTGCTCTCTCACAAAAAGAGCAACTCTCCCACCTCGCCTTGCTGGCCTGTCTTTCCTAAACATAACATAGCCATCCATGACAGTGTTCCCATCATGTAAGCTATCCCACCATGTCTCAAGAATTGCTATGAGATCATGGCCCTGTGACTGCACACAGATCTTCCTGTTTGTTCCCCCTAAAAATTCTGAAATAAATTTTGGAAAAAAAGAAAAAAAGAGTCTAGGGGATTCAAAAAGTTGAGACATATCCTTAAGCATGGTTTAGCAGTGTAAAACAAAAAACTCCTTTCCTGTCTTCACACCTGACCCCACCCTAAAGAAGAAACTTACAGGTAAACTAAATTAATAAGTCAAGAACCTAGTAAATGAACAGAGGTGAGGTCCCACTGAATCCTGCCTCACATAGGCAAAGTATGTTCAATTACTCAAGGACATTATTAGAGCAGGACACAATTTAACCAGGCTTTGCACAGCTTAGTGCTGCTTCTTGAATCTATGAAAAAAACAGGTATTTTTGTAGATTTTACCACCACTATGAAGCCATTTCTAAAAACAGTGAGCTGGAGGATAGATTTACACTACAAACTCTATCCCCTTACAAGTGCGGATCTGTGGAGAGCCCCCACTGCCCCAGCCCCTTGTGTTCCCATGTGGCATTTGTTGGGCAACCCTCAGCACGGACAGAAAAGGGCTTTTATAACCATTGGCAGGAAAACTGTTCTAGCGAGAATATTCTGTATTTCTTCTGAAAGGCTCTGATGAGTTTACATTTCATGGCACAGTGATAGGAATAGAAACTTTGCAGGTTTGTACTTACCTTAGAGGCTGTGGGGTTTTTGCATTTTTTCAAATGTGCTATAATGTCCACATTCTGGTTGTGCTAGGGAAGTGTGGAGATTTCAGCTAATCGTGACGAAAAGACTGCACCATCTTGAAGATTGCTCTTATCATATGCCTCTAGCTTACCGTGTAATTTTTCTGCAATTTCTTAAGCTGCCCCTTTCATCCACAGTTCAACAGTCTCACTCCATGCAATTTTGGTGGAGAACATAGTCTAACTCAACCAGTTCCTGGCACCAAAGGAAGTTCACAGTTAATGTTGGAAACCGTCTCTGCTGTGATCTTTTATCCTCTATTAGCTTCTATTTTAATCCCACATGTAGTTTTCAAGCTGTAAGAGTTTCATAAATATTTTACTAGTCACACTCCTAAAAAAAAAAAAAAAAAGTCTCTAACAAGACCAAATGTCAAATCTACATTTCAAATGTAGTATAGTACTATTTGAACTGATGTAGAGAGGAAGGTAAAGTTTAGGGTGTCAAAAAGCAGGGGCACAGGCTGGAATGACAGCATCGCTGTATGTCTGAGGAGTCATGGGGGAAAATTCAGGAGCTTGTGAGCCACAAGGACAGGGAAGCAGAGGGAGAACAAGCAGAGCAGTTGTACCGAGACCTTACCTAGAGGTATTTGCCAATGCCGATGAGTGAGCACAGAGCTGGCAGTACATGTACGCCGTACGCTGTCCTTCTGGTGCACAGGAGCCGCCGGGAAGGGAGGAGCTGGTCTAAGCTGCTGTCCCCATAGGGTCAGTCTCCTGTGGTGTTAAGAGTAGCAAAACTTTTAACAACAGCAATTAACTACAGCTTATCTAAAACCATTGCGTTGGTCAAGAATTTGAAATCGGGTTAAATTTTAAGGATCTGCAATTCAGCATGGATCTAGCCTTCTTCCAACACTGGAGGAATCTTTCCCCTTCTTTTCTGGTGATTTGCGGGCCACTGTGGTTTCCCAAATCAAAGTTTATGGCCCTGGGGTTAAAAGCTGAGCTCTCTAAGAAATCTGGTTAACTATGGACACACTGCTGCCTATACATCATCAATGATAACTTTAGAATTGTTGCTACATGAATATTCTGAATACGAAGACACATACTTTATTATGCTTTGCAAAACAGATAATTACTACCATACTTAGGAAAGAAAGGCGAAGGAACAGCTATTAATGGTGTAATGATTTACAGCCCAGCTCTGCTTCCAGACAAGAAGACTCCAAAATCGCATGACTATTCATTAAAACTTGCAAGTTCATTAAAGACATGGTAAGATTTCTGAAAGTCTTATTGAAAGCCAGTGACTCCTAAGGTCCAAATTTCAATGGGAATTAGGTATATGATATTCTTAGGCACTTTGGGAAATCCCACAAGGGCTTGTACAGAAAACAGATAAATACTTCAGAGAACTAAATGTATTTAAACAAATAAAAGCCCATGGCCCATAGCTGCTTAATGTCACGGTGACCTTTGCTGTTTCAACTGAAAATTCTTTCAGACCCAATATTTCTGTGTTGGTACCTTTCAAGATCAACCTTGAGTTTAGCACCTACGTGGGACCTGCCAGTTTTCTGACGGGCTGAAGGGTCTGCTTTGGCAGATGCTGACTACTTTGCAGCGAGGAGCCTTTGGATAAAAATCAATGAAGAGCATGTGAGACATGCGAATAGACTATCAGACAGACTTTTCCTTTCCAATGAAGTCTTACTTTTTGTCTCCTCCTGCATAGACAGTCCTCAACAAGAAGATTTCAAGGTCTTCTGTACATGGTGGAGGGACTGGAGATCTGACCGCTACTGAAAGACGGAAAAGAGGAAAGAGGATGGTGTTGCTGTGACTTCTTCATGTATGGACAAGGTTCTTAAAGCCAGACACTGGTCTGAGAAGGAGGCAGCACCACCCACTGACTACTGTGTCTTGAAAGAGCAAATAACATTCAGCTCTTCAAAACACAAATGTGGATGCTCTTGGCCTTTTTGTTGGCTGCATCTTGTGGCATCCTCTTAGTACACAGAGATTTCATACCTGTTTAAAAGGGAGTAAGGGACCTTATCACTATTAATTACCTCCTTTAGTACAGACATTTATTTCTGGCGTGTTTGAACAAACCCAGCTCTAAATATCTTAGGTCATGACTATAAGGAAGGAAGGGTGACATAGGATTGACCAGCTGAGGTCTAGGATCTACAGCAGTCCCTATCATCTTGTGACAGCACAGTTTTATACCTGGGTTTGGAGCTTCCTGAGTATATTTGTGCAACACATTGTTTTGCCACAGTCACACACTAGCTCGCTTAGACCTAGCTCAGGACATTTTGCACTGCACCCCATTGCAGACTCTGAACACGGGCTCCATGGTATCTTAAGTGCAGTTGGTTACGTTACCATTTTTCTTGACCGTTTTGTTTTGGGTGGTCGCAGGAGATACTGTTAAAAAAAAATACCATTCCTAAAACAGAGGTCCAAGTATGTGTGTGCTTATTTTTTTTATGGGAAGAGATGAGAAGGTGGGTCAGCCCCAAATCAGACTGTACTTGTAGTGTCTTAAACCAGCTTCACTGGAGTCACATAGATTTAATTTCAGAAAAGCTTCTCTGAATCCCCCAACCTGGGGTTCTTGACACAGCTCATGTCTCCTAGTTACATCTCTATCACTGCAGAACTAATCCATGGTGTACCATATTTTCAACTCCAGTGGCTTGGGAACTTTCCCTGGGGCTTCTGCAGGGCTCTCTCATCTTTGATGTTCTGTCATTTTTCCCCCCTTTTTTACATATGTGCTAGAACAGAACTGGTTAGTCCAACACATTTATGTCATTAGCAGAGGGTTTGTTTTTTTATGATGAGTGATATCATGTAATTTAATTGCTGGATTTCATAAGTAGGGTTAGTGATCTCTCCCTACTCCAGATCAGTAGAGATACCACAAGGATTCCTATCATATGGTGCACTTAATTATGATAAATAAGCAGGGATAAATTAAGCCTATAAAAGGCCCAGATGGATATTATATTTGCATCGTGAATGCATGCTATGATGAAAATATGGCAGTTGGAGGGCCCCTTTGAAGCAGAGCTCTGGATCCACACTTAATCTGTATTGTAAAAAAGATGTGAACAGTAAATTCAGCAGTTCATGACAAGCATATTGGAAGATTTTGGCTTCAGGAAAGAACTCTCATTTTAATTTGTGTTGAAGAGAATGGGGGTGGAAAGCTCAGGCATGAAAGGTCGAATAGGTTTAGCTGGCGTGTAATTTTTTGGTCAGTTGCAATTGAGACTGGAGCTGAATAAAACCAGACGCACTGGTGTTGTTCCAAAGTTCCAGGAAACCTACCTGATTTACAAGTGTATTTGTATTTGGACCACTTATGGAGTGCAGCCCCTACAATTGCTGTGCAAGGTCAGGAAAGACGTGGTTCATGTTAACAATATGACTCCACTGGGAAACCGGTGGTTTTACTCACTTCTACTCATGAATAAATTACATTTTTTAAAAATTCATAGGAGACAGCAAAATCATAGGAAAAACAGCTCTTGCATTTAGAAAGATAGCTTACTATTGGGAGCTGAACATTGCTGAACTTCTCTAAATCAAGTATAAAAATATCTTTTTACATCATTTTGATTTATACAGAAAAGCAAAAATAGGCAAACAGTAAGAAGTCAAATTTAGCATTTACACTGCAACTCTGAGATAACAGAAGCTCTGTTCAGAAGTATCTCAAAAGTCATGTGCATTTAAGCCAATAGTGTCCAGTATTATGGAAAAACTATTAAAACAGAATGGGAGAAGCATCTGTGACATATATGGGTTTTAAGAAAAAAAATATTTCTTAGGTATTTCTTCCTTGATTTTTCAATTTGCCTTGTAGTGCTGTGATCTTAGTTTTGATGTATTGATGTATCATTATCATTGTTATCTATTTCTGCCCTTACCATGAGGATTCGTATGACTTTAAGTCACAAAAGAGATTTTTTCTTTTTTTTGGAGTGTTGTTTAGCTGTATTTTAAAATGTTTTCTGAAACACTGGTTCTCTTTCCACTACATCAGACTCTTTTTCCCTGGACAGTTCATCTTGGCTTCACCTTTTCTATCTGTTCCATGGGCTGGGGGAAAGAAGCTTTACTAAATTTTGAACATATAAGTATTCCACAACCAAATGGATTAGAAGTGAAATCCAGTTCAATAATTTAAGTGATTGACAGTGGGGTGAATTCTGAGACACAGAAGGATTACAGCCAGGTTATATGAATGCAAACCAACTTTTAAAATGTCATTGCAAGGTTTATTTGGCTTGTACAGCTCCAGGGGTCCTTATAGCACAGTATATTTGCAGATTAAAAAAAAAAAAAAAACAAAAAAACCCCAACAAAACACCAAAGAAAAAAGGTCTGTTAATTCTCGTCTAATAAAACAAAAAGGGATTCAATAAAAGCTGAGATGATGGATAGGCTTGTGATCTTGGAGGTAACTGGGGCTCAACTCTAAAATGTGCATCAACTGAGAAAGAAAACTCAAAAGGATAGGGGTCTGTATGTCCCTATATGTGGCACTCACTTCAAAGACCCATATTCTGGTTTTTTTCCCCCATTTATAGCTATGATTTTTATAGCAAAATGGAAAGGCAGAGAATAGTCTGAGAAAAAATTTCCTCTAAATATCCAGTAACATGGTATTCCAAGCTATTTCCTGGGGATACTTTATATGACAATATTTTTATTCATACAGTGGTGGGAAGACTATACCATAACTCTCTTTTATACCCGTTTTCTGAGGAAGAGAGATTTGACTTGATGATAAAGCCCAATGGTACTGATGAATGATGAGCAAAGGTGGGACCCAGAATTAGGCTTCAGACTGTCTGGCAGACAAGGTTACACTCTAGTCCTTGCTCAAAGCTCCCCTAAAATGAACTAAGATGCTTTTGAGTTTAGGATGTTGGGCTTCTTGTCTCTTTTCTGAACCTTTTCTTATGCATTTTATAGGATATCTGGGATCCCATCTGGCTACTGTGAAATCTGTGAAGTTTCAAGACTTTGAGATATCCAACATTCAAGTCCACCTCATTTTCAAACCAGACCCTGCATATTCTGTGATGAGCTTTGGTGCTTGAAGAAATGACTCCTCAATATATTACTATCTACAGAAACTCTACCTCTTCTGAACTGCTCTCTACAGAGAGTTTATTTTGTTTTGCTTTGTCATCTTCATGCCTCTCTGAGATCTAAATTTTCCCACAGTCTTCTGAATTTAAAGAAAGGAGATAGGTCATTTACTACTCTCAACTTTTCTTTAGGCAAGACTTAACCAGTTATTTTATTTAGCATCCCCTGCTGTTTTATCCAGATATAAAGAGATCTAAAGAGTTTGTGTGTTCTATGTAGAGGTTGATTTTAGGAATATAGGAGTGGTACATGCCACCTTTACATGTATGCACAGCCTCTCCGAACTTTGGTTTATTGGCTTTCAGTTACAAATATTATTATTTCATGAGACTTCTTACTTAGATGCTTCAGGGGTTAAAACTGACCCGCCAGTAGGAATTAATTCAGGAAAAGGTAGTGTGGGTTCATTGGCAGGTTTCCTGCTTATCTGGGTAGTGCAAAAATTATGGTGAATTTTGTTGTGGTAGTGATCTCCTCTGCCTAGACTGGAGTTCAGAGGCAAAAACTGAGTGTGGCATTTGATATATTTGCACCAGTGAACACAACGTAACAGGCAGGGTGCAGGGTGAGAAGTCAGACTGTTGATTTTGGGCAGATATATGCAAGGGCAAATACAAGAAAGGCATGCAGAGATGTCACATGTTTTTTAAGAGGCCATGAAAGGACATTTTGATGTTCACTACTGTTAAGCAGTGTAAATTGGTTCAGTTTCATGAATAAACTATATTTGGCTTGTACCTGAATTTTTCATGAATTGTTAGTGTATTTTATGAAGCTGTTGAGAGAGTATTGCTTCCATCAGTTCTGTGTCTGTTCTGCAAAACAAGGTAAATAATTGATTTTTTTCCTCCTTACTTGAAAAAGGGTTGCGCAATGCTAAACAGAAACAAACAAACAGAAAAACTTTCAAGAACTTGCATCACCAAAGAAAGAAACACAAATTCCTGCCTGCAGCTCATGTCGCTACACTGGGAATATCTCCTAAAAGATACAGAGCGTACAAAGACAGAAGCGTTAGTGATGGTCTTGCTTATATCAGCTCAAATGAAACAGCTATACCAACAAAAGCACTACCTTGCTCATAAAATCTTGTCTGCAGTAGAGATGTTGCCAGAAAAGAAATGCTGGTTAAAAAAAAAAAAAAAAAGACCCACAAAAATCACACTCTTAACTGATATTCTTACATGAGTAAAAGTTTGCAGCAACTCCTGGCTCTTATTTCTGGTTGCTCCTTAGGAAGCCCAAGGTCTTATGCTGGAAGATAACCCAGAGAACTGTTAATGACTCCAATTAAGAGGTGTGAATATCATTTACACCTATCTGTTCCCTTTTAGCAAGAAAGACTGCAGCCAGAAACACACAGAGTATAATCCTACAGAGAGTATTTCCAACAGAAAAGGTTGAATTTATTTGAATTGTACAACTCCTTACTCTGAAAAGAAAAAAAAAGAAAAATAAAAAGATATGTAGAGTATTTTAGAGGGACAAAAATAATAGTTCTCCTGCTGTGTGTTCTCACTTTGAAACAAATGGAAAAAAATTAAGACAATGATTAAATAAAGCTCCAGAATATTGAAAATATTCTTTAGAAAAATATGTAAATACAAACAATATGTGATTTAGAAATGTGAGCCAAAAATATGCTTAAAAAAATAGACTTGCAGATTTTTCATTGATTGCTAGCAGGCACTGGTTACAAATTTTAAAATTATGAAATTCTGGTTTTAGTTTACACCTGTAAATGAAAATATTTCTTGTTTAAAACCACTCATTGCTTTCCAGTGCAGAGGGCAAATACAAACAAATTCATTTTTCCAAAATACTAACATTTCTTCAGGACCTCTTCAAAGTGTTTCTAAGTAAACATAGGGCTGTAACCAGATTCCAATTACCCATAGTGTCAGTTGCCTAAACTTGGTATTTCTTTTTTTTATTTGGAAGGTGTGTATTCCAGAGATGTCATCCATCCCGTGGACCATGTGGTCTGGTGTCCATCATGCTGGCTAGTGTCTCACTGCCTCTTCTGTCCTCCTGGCCCAATCTTTGCTCTCCATGAAGCTCTGTGAAGAAGCAGCATTCCCCTTTCTCTTCCAAGTTGGTACAGCAGCTGCTACTGGGACAGCAATCCATGAGTGAATTCCTAGGCACCAAGGTAACCAGGATAAGTTATTACACAGCTTCTGCCTCAACAAATATCTCCAAATCATCCCCGAGTACATCCCTTTTGGATAGGTTAGTGCACTTTCATTAGGAGATGGCTTCCATGCATCAACCAACTCAATGTTGCTGTTAGTCTAAACAGTCTCGTAAAGCACGTTTCATGCTGAATATACTGTCAAGGACAGGGAAAAAACAGTGAACTGGTGAGGACATCAGGAGTAACCAGGAAAAGCAGGGCGTGGCTATGATCATTTGCCAACAATGGCCATTTACCAAAAATCTTGTGCTTTTTTCTGGCTTCCCGGCTCTGAGTTTTTTTAGAAAAAGTGATTTTTTTTCTGTGGCGGCCAGTGCATCATTTGGGTTTCACAAGTACTTCAGCCTGAAAGGTGATTCCTCTCACAGTATGCAGAGGCTACCTGGCTAGAACAGAGCTGGTACAAACACTTTGCTGAAATTATTTCCTTGCAAAGCTATATGAACATTTTGATTTAAAAAAAGAAAGAACAAACAACAACAACAACAACAAAAAGCAACCAAAAACCCAAATAAAATGAATCAAACACAAAATAGAAATACAAACCCTTCTGTTCTGCTTTAAATATATTTTTTTATTTCAGGTTAAACAAATGACCAACATGTTATGTAGGAAGCAAAATTATTAAGAAAATGAATATTTTCCTGTTACCCTTATTTGGGTAATAAAGACAAATAAATCAAGCAGCTGAACAGGAACAAAGACAAATTTTTGCCAGTGTGAGAGTGTGGAAGAAGAAGTCCATGGCAGCTAGAATTGGTCCTATAGCCACTTTTGTTTAAGCGTGACTTTGTTAGAGGTAAGCATTGCACTACAGCCTACTGTGCTTGCCTTACAATCTATTGTAATTGTCTGTTTTGGAGAGTCTGTGCTGCTGATGAAGAAGCTTTTCCTGATGAAGAAGCTTTGCTTCTTAAAAGAGAGGCTCTTAGTGTTTAAGCCTGATTCTCTAGTACTTTGCTTCTGTGTTTGGGGCTGACACATATACAAAAAGTCTTGATAGCATTTGTATTATCCTTATTTTTAATTTGCCACCCTCTTCTTTAAATTTAAGCAGCCTGAAGGCTGCTTTAAATAGTATTTTACTTTCCACACCATTTGAGGTCCTGAAGCAGACTTGCTCTAAGCATGATCTAATCTGGCCACCGGCAAGCCTGGGAAGAGGGTAGGTAAAGTGCTCATTCCCCAGCTCTGTAGGAATTTTGTGTGAGGCATGAGCTTGTTTCTGCCCACAAACCTTGACATCTTGTAAGTGAACCTTAAAAGCATTTTAATGAAACTGAGATTCAGCAACCTTGTTCATTAGAAAATACAATCATGCCTCTTAGTTTTGATATGTATGAGTAAGAAAATTTCTTATTTCCACTGAGGGTACCAAAGGCAATGACTCATAGTGGTATTTTTTCTGTTTAGAAAGTCAGTATATAGTGCTTATCACTGGGACATCACTTTAAAATGACTGAATTGGTAGTATTACCCTCATTTTACAAAAGATATTTGAGGCATAGGCATATCAAATTACTTATATAAGGTCATACAGTATTCCAGTGGGAGTACATAGAGATTGATATTTCTTCTGCTTACAAGGCATTTAATATTTTAGGCTTGACTGTATCCTGTACCGCGTATTTGCAAAAGAGGCATAGGATGAAATGATTCTACAGCAAGGGGAAGAATGCCCCTAGGAGAACTCACCAGTGTTCAGCAGACGTGCTGTCCCCGCCTTTTGTGAATGCAGAGAATTACCTCCTGATTTTCTGGTACTTGCTCAGTCATGGAGCAGGGGAATACGTGGAGCTCCCAGCAAAGGAGTAGGCGAATCCCAGCTGTGATGCCTTATGTTTTCTTGGGAATCCTGGGAAAACAGCACATGTGTTCCTCTGAAGGCAAGGACTGCCAGTCTGCCCCTTATATAGCTGCCAGAGAGTTTGGGGAGAAACCTCTATGATGTTTTATGACTGACTTGGTTGGCTCTGTCTTGGAGGCTATAATGCTTAGAAAGCTGCTGTCTCAAAGCACCTTCTTTAAGTTTTTTGTTTCTCCCTACCATCCGTGTGAAGAGCTGGGTACTTGTGAAGAATGAACTAAAAAGCCCACCTGATGAATAGACAACCACGTAAGAAAAAAAGCACAGATGAACTCTTCTCTTTTGTATGAATACCCTGGCAAGGTACACAGTCATATTTCTTCCCGTTCCTCTGCTACCATCACTCTTTCATTCTTGTCTGTGCAAGTTCCGCTGCTTAAAGAGCAGCAGGTTTAAACGCTGGGTTTTTTCCCATGTAGACTGTTGTAAGTGTTTGCTGTTAAGGTTATATCATCATCTGACAATAAAGAACGTGGGGTGGAATTTTCTCAGCCCGAGAAAAGCCTACATTTCAGAAGTTTTATTTAGGTCGTGACTGTTCTAAACATGATTCTCTTTGGCAAAAATTATGTTGAAACATCTTTCCATGTGTTGCATTTATGTAGGAAAATCAGCCTGGATGCTGGTTTTCAGTCTGAATTCATTGCTTTCAGAGTGCAGTGTGCATACTCAGAATCCAGTCTGGCAATCTGGGTGTTTAAACTGAGTTTAAACATCTTTCTTTGTGGGTCCTGTTCAAAACAGGACTTTTCAGAATTTGGTCTCCAAACTGGATCATTTTATATAACTATGAGGTGATGAAGCTTCTGCAACATGGGGGCTTTTAGACTGAAAAAGGAGCTAATCTTCTGCAATATGTGAAGGTTCATTTGAATAGATACGGTTTAGGATAATTTTCTAGGTTATATCATTTGTGGTTGAGTCCTTTTCTGATTTTCTTTTGTTGGAAATAATGCATTTTGGCACAGTAGATGAAACTGGCAATTAGAAAGCAGTTTCTTTTTAGAAGGATGTCCATCAGAGTGCAAAACAGTAGAAAATAATAACGTTTGAAAATGTAAAAATAAATAAAATGAAGACTATTCTCCCTTGGGTGTCATTCACACTGTGCTTTTCACTTAATAAAAAAAGCTCTTAGCATGATTTTTCCCAGTCTAAGCAGTTGGTGTTAAGGTGTTGATGGTCATTAGCAGGATCTAGAGTCAGCCAATTAGATTTATTTTTGCAGCAAATTAAGCCACAAGACTTTAGAGTCTGTGCTTAGCAGAGTCTGCTTCTGACAGGATTTTGGACAACCGTGTTTCCTAACGAGTAGCAAAAGAGTAGAAAGAAAGGGTGTGGAAAGCCTCAGCCTGTCTGAAAGGCAAATACCTCCTAACCCCATAGAAACAGTCTGAAATGCTGAAGATGGCGTAGCAGAGGAGTACGTGCCAACACAGTCACCCTCTCAGGCTGATGAGATGAGCTATTATTAACGGGATCTGAGTCAGGATATTGATATGGGGGGTTTCTACATCACAGGCTTGCCAGAAGCAGTGTTGTTTCTCTTTTCTGATGGAGGGACACAGATGTCTGGGGTATCTGGTTACTGCTTTGGAGTCCTGCTCATCTTGCAGTATCACAGAACTGTTGAATTCGGGACGGACCTCTGAGGATCATCTAGTCCAACGCCACTGTTCCAGTGGGACCAGGTGGGGCCAGTTGCCCAGGACCATGTCCAGTTGAATTTTGATTATCTGCAAAGAGAAGAGACTCCACAACCTCAACCTATGCCAGTGTTCCATCATTCTCAAAATAAAAAACAACAAAAAAACCAAAAAAAAGCCCCACCCAAACCAAAAAACTTATGCTTAAATGTAATTTCTGTGTTCCAGTGTGTGCCCGTTGCCTCTTGTCCTGTCACTGGACACCACCATCTTTTTAGTCACCCTGCGCTGGAGTTTCTCATATATTTCCATGTCTCCTTTGTACTGGTGAGCCCAGCACCAGACCAGCACCCCAGATGTGCCTCACCAGTGCTGAGAAGAGAGGAAGGATCGCTTACCTCAAGCAGCTGGCAATGGTCTGCCCAATGCAGTCTGGGATGCTATTGGCTTACTGTTTTCCAAGAAAGGAGAAATTGTTAATGACAAAAAAATACCTGCTAGCATCGCCATGCTGCCTCGTTCAGAGCTTCAGGAAGGACTGATACAGAAACAAAGAAAAGCACATTTCCGAAATAGCCAAACAAGGGAGAGATGCTTGATGTTGAGGTGGTGGAATCGCCGTCCCTGGAGGTATTTAAAAGATGGGTAGACGCGGTGCTGAGGCACATGGTTTAGGGGTGGTTTTGGCATAGGTTTATGGTTGGACTTGATGATCTTGAAGGTCTCTTCCAACCCAAGTTATTCTATGATTCGATGATTCTATGTCCACATGGTAATGGACATTCTACATTGAAATAACATTTAGCATCATATTTAACTGCCAAGACCACTTTTTCTTCCAAAACAATCATGAAACTCTCCAATGTTTCTGTTAAATTGAAACAAGTATCAATTCAATCCCTATTGCAGTCCTTATCTCTTAGCACTACTCACAAAATTATCACTTGAGTGCACCTATGCCGCTTTGGGGTTGGATCCTAATGCACCCTGTATCTGTGCTGGGGTGGCAGAGGGGACTAAAGATCCCGTAATGTCCCTATGTGGAGCAAAAGTCCAGCAAAGCATTGCCCCAGAGAAATGAAGAAGCTGCAAGGTAGGAGGTATGAATTGCAGCATCTCTGATGGTTAGTTTTGGGATGGGGCAGTTTGGGCCTTCTCCTTTGTTCACAGCTGTTACCAAACCATCATTGGTAACCTGTCAGAAAATGGCAAAATGGAAAAATTAAACAATGGATAAACAGTACAGGACGTACTTTTTTTTTCAATTTACTGACAATGATAATATCCTTTTGATCAATTAGGATAATCTGGCACAGAGAGACCACAGTAATCTCTTACTAAATTTTGTGAGAGTTTATTACATCCTGCAGTATATATGAGATTGCTGTAAGAAATACATCATTTTATAATTCATAAATATTTCACAGTATGTAATCAGTAAGAAATATTAGTAAAGTTTTGGTAATATGAAATCTGCACAAGTATGATTTATGCCTGCTTAAATATAATTTACTTAGTATGTGGAAAGAAGTTTGGATCCATGGTGGCGACTGGGAAAAATCAGGTTCATTTCTTACAAGTGCAAAAGTTAGATTACTGTGTTAGTGCCCAAGTAATCTGCAGTGTGTTAAGGGATTGTTAAGAAGAGAAGGTTGAGGGGAGACCTTCTCACTCTCTACAACTCCCTGAAAGGAGGTTATAGCCAGGTGGGGGTCAACCTCTTCTCCCAAGTAACAAGTGACAGGACAAGAGGAAATGGCCTCAGGTTGTTCCAGGCGAGGTTTAGGTTGAATATTAGGAAAAACTTCTTTACCGAAAGGGTTATCAGGCATTGGAACAGGCCGCCCAGGGAGGTGGTGGAATCGCTGTCCCTGGAGGTATTTAAAAGATGGGTGGACATGGTGCTGAGGGACATGGGTTAGTGGTGAGTTTGGCAGTGTAGGTTTATGGTTGGACTCGATGATCTTGAAGGTCTCTTCCAACCCAAGTGACTCTATGATTCTATGATTCTAAGATTGTTCTGCCAAATGAAAAATACTTACTTTTGTTACTTTCACAAAGCTGTTGAACACGTTCTTGTTCTTCAGGAAAACCGGGGAATGTGTTTCAGAGAGTGGATCATCTTTGAGGACGCCTCTGGAAGACATTTGAACCAATCCCCCTTAACAGGTAGAATAGGCTCCGAAGTTTCTTTCTCTGGATAGGGACCCCAAATGTCTTCAGGCTGTTTCTGATGATTCACCTGATCACTGAGGCACAGAAAATGTCTCTGTGTGAAATGGTGTCCTCCACAGAGTCCTATACACAAGCTAACAGAAAAAAATATTAGCATTTATTTTGTATTTGTTTTGTGGACCCTCTGACTCGTATTAATGATTGAGCAAAGACTTTTTAAATTTCTTCTGGAAACTTGTATTTACAACCCTGTGCTCATCTCTCACTTGTCCACACGTAAGTTCCAGGTTTCCTGCAATCAGACTTTACCTGAACATAAGCTGTCTCATATCTTGTAGGTCCTACCATACTTATTTACACCGTGCATCTGGTTTGCATAGCAAAGCATTTTTGCAAGCTGGTTTCTGAATGATTTGTCTCTCATTTTAGGCCTGCCTTTACTTATGTGCATAGGGGAGGAAAACTGGGTGACACAGCCAGGAACAGTGAATTGTGAGATTATAAATCCAGATAAATCCCGATACATGCCAAACATATGAAAAAAAAAAAAAAAAAGATAGAGGAATTTTGAGCCAATTGGGTCAGGCCCATTCCTACAGTTTTAGCAACACTTCCAGAGTTGGATCAGATACCAAAAATATTAAATAAAGGGGTAAAGATAATAGAGCAGTATGGTCTTTTGGAAAACCTTAAGGCCAGCCCTACCATTTGAGGCATAATTTAAGAGTTAAATCCGTCAGTTTCTGGAGCTGTAAAAATGCTTAGCTGCCTTGTGCTTTCTGTTGACCAAGATATTATCCGTTTGGCAGAGGACTCCACCAAGCTTTTCAGAGTAATGACCTGGAAGATTTTGTGATCCAAGAAGATGTGAGACAGAAAGAAACCATTGCCAAATTACAGATTGGGCATCCAGTTATGAGAACATTTTTACATCTTCTGAAAAGTCCTAAAGTGCCTGGATCTACGTGCTGCTTCCTGCAGACAAGCTCATAAAGCTTGGCAAAAAAATCTGCAAAGAATCTGATATTCCAGACTGAGTGTTTTGGAGACAAAGTCGTGTTTGGTAACTAGCGCCTTGGGGTTTGACTCAGGAAATTATATTCCCTTTCTCCATTTTGCTAATCTCTCCTTTCCTTCCAGCTTGTAATGAGAAAAAATTCATATGAACATTGACGCTGTAGATTGATTCACATTGGATTTTAGATTTCCACCAAACACTCCCTTGGTATTTTTCCTTGTTCTTGGAAATTTTTCAGGTAGTGCTTTATAATCTCAGATTATAAATCACTGTGGAAACTATCCCATTAAGTCAAACCCTTTCTTTAGTCTTTTATGCCTTGATTTGTATAATCCATATCTACTGATTTTGCTGCATGGTTTTGTGCAAGATCAGTGGTAGGAAATTTCATCATGCACATCTTTCTTCTGTGCTTTCCAACAGGAAGCCTTATATTCTTCCTCCTTTTCCTGCAAATAATTAGAAAAGAGCTTTGATAATGCAGTTTTTAAAGAAAATATAATTTTAATTATCACCTTTATCAACTCTAAAAAATGTACTCACAATCCAGAAAGTATGCTTTTGGAGAATATTATCTTTGCTGAGACTATATGATAGTAGTGGCTGGCTAAAAGACATGAAAAAATTTAATCTGTGGCTTGTTTTCTTTCAAACAGGAAATACTGAAGGATCAAGATATAAAAGTAGATAGAGGTTGTACTGAAACTTCACTGTCAATGAGGCATGCGATAGAGTGAATGCATGCTAGTGACTGGCATGATATATTATTCCTGCTTGCAATAGCAGGAATATAATACACATTATCACTGGGTTGATATCATCAATGTTATCACTTGGTCAATCTGAAACTCAGTTCTCCATAAGTCAGTTTTCATCATTCCAGAGATCCAAACAACATTATTATTTTTTTGAATGATACTAGTGTAAAAAATAATGTATGGGGTGAATCAAGCATAATATTGTATTATGCTCATTCTCTGCATGTGCACTGTCACAGACACGCTTTCTAATTAAAGAGCCTTGTAGCATTATATTATTTTGGTAAAACACTCAAGTACTTTGAAGCCCAACAGTCACATTTCCAAGGTTCACAACTAGTTCTGTTGCTGCCCATTTTAAGTACACTTGAGTGAATAAGTACTTGATCATAATTTTGAGGAAGTGGCTGTATTACCTATTTAAAATAAATATATTATCCATTTATTCTCGTGAAATGATAATTTTAGTGCTTTTACACAGTACTGTGGCAGAATGTTAACTGATTCTAGAAGGATAACAGATTCCAGGGTGCTCCAACACAAAGCAGTTGCTCTTCTTATAACACTGTACATACTTTGCCTGTTTTTTATAAATTAAGGGGGAAAAATCCAAGCCATTTCAGGGATGGGATTAAGAACATGGAAATAAGAACAAATTCTTTCGGTGTCAATAGACAGATCGGTCCCTTCAGTCTCCTGTTTTACTTAAAAGAGTACATCCCATCTAACACTTATTTTTCTCAAGAAAAAAAAATCCCAAATTGTATTTTTGCGTGCTCCTCCAACATGAAATCTGGAAGTACTTTTAATTCCAACAGGTATAAAGCTCTGCAGCACAGTGCTGGCTCCAGTGTGCTGTATGATCCTCAAAGAGCCTGCTCCACATATCATGGACAGAGCTCGGCAGCAGGCTCTGGGAACGCAATCTGGTGGAGGTCCAGTTTCCATCCCCATGTTAAGGTCAAGGGATTTCAGAACCCCTTTCAGTAAAACCAAAACTCGCAGGTCTCCAAAGCTCCACTCTGGTGCTCAGCACCTATGATCCACTGCTGGCTAACAAATTCTGGAGCCCCGTCCAAGCTAGAATTGCCAACTCATTAGTTGTAAAATGTTGGACAGACTTCCCGCTGTAAAAGGAGACCCTGAAGAATATCCTTGAGGAATATGGAAGCAGCATCTGGAGGTTTTGTTTTGCCATTGCCAAAGTATTTCTGTCCTGTCCTCTGACTGTAACAGCAGTTTGGAAATTGGAAGCGTGCTCAGCTCTGGTGAATGAGGATCACATACAGCAGACAAGACTACTTTTGCGGGGGAACTGCCGTCTTCAAAAAAATGTTGTAATAATATCATTCCAGTTCTGAATCTCTTCGGTTAAAGACTGGTCTGGTCACTAGTCTTGTTACTCTCACATGGGTATTCCGGTGGTCACCAACGGTCCTTTTTGTTTTTCCTTGCCTGGCAAGGAAACCATGTATTGAGGTAATACATTATTAATTATTGCTGGTAATTTTGATCAGACTGTAAATTGTGACCATTGTTCCTGAGGAGAATGGTGAGGAAATGAAGTACTTAGCCTTGGTTGTGAAGGCACACACAATAATGTCAGCTGGGGTAACCATTCATAGGTTTTCCAGAAAAAATGACATTGAAGTAAGTGTTGCACTAACTTGCAGTAAAAGACATGTATTTCTGTACCTTATTCTAAGCCACCATAGTGGTTTAGCCCTAGTGCCAAGGTTTACCAGGAATGAATTTGGAGAGCATCTATGAAAAGAACTGACTTACGGAACAACTTGGTGTTATTAAAAAGAATTTTCCTCTTATCTAATATCCAAAGAGGTCCTAAGGCAGGGACTTACTGAGTATTCACTGATTTATCCATCTCTTGCACCACTGTTTTCAGCAATGGTTTAGTGGATCCCTGCAGCAATATAGGAACCAGCAGACTAGCTCATCTCTTGCTGATGTGTAGTGGTTTTTTTCTGCAGTCATACTTATCACTTTTGTTAAACTAACTCTCTCTGAAATGTTTATGCGTCTACTTTAGCCGGAAGTAACAATCTTTGTGCAGCTTCGAAGTGTGGGATTCTATATACCAAGGCTGACTTACAACAAAATAAAGCGGTTGGTTCATTGCAGCTGAAATTACTAAAGCTTTATGTCTTTCTGGAGAGAAAAATGCATTTGGGGCTGCATGTTTCATTGAGATTTCTACCAAGGAGCTGCCTTTTGGTCCTCTGCTGTTGTAACCAAGCATAGTGCCGTCAAAAACAAAGAATATGGATGTAAAACCCTTCACAATTACTGTAGGCTGCCTTCAAGCTTGTCATCCTATCCAAAAATCCTAAGAAATTTCTTTTAATTTACATGGTAACCTTAAATTCTTCCTAATCATCTAGGCTTTTTACAGCCAGCTACCTCAAATGCAGCAAAATGATGGGTTTTTTGGTGTCACCTTACAGTCACTTTGCATACATCAAAGATCAAAATTATTTAAAGTCAAATCTAGAAGGTACTCTTAATTTTATAAAATTCAAAATTGTGTGTACATATGTGGTCACACACTCATTTTTTTCTAACAGCAGCCTTTAATTATTAACTCACATTTAAGATTTGGTCACCTCCTGCTTAATTATGGGATCAGTCACAGCAACTGAAAGGGATTAAATCTGTATAGACAGTTACTCTATTTGGAAAGGAATGGGAGCAGTATTAATTGCTGAGGTAAAAAATGAAATAAGTATATTTAATAACAGGCCCTGCCATCATGTGCAGAAATACTATCACAAAGCTGTGAATAATTATTTCTTATTTCTAATATATTATTATTATTTATTACTTATTTTATTATTATTAGTCATTAAACTCAGGAAGGCCATATGTTGTCATTGGGGATATATTTACTGTCACTATTGTTTTGCCATATTGTTTTTTTGGAGGGGTGGGGACGCCTGAGCTACCTCTCTTCCAATGTAAAAGAGGCCGTGATGTGTTGAGGGTAGCTATGGAAAACCCTTAACTATTACTTTTCAAGTCAATACCAATTTTTTGACTTCCTGGCATGGATACTTTTTCACATCTCCAAGCAGCCCGCACACAGTAGCAAAAACTTGCAGTTGTTGTGATTCTTTCTATTCTCGCCATGAACAATTCAAGGAAGAACGAAGGATCTGAAGAGAAGTCAAGTAGATTAGCTTAGAATTAAAGCAATGACTTTGTCTAGTGCCATTGTCTTTGATGCCTGGGTGCACTGATGCCCTGAGAGGTGGCAAGCCTTCCCTAGAACACTTTGGGTCATTGCAGCATGTGCATAAAATGAATCATCCGCAGTTCTTTAAAAGCATTCAGTCCGAGCTGCTAGTTCTTATCTCACAGGGGCAGGAATATATATAATTCTTGCAAGGAAAGCTCTATTTCCCTTGGTCCATATAATTTTTTGACAAGTTCAGGGGGGAAAAAGACACCTTCCCAAAGTCTTTAAAGTTTTTTATTTTGTTTCCAAGTAAATTCAAAAGGAGGGCGGGGGGTGAATTAGATGGAAATTTCTCTAAATGGGACAACTGTAGTTTTGTACCGCAGTCTGGACATCAGGGAGGATTACACATGAGTCCAATGCTGACAAATATTGAGATCGTTGGACTTCTGTAAGAAGAAAGGATGGCCATAGAGAGTGCCAACAGTGGGGACAATCACAGCTGAGGTCAGATCACCCCCTACGGTGAAGTGGCTCAATTTCTCTACCTACGCCAATTGACTCATGGACAAATCCCAGTCTGCCCTGTCTAGTTAAAACTTGCTGCAAGAGCAGTCTTACTAAAGAGAGAGGAATTTTCTTTAGACCGCACCACCAAGCTAAATGCATGGGACTTTTAATGTGTAGCACACTTAGACCAGAAGTGTATGGATGAAATCTGCTGCTCAGAAATATTTTTTTTGTAGTTGTAGAGGAAGAATCGTATTAAATATGTGCTCCAGCTCTGAAGTTTAATTTATTTTAACTGATGATTCTTTCACCATCTTGCATTCTTTTTCGGTTAGATGGGGATAGAAGCTTTTGTCCCTGGGTTTCAGCATGTCTGCATGGAAGTGGTGGAAAAGATTTTCAAGCACAATCAGAATAACACGTAGCATCTCTCCTTCATGTAGTTCAGCACCCAAACTGTGCACATAGAATGATCCTAGTTACATCTTACACGTTTTAATGAAACATTCCCATAATGTTGTAATGCAATATTTTATCTTGATTTTTGTCAGAGGATTTTGACAATGTCAGTACCTTGTAGTGTTTTGGTGATTTTTTGTCACATCAGAATTTAGTTACAGAAAAAAATGTCACCAGAAAATTTTGTTGGCTTTATTAATCAAAATTGTGAAAGCTGAGTCTTAGCCTGTGACAATATAGTTGTGTCATTCAGAGGAAATTAACCTGAGTCTGTTTTTTACAAAAACAGTCATAGAATACTCCATTAATTTAAGTCTTCCCCATTTTTTTGTTAACATCAAGTGCTTAGTCCTTGTGAAAGAACAAGAGGTACTTGGAGTAAAAAATGGAAAGGACTGAACGTGTCTAAAAGCACTGGAAAAGGCAAGAGCTCTTTGAGCAGCCTTCAAAGACAACTCATTAGCCTTTCCTGAGCTGTCATTCATAGCTGAGTACTTCAATTTGAAACATATAGCAAATGTATAGAATGATACATCTTTAATGCGAATGCATTTGTGAAATATACCAGACCAAATTTTTCCAATGTAATATTCAGTAGTTTGCTGTTAATCTGTACAAATGCAAAGTCAGACCCGACGTGATAAAAAGAAGAAATGGGCCGTGAGCTCTTCAAAGCTACAAAACCATGTTCTCCCTCTCACTTTGTGTATTTTGCCAGCCCAATGGTGTTCTCCCACTTTTCCTGCAGTGTACTCAATGCCTGTCTTGCACTGGTCTTTGCAGTAGGTGCCAGCTCCATGACCTCTGGACACGCCGGCACAGTTTGGGAAAAAAAAGGGCAGGCAGCAGCAGAGCAGTAACGATTTAGGGGCTGCTTGCACAAGTTGCATGCATTCAAATCTGTGGGACCAACTGCAATGCAGCATTGAAGGAGGTCCACAATGACTGCAAATAAGGGTGATGTTACTTTTCTGTCTTTAAAAAGAGAGGAGCTGAAGACGACCTGACCTGCCCTGAGAAAGGAAGTATGTCCTCTTAAAAGCAGTTTCAAAGAACGTGATATACAAGAAAAGTAATCAGGGATAGTCAGCATGAGCACAAATTGTGCTAATTCAATCTGATTGCCTTAAATGAGCGTATGAAGAACAGGGAGAGCACTGGATGCTCTCTGCCTTGACATCAGCTCCCATGGCATTTGTAAAAAGAGAATGGATTAGAAGATTTAGGTGGGTTAAAAATTCACTAGACTGTCAGCCATGAAGTGTAGCAATATATGGGCTGGTGTCCCACTGGCAGCCAGGAACAGACGGTGCCTAAGAGGTCTACTCAAGAGTGTTTAATTGCAATTGCTAGGATGACAAAGAGTGCCTCCTCAGCCGGTTTGCAGACCATGCAGAATTAGGGGGAGTGGTGGACCCAAGGGAAGAGCCCCCATCCTTACTTCCTAGGAGGATGGCTTGGCTGGATGCTGAGTTGAGTGTGGGTGGTCTGGGGAAGGGGAGGCAAAGGAATGGTCCAATAGCAATAGAAAACTGTCCATGTGAAGTGCTGTTCCAAAGAGAGCAGAGTCAAACTTAAGTAGGTGGCACCAGACTATCTTGTGGAAAGGACCGCAAATTGCGGCTTGAAATATCCATATTGGACATCAGGAAGAATTTCTTCAAGAGGAAGTAGTGCAGTCTAGAAAGTGTGACACAGAGAGGCTGAGCAGACTTTGCCCGTGGAGATTTTCAAGACTTAGAGAGAGAAATCCACGGCTGACCTCATCAACTGTTTATGATATTAATGCTTTGAGCAGGAGATTGGAGTACAGACCTCCAAATCTACCTTCAGATGTAAACAGCGTCTCATCCAGGCCACCATGCAGAAAGGAGAGTTCTAAAACTATGTTTATTCCAGGGGAATCATGTTTATCTAGCTCCTGGTAGATATAAGCGTTGTTGGTTTTTGGTAAAACACACACACACAAAACTTATCATGTGCAAAATGTTGACTGTAGTGACATTTATTGTGTATTGTCCTCCTTCTTCTAGTGTATGGTTACAAAGATCTTCCCGGTTCTTTTACCTTGTTACCTCAGAGTAAAGCTGAAAGCATTTATTTCTTTAACAAATTAGGTATTAATTAAGGTAAGCAGGGGACTGGAGCAGATAATTGCTGTTACAAAGCGTGATAGCAATGATACATTCCTTAAAGGAAAAAAATGCTCTGCAGTTTTTTGCAAGGCACTGAGAGACAAGAGTGGTGATACAAGAAAACTACTAATAGTATTTGCTCTTCTTTATTTACACTATGGTTACAATAATTTTATGCAAGAATCACTTTGAAATTGAGAACAGCTTGGTGTATGTCATTTTCTACTATGACAAATAGAAGGAACGTAACAGGTTTGAGTATATAATGGTCAGTGCCACAAATAAGAATCATGCCACTTCTGCAAAAGTTTCAGGAAGAAAATATATTTTTAGGAATTTAAGATTAATGAATTTAAGATTAGTCTTAAATTCATTGCTGACAGAGCACTGTTTACAACTACACGTGGAACTGACTTCCAAATACCAATTTTGAAGGATGCAGGATATTTTTCTTAAATTCACTTTTTAGTTGGTTTCTTCTTGCATAAAGTTTACATCATAGTTTGCCGTTGTGTGATTCAGAGTTCATGATCAACTGTGTTACCACCATAATTTCATGGCTGAGTCACGAGAGATCACCTCTCTAAACCACACTGAGTCATTTTTTGTGATAACACATCGTGATTCATTGCTGTTAGACAGCTTAAGAGCAGGAATTTTGCCTTTATTAATTTGTATTTTTTTGCAGCAATCCCACAGCTTTTACCCTACTCTTTATCCTGCTCTTGCACCACATAATCTTTAATTTTTATTTCGTTATTACTTTAGTTCCCTTTTAGCGAACACCCAGAAGTAGAATAGATACATGTGTGGAACTCAAATACTTGAACAGGGGTCATACTTTAAAGAGTTTGTGCATGCAGAAAACTGTACCTGTGTGAGCTAGTAGCTACTTACGGATTTAGGTCAAGTAATCACAATTTGAACAGATGCATAGTTAACCAATTTACATCAATAAATGTTCATTCAGAAACTCCAGCTCAGAATTTTGCTAGGCTCAAGATATGAGTGTGCACCTCTGCTCTACGAATGTAGATGTGATTAGGAATTATGGCATACCAGTGAAACAAATACCAGTTTTTGAGTCTAAATGTTCCCCACTATGTGGCATTCAGAGAAAGTTAACAGTAATCGCCTTTTCTAGCATTCAACATGCCTAGTGTTACCATAGGCTAGTGGGGTTGTCTGTGCTCAGACATTTTCCCTACTAAACTCGTATCAAAAGAGGATGGCTGTCTATCTTCTTGAGAGGCAGACATCAATGAGTGGGATATGTGTGACACACAAGAGGCTTGTTAGAACATTTATCTGTTGATGCTAATAAGGAAAGAGCGTACAGCAGAATTTAGGTCTTGTTTAGTCTAGTGAGCAACATAGGAAACGCATCCACAGACTTCAGTGAAATGATGCACACTTTGTCTGGGCGGAACTTTGTAATAGCACCTGGGATTCTCAGATGCTCTAAATATGCCATCCTTGCTAGAAATAGAGAATTATCTTAGGACAGATATCTCTATTCAAGGAAACAAGAAGAAATGTAAGATTTCTGCCTACAAAACAGTCTGTTTAACAAACTGCAACAAGGCTAGCCTAATTAACCCTTCCTCTCAAGTAGAGGATGCAAATCAATTTATGTGTTTTTAGCTACTAGTAGTCTGCAATGACTTTGTAAGGAGGCAGTTTTTCATAATTCAGATAATGACCCTTAGAGCTCCACCCTTTCTCTAATAGGATAGATTGTGCAATCCCCTTGCAAATGTACATGATTTATAAGTCAACCTTGTATTAATGCTGTAAGTAATGTTTCTAGACTTGATTTTTTGTATTTCTTATTGTCAGACTTGCACTATTTTAATGCAAAGACTTTCCTAACATGAGCTAGGATATCATGTTAATATCCTCAAAACCTCCCATTGCAGTGCAGATTTCTCCGGTATTTACTAAAAAGTTTCATTAAAGCCATTTTGGAAACAATTACTATAACCTTCTTAGGAAGAAGAAAGAATTATTCTGTATTTGGTATTTCTCTACCATTTTCATTATGTGCTGGAGTCCCGTGCAAAATTTAAAATTGGTTAAGATTATATTACTATGTAGTTAAATGAAAACATTGACAGTATTTTTTTACCAATGCTTACTCTGCTGCAAGATATGATAGATATTACTCTAGGGTCTGTGTACAGCAGAGTCTTATTTATCCATGTATTTGTTATAGAAAGGAATTTTTTTTCTGAAAATGAGTTTCAACAGCAAAGAAATCTTAAAAAACATGTGTACATATGTTATACACACTAACATATACGGATACATATGTATTTAGTACCTGTCACACTGACACAACTTCTATTGAGATAATACGGGCCTTTTCAGTAGAAGCATTTTTATAAAGGAAAAAATGTCATGGTTTAGTTACAATTTCTCTTTCTTCCCATTCCCTTCCCAATGTATCCCGAACTAGTGGAGTCTCACCTCTAATATATTTGTGTGTTCGGTCCACAGGACGCCTGCTAATGATTGTCGTCATTAATTTTGTTCCCTTTGGTTCATTAATTTTACGTTGTGCCTACAAAGATGACACTATAGCAACCACTGTGCTTTCCAGCCAGTTGATCTGAGACAGTCATTTACAGTTCTTTTCATTAACACAGTGGACCAAAATCAGTGGACATTTAATAAGGGGTACAAATTGCCCATTAGTAAAATCAGCTCTAGCTTGAGCTGGGAAGCAGGAGGGTGGGATGGTGGGCAAAGAGGCAATTAGAGGTGTTGACTGGTATTTGGTGTCTAACTGAGGAAGGGCATCAGAAGGGGAGCTGTACTGACCCGTCCATACTGCCTCTCACGTGAGGCTTTTTTTCTGCAAGGGGATGTTAACCTCCAGGAGAAGGGTTACAAAGACAGCTGGAATTAAGAGCTACCCCATCTTTTTCAGTTTGGTCCATTGCGGCATGTGAATCAATGCCCTAAAAGGCAGGCGTCGTGAGGAAACGCCTCCTTATCTCCTCGCGTTGGTTAGTTTGTTGGCAGCCTTCCTCTCTCTTCAACATGTAAATCACAGCCGTGTGTTCCTGTCTCAGCTTTACCCCCATGTATATCATCTTTAAATTTAACCCAACGCCTCCAAGTTATATTAGCCTTAGGATTATGTGTTAGAAGCACACGTAACGCTAATGAACTCTTCATTTGCAAATTTATTTTAATATTTTACCAGAGCTATTGACAGGCACGCAGCAGCTCTATAAACTTGTAACACGAAAACAAAGATATATTAGAAAGCTCTCTGGGAGGAAGGACTTTCTATCTTCCTAATGAAGCCGGGATTCCTGCAAGTAGCTGTTCACTTTGACAACAATTGCATTAAGATCAAAGGGGATATGAAAACCATGACAATATGACTGTATTTCATGCACCACGAGGCAGGGTTAGTGTAGATTAGACATATCATTAGTCAAGGGGATCTTTTTCCGCTGAGAACTCTTGGCTGCTCAGTGTCTTTTCCTTCCCCTTTCCTTTCCAAGTCAGTATCTGTTTAAGCAGAAAACAGATTCCTTCCCCCTAAGACTATGACAGAAATAGGCTACGGATTTGAGGCTATGTCCAATCAGTGGCAATATGCATAGTAATATGTGGCACAGCTTGTGTAATGAAGTTCCCAGCATGCAGCCTGGAAAGGTATCCTCAAGTGTGCAGAGTGATTTATTTCCTCTGTCAAGAGGCAGGACAGGCAGGACTTGTCCTTCCCCACAGTCCCTTCAAGAATACTCTGTCACCCTGGGAAGCCATAATAGCTTCTGGAAGCTCAGCCTTTGTTATATGGCTTGGAACCCTGTTTTAGCAAGGTTACTTCCCTGGTCCTTTTCATCATCTGCACTTGCTTTTAAAGAGTTGAATTGTAAGGAAGACTACCAGCTTTTCACCTTCTATTTACATTTGACTTTACATTAGCATGTCAAATGATCGATGAGAAGGTGTGCGCACTGTGCCTGAAATGAAGAACCTGCCTGCAATCGGTGTGATACATTTAATTCCTGCTTTTTAATGTAACTACAGCATGCGTGAAGATCATATAATGTCTGCACTAAGCTGTGGGAAGCATTCAGCCTAAACAACGATTTCAAAATGTCTTTATTGTTCAGAGAGTTTATGCGATAGCAGAAGTCTATTGATGGGGCCACCAGATTCATTTGTGATTTTTTTTCACCGCCTGTAACTCTAATTTGCTCATTTAATATATTAAAAAAGCTGCACTCTGGTTTTAGACTTAACTGCCTCAGAGAGACAGTACTCGGTTTCATCTGATTTGTTAAAGTTCACTAAGTGCTATTACATTGCAGTAGCTTCCCTGTCTAATATGCGTAGTTCTAAGTGTTTTTATCAGAATTCAGAAATGATTAATGAGATATATTATTGCATGAGAAGATTGAGCAATTTCTAATCTTTTCTCTGTGTATAGATTTAATTCCTTCTCTCTATTCAAAACTAATTTCCCAGGGACTTCACCAGTGTGTGTACGGTGCAGTGCGACTACTGGTTACAAGAGCTAACAAAGAACCCTCCTGCCTAGGCACAGGCATGCAAATAGACTTCTACAGATGTTTAACAAAAAGATCTTGTTTTTAGAATCTGTCTGGAGTTCTTTTAGAAAATCCCTCTTCAGGCTCAGTTGTGTAACAGCCTACGTTAAGTCGTAGGGATTCATGAATTTGCCACCGTAGTCTCTAAACAACCAGGACAGTAATTAAGATTTGTGGAGTGCTACTCTCTCCAAAGATGTTTCTGTGTGTCACCAACAATTTGGTGTTTTTCTAAGGTATCTGGGGAGGGGTGCAGTGTTTATGATTTATGCAGTTTACAGCTGGCTTTTCAAAATACTAGTTAGAGTAGCTGTTGAGCTGCTAAGAGAGTTGTCCCCAGCTTGCTTTCCTACAGCATTGAAATGTTTTCTGCAAGCACTGCTTTTTGTTTTCATAGCATCGTCAGGTTACCAAGACTCAGTTTCAGAGAATCACAGAATAATAGAATATTAGGGGTTGGAAGGGACCTTTGGAGATCATCTAGTCCAACCCCCCTGCCAGAGCAGGTCCAGCTATGGCAGGTTGCACAGGATGGCATCCAGGCAGGTTGGGAATATCTCCAGAGTCGGAGACTCCACCACCTCTCTTGCCAGCCTCTGCCAGGGCTCTGCCACCCTCAAAGGAAAGAAGTTCCTCCTCATATTCAGATGGAACTTCCTATATTCAAGCTTGTGCCCGTTGTCCTTTGTCCTGTCACTGGGCACCACTGAAAAGAGTCTGGCCAAGTCTTCTTGACACCCTCTCAGTATTCTCTTCTCCAGGCTGAACAGACCCACGTCTCAGCCTTTCCTCACCAGAGAGATGCTCCAGTCTTTTGATCATCTTTGCAGCCCTCTGATGGACTCAGACAGAGCCCAGAACTGTACACAGTACTTCAATGAGGCCTTCCTACTTTTAAATGGACCCAGATCCAGGACACCTATTTTTTGGGGTTTGCATGAAAGCGTTTTATATGGCCTCACTCTTTTGTGAGTGGGAGGGCTTTTCTGGTGATACTTTGAGTCCCTTCCTACCCCAAAACCTTGCTATCTATCTCAATGTCCATCAACCAGACTATACCGAACACCAGAAATGTGCTGGCCAGCTCTCCATGAATGCAATAGAACATAGGCCTTTCTAGCTCCTGGAATTGTCACTGGAAAGATCAAATTTGGGCACACAATGAATGAGAAGACAGACTACATAATGTCAATTGTTAGGGTGCTGATTGTTTTTTTCTTTTATTTTTTAATGCTAGTTTTGTCATTGTTTGTAGTGTAGACAATCTATTGCCAGCCTTCTTGCACATTGTCATTATTGGTTCTTGATCCACTCCTTCCTGGAAAGTCATGATTCCTACATCCTTTAGAAAGAAAGGAGAATGATGAACTAGAAGGAAGGTATGGAAATGTCTGAATTAGTAGGTATCTTATGAAGTTCTGAGGTACTGGTTTATTGCGCTTTTATCAAAAACCTTTAATTAATGGGATTTCATGAGACAATTTTGAAAAATCTTTGTTTCTAGGCACCTAATACAGACTTTGCCTTACATTTCTCTAAATTACTGATACTAGGCCGAGATATTACTCTCTTACAGGAGCTGTGACAGATTTACCTCCTTCACAGCAGATAAAAGTAGTCTGTTGGTTCTTTTTGTCCCAAAATGGGGAAATGAATACAGGATACATGACAAATTATTAGAAAAGATTCCAAGGAACTCAGTTTGCAAAGTTCTATCATACTGAGAAAGACCCATTTAAAACCTAATCGCTTAGGGATAACCGGATTCACTTTAGCGATGCTGTTACCAGAAAGCCCCAGGGATGCCATTTTAAATGAGTACGAAATTTGGCCCGAGAAATGGGTGATGTTCCAGTTCTGAACAGGCAGTTCTCACTGAAACCAATGGACCCTAAAGAAGACAGTGCAGCCTAAGAGTTCTTCCTTATATTAGAGATACGGAGGGACCATGACTCCTATAATTCATAAATCCTTCACGAGTTCCTCTTGGGGAATGTGGTTCCATAGACGGTAATGAAGGGATATATCTTAAAGTCATAATCTAATTTTCAACTTCCAGTCAGCGCAATTTCCAGTCCTAATGAGATGTTGAAAGTCTGAAAATCTGTTGAGGATTAGGGAGTGAGATGGAATTACTCAATCTGACTGTTCTAGCCCTAAACATATCTAATTTGATTTTTGCTTTAAAGTTCTTAAGAGATTTGAGTAGGTTAAATCAACTTTCAAAATGAAGTTAAAAGGCATAACCATAATAAAACTAGTCCTGTGAAAAGATTTTCACTAGAATATATATTCTGAATTTCTCAGCTAGGAATGCTGTAATAGATCATAAACTGTAAAATTGTTAGGTAAAAATTGGCTGTTGATTGCAATAATTTTTTTCCCTGGATAACAGCAAAAGATTGCATGATTCACCCTCATCTTCAAACCAGGAAAAAGTGGTTTGACTATATAGTTATCTGCTTTTGAGGAATGTTTATCTTTCTTCAGTTCTATGCAAAAATAAGCACTTCAGTCCACTTATTTTTGAGCATATCAGAAAAGTGTAATAGCATAAAAGCTACACTTTATTTTTTTTTTGTTTGCTTTAATAATGAATTAAGAACCAAGTAAGGTCTATTTTCAATATATTGACTATAAATTGAATTCCTTTCCCTCTTTTGTTGACTCCAACACAAGGTGGAATCGGCAAGTTAAATTCATGTAATAAAGCAAGCCCTTTGTCCGCTAGGATTTTAGCACTTAGGTACTTCTAATACAGATTCAAAAGATGCTAATAAAGTCAGAAATTTCCCACTGGGGGAGTAATGGAATGCTTTTAAAACTTACTTTCCATTAATGACTAAGGCATTTTTGCTAACAGCAATTTGGCTTCTTATCCCAGGTAGGGAAAAATGCATTAATCAGTAGATTAAAGTGTCCTTTCAGCTACCTGGTAAAGCCAGATTCTGCCGGCAAGTGAAATGGTATTTACTTGATGGCCCTGGGCTGTGGGGATGATAGTGAGAAGAGAAAAATCCTGCTTTGAAGAGGGCCCTTTAAACACAAATATGAATCAATAGAAAATGTAGGAGCCAGGCTGATGTAGTACACTGTACAATCTGTTCACTGCATTTGGGCTGCTAATTAAAAAGCGATGTAGACAGTACTGTATGAATGCACCATAACCTGTTGAAGGTCTGTCAGACTTTATCTTCGCTTTCGCATATTTGAATATTGTTTAATAAGAGGTCTTAACTGAAAGCAGAATATGTCTCTACAAAAGTGGAGAACAGATATATCAGCTTAAAATTCTGACCGCATTATGTGTGTATATGTGTGTTCATGACTTCCAGCTCCCTTGAGCATTTCTAAGACAGCTACTCTAATTCATAAACACAATATGTAAATTTTAAGAGTGGGGTTTTTTTCTTGCTTCAGGGAACAGAGCTAGGCTGGAAATTTGGAAATACGACTCCTAAACATAAATGTGAACCTAGCATATCTAGAAGGAAAGAACAACCTCTTTTGTTGCTAAAAAATACTATTTTTATGAGGCACACATAAAGAAAAAGAGAGGAAAATATATAGTTACTTTTAATAATGAGTTCTCTGTGTGTGCTTCCATAACTCACAGCATGATTTTTCTTCATTTTTCCCTTCATCTTACCTGGCAGTTCTTGTTTCTACATCTCAGGAAGCCAGCTTCCCCTCTTCTTACTTAATTGCACCCCCCCCTCTGCACCAAGTTAGGATTAATGGAATATTTCTTACATTAACTGGATTACATTACATTAGCTGACACTGTTAAATATGAAACCTGTTTCAATAATAGTGGTGATTAGCAAACCTCTGAAAGTTTGGAGATTAACATTGGAAGCTTATCTAAATTTCCAAATCCCAAGACTGCAAAAAAGCTAGTTTTCCTTCTGAGGCAGGGAGTTTTGGAAAACTTCTCAGAGTGGGAAAGGGAGGTGCTCAGTGGTAGTGACTCCACATGGAGGACAGATTATAAATTTAGGAGAAAGAGGAACAAATTGTTCTTTCTTTTTTCTTTTTTTTTTTTCTTTTTTTGAAAAGTTTTTCTGGTACCCTGAAGATGTTTTCCTCTAAAGAATAACCCAGACACTCCAGGCAGATGAAAAGTGACTTGATTCTGGAAATTGTCAATGGGATATGTGCTATCCACACTCCCAAGGCAACGACAGAGGTGTGAGAAAGCCGTAAAAATTATGTCGTATCTGTCCAACAATCAGAAGCTGCGACTCTGAAATAGACGTCCCTGTCTTTGCAGAGATTGCTTTGAGAACAAAGAGTTTCATTAAATAGTAGATATTACCAGAGGGATTACAGCCAGACAGCGTGGCAGGAGTGAATGTGCTTTTATGCTGCTGCATTGAGAAGTTTTTCCTCTGGGAGACAAGAAGTTTCAGGGTATTTGTGGTGTTCCCTCTGCCTGAAGTGAAACTACCTCCTGGACTCTCCATTGTCTCCTGCCGCTGAAAAGCCCAGCGAGAGGTCATCTAGAGCAAAGCTGAACATAGCAGGAGCTGTTTCACGCATGAGGGTGTCCATGAGTTCTTCCAAAGGGAACCCTTTTGCAAAGCACCGGTGCTTTACAAAAATCCTTGGGTTAGGACCGTGAGACACTATTAGTTTTGTTCTCTCAAAAGTTCCCTCATCCAAGCAAAAGCTTTCTGAAGTCAGTCTACAGAGTTTGTTTCAGCAGACGCCCACCTGAAAAGGTGGAGTTTTGAATATCATAGTCTCTTGGTACCATTGATAAAGTCCTAAATATAAAGAGACTTACTGGACTGAGCTAAAGTAATTTTCTACAAGCTTTGTCTAAATTAGGAGATATGAGCTTCACATCCATTAGCTGAGTAATATCTTTCACTTTCTCTTTTGAGCTTTGTAAGAGACATAAAGTGTGGTCCAACGAGTGCAGAACTGTGAATCTCAGTCTTCTTTTTTTCAGCCCTTCTTTTGCCACTGAATTTCTCCATAGCCATGACCAGCTCACTTCTCCCTGCCTACTGTGCATTATAGAAACATCTAAGAACCAGTTAGACAGTAACTACAAAGCATTTTTAATATGGAGTAAATTGCATAAATGTTGTGGGTTTAGACTTTTCCTTTACATTGACAAGGCAAGTGATGAGAAATACATCTTGGACAATAAAACAAGATGGGGAGGGGGGGGAAGATAGCTGACAATGGAAAGCTGTGCTACTGTATGCAAATACCTATAAAAGTCTATGTTAAATTGTCAAGGCCCATAAAATTAGACTAGATATCTTTCAAAATGCTCATCCTGAAGATGGAATATAAAGAGAATCCTGTCCTATCTGTAGCTGAACAGACAGCAATGGACTACATTTCTGCCTTGAAAAGTACGTAAGCCACTCAAAATGACAGAGAGGAAGGAGCTCTAAAGCTAGGAACAATTTTAGTTATGCTAAAGTTGAAGACTGGATTCTCCCTATGCGAGATGGTGAAGAACAGAAAGCCAGATCCCTTACACTTGCAGTCCACAGGCCAGAAAAGAGCTATTATCCCATAAAAAGGAAGTGAGGGAAAGGCTAAGGCAAAGCTGTTTGTCTTCAGTTTCTGTCTTAGAAGATCCTTCTGAAGGAAAAAACCCAAACAAAGGAGAGTTAATGACATAATATCATTACAGCTTTTTGCGGAAGCAGCTCCTGAGACAATGTTATCATGAATATGAACATCAATATTCTGCACAGTGCCAAAAGTTTGAATTTAGGAACCTGAACAGAGGTAAGATTTGAAAGACACCGCTATCACATCCCATGTGTGCTGCATGTGGGAGATAATCTCTTCTTTGACAGCTAAAGCAACAGGTTTCTGGGTATTAGGATTGAGGAAATACTGGGACAACTCAGATTTGAATCAAGCAATGAAGAATCCTGCAACCAAGAGGGAAGGAAACTGGAAATCAAACTTCTAGTATACAGTGGCAGTTTGTTTTCTTGCTTCATAACCACAAAAAAAGTTAACAACATTTTTAGTGTGGTAATGCCATGAACTATGTGACCTTGAGGACTAATATTTTCTTGTCTGTTGAGACGATCCTAGGATTTAACACATGTTGATAAGGAGCTTTTTACTTCTGTTTTTCTTCCTATTTGTGCTGTGATTAAACAATCTTCCTGTCTATGGCTCTATGTCTAACACTTTTCACAACAGCTATCTTTACATACAAAATGTTGCATAAAAATAGGTTCTCTAAGGCACATAAGTTATATCTCATCTTCTCTGTGCTATAGTCTTCTCAGAACCTGGGCTAGGGTAACAACAAAAAGCTATTTCTGCAAAGTCTACCAATAACAAAAGGCTTACAGTTTTTAGAGTGACTATAAATACAGTAAAATGTTCCCACTTGAAAGTGTAAATGTAGATTATTACCATTGCATGCTGCCGTAATTATTACCACTGGCTGCAGAAGTTATCTGCAATGATAAAACTGCACAGGAAGCAGCACAGCCTGAGCTTCTTTACTTGTTCAGGATGAGATAGGAGAGATGTTGTTAGTATACTCCTGGCACTGAGCTGTTTTTTTCCTAAAAGTTACCCATACATACTAACAAGTACCATACACAGAGGCAGAAACTATTATGTCAGACCTTTTCCACACTTAGGCAAAAAGCAGCGGATTTAAAACAATCGGGCTCAGCCTGTTGCAGCTGGCAGGTTTCTCATGTGTATGTGAGATAACTGATTTTTATAAATATGGTGAAGATTGAAGAATAATATTTTGGGGTTTTATTCCATGCATCTAAATACAAAGACACAAAACTAACCAGTATTGCTTAATATTGCATGGTGGAAATATTGTGGTTAATTGTCCCTAATGCTGTTTCATGTGTAGCTCTGTGTCAGCTGCATAGTATTTGGTAATTATATTTAGAAGCTCAAAAAATTCTGTATAACCTGCATTCTGGTTTACGAAACAGAAATAATTATTTTACCCTATAATTATAGTGGTACCAGTAAAGTTTAATGCAGATCTGAAGATTCTGTTTTCACACCACAAAGCCCTATCAAAGTTACTGCCTTTTTGACAGGAAATCAAAGATTTTCACCCAATAACACCTGCATGAATCTCGTAAGTGTTCTGTCATTGTATTGCCAGGGTCTCTACATAATTTCTAAATAATTTAGTATTTCTCTTTTAATTAAAAGGTCAACAGACATCATGGAATTCAGGAATATTTACTTGATATTCATACTCTAAACCCTCTGTCAAAACTTTATTAAAATAATGTATAAAGAGGTTGCTAGTGCATTATTATGTAAACTTCATAATCTAATCTAAATGTCAAACCTACTGGGAGAAGTGTTCTATAGTGGAATATTTTCTTTTCCTAGGGTTTTGTTGTTGTTCTCCCTGTTTTCTTCTGTAGTTAGTGCCCTTTAATTGCTTTGCATATAAAGTGAAGAAAACATCCCAAACACAATTTCTGTGGTCATGACAAAATTCTCATTCTTTTCTTTACCACTTTTTCTAGAAAATTCAGCTATAGCAGAATCATTAATTTTTAAAGTACAGTTGTCAATTTCATCCTTTGTCTAAGATTGTCTACTGCAAGAGGTTGGGTCCCAAGCTGTTGAATGCATTGCACAGAAAGACTCATATCTTGAAAATCACGAGGCCCTTTCGACAAGGAGAGGCTGGGCATTACCTGATGTAATCCATATGAATGCTGATGAATGTCCCCATAACTGACCATCCTCCCTGACATGGTGACAAAGCAGTTGACGAGCAAACAGCACGGCAGACAGTTGTATTCACAGGTACTAGGATCCAAAAGTTGAACTTCAGGAAAGGATCTAAGAATATATTTGACCTGTGGACCACATCTAGCAGCTTGGGATGCATCTGACCTGCAATCCAAGAAATTGAATCCTTGCTGTAGCTCTCTGCTATGTTTTCTTCTTGTTTTGTTATTAGTAAAGGAAAAGATGGGTGAATAACATGCCAGAATTGAACCACGACTTATACAGGATAATCAGGATAGTCCTCATAGGTGCTTATATATGTGTTTGCTTTCTTGTTTATTTCATCGTGCAGTTGCTAAAAGATTTTTCTCCTTTGATGTCAGTCAGCCACTTTAAAAGTTTTATGTTCAAGAATGCATGAAATGATACATTTTTTCCACTTTTCTGTCATTTCCCTTTTTTCTCTGTAACTTCTCAAAACCAACTGTCAGAGTTCAGATGACTAATATCTAATTCTCTTGGCCCTCTGAGATTCATTTAATTCAAATTCACTAATTTGTAGAAATTACCTTTTTCCATATCTGCCCATATCTTTCTTCTTCCTCTCCCTTTTTTTTCTTACATTAGTAGTTCTCTGCCATAAATGTTAATGTACTTGTTCTGTGAATCTTTCATCAGCTCCACAGTCTATATAACTGCTTATGGTAATTTTTGCAGGATTAGAGAATTTGGTACTGGCCTTATTTCATCTTAATTCTCTGCATCTTACTTTCTCACGGGAGCAGTTTTGACTATGGTACACTTTATTTTGTGTCTTGAAGTACTGTTCTCTGTTCCAGAGAACCCATGACTGTTTTCCAATAAAATGTTCAAAGCTTATCACACTGATCTTGTACATTTTGTGCTCGTGAGCTAGTTATCAGTTACATTCCTAAATGTTTACCCTAAAGTGTGATTCCAACACAAACTGAATGAAGAAAAAATACGGGAATTAATAAAGAACCTTGGTGTTAATAAAATAAACATAGAAATCCTCTGACTTAAATACCACTGCACTGCTTTGCTGTTGGGGGAGATGCACACAGAGTGACTTGACCTGTTTTTCGGCAGAAACCATGTAGAGTGGCAGCCCTGCCTGGCTGGAGAGACGTCACCTGGGAAAGGACAGATAGCAGCCTGGTCGTCACAAGGAGCACGGACCTGATGTGGTTTGTGTCTCTCAGGGTGGATGAACAGTTAGGAAGACACAACCATGCGTGTATGACCTCTATGTTAAAATAAGTTATAGCGAAATAAGCAAGGCTTGACTGCAGAAGAGCGTGGTGATCCTCACATAGCCTGGTCACTGCCCCTGGAAAGACACGATGCTTAATTCAACTCCCCCCAGCTCTGCACCGGAGAATGAATCCTGCAGACATCCAGAAAAGAGCCTTCACTCTTTATCTTGCCCCGCTGCTTATCTCGTGGAGCAGACAGACCTAAGTAGCTTGCCAAGGGGTGGTTGTAAGAAACAGCCATTCCTGATATCCCAAACGTCCAATAACACCATTCCACAGATTGCTTTTATCTCTCATTCAGTGCACCACTTTGTTTGTTACAATCTCAGCAATTTGTGTATTGCCCCGTCCCTTCAGAGGAACATGTGAAATATTTATGAATGTCAAGAAAAATACAGAAGATATATTTTGCAAGTACCACAATGTGAACTGTACAGTGGAAACTTACCTTTTTCATTAGAATTGTGCAAAATATTGTGCTTTAAATGAAACCAGTGGTGAGGAAATTTCCTTTCTGAAGTCTGAACCGACACAGAAAAATATTATTTATGCCTCAGAGACTGTAATTTTATCAATGCCACAATATCTTACTGAAATTTTTTTTTTTAGATATTTCTTTGTTTTTTTCAAAGGGAGGTTGATTGTTCAGCAGGTGAAAAGCACCGGACTGGAAATAAGACTGGAAGTAGAAGAAACTGAATTCCCCTCCGCATAAACCTTTTGTGACACCAGCAGGAGACAAGCAAGTCTCTTTAAGCTACTCTGTCAAATTACCCTGTTACTGAAGTGACATATTGTGGGGTCAGGTGAATACTGTAGATTTATTTGTACTTGCAGATTAAAAACATCTGGGGCCAGTCTATAGGACTGAAGACAATAAGCAAGGAAAAATCCATACCCATACTGTTAAACTCTCCAAAACTCCAAAACAGGTAGACTGTGTTAAAATTGCCTCCTGGAAATTTTCCTTGACTATGCTAACTTTACAACTCTGCCTAGTTATTGTTTGGGTGAGCAAAGCTATGCCACTGCTTTTGTAGTATAGATGCTTCAGATTCAGTGCCCAGGAGCATTTCCTGACATTGTCTGGTTTACAGAGATGAGGATGCTCTACAAGACTAAGGCTTTTAACACAGTCTCCCACAGCTTTCTGCTAGAGAAACTGGCAGCCCATGGCATAGACAGGTGGACTCTTTGTTGGGTTAAAAACTGGCTGGGTAGCCCAGCCCAGACAGTTGTGGTGAACAGCATTAAATCCAGTTGGCGTCAGGTCTCAAGTGGCGTTCCTCAGGGCTCAGTTTTGGGGCCAGTCTTGTTTAATACCTTTATTGATGATCTGGACCAGGGGATTGAGCGCACCCTCAGTAAGTTTGCAGGGGACGCCAAATGCAGGGGTAGTGTTGATCTGCCTGAGGGTAGGAAGGCTCTGCAGAGGGATCTGCACAGGCGGGGTCGATGGGCCGAGGCCAATGGGATGAGGTTCAACAAATCCAAGAGCCGGGTCCTGCACTTTGATTACAACAACCCCAGGAAATGCCAGGCGTGGGGAGGAGTGGCTGGAAAGCTGCCTGGTGGAAAAGTATCTGGGGGTCCTGGTGGACAGTCGGCTGAACATGAGCCAGCAGTGTGCCCAGGTGGCCAAGAAGGCCAATGGCATCTTGGCCTGTATCAAGAACAGTGAGACCAGCAGGAGCAGGGAAGTGATGGTGCCCCTGTTCGGTGGCCGCAACTCAGCACTGGTGAGGCCACAGCTCGAGTGCTGTGTTCAGTTTTGGGCACCGCAGTATAGGAGGGACATTGAGGTGCTGGAGCGTGTCCAGAGAAGGGCAACGAGGCTAGTGAGGGGTCTGGAGAGCAAGTCTGATGAGGAGCAGCTGAGGGAACTGGGATTGTTTAACCTGGAGAAAAGGAGACTGAGTAGAGACCTTATCACTCTCTAGAGCTACCTGAAAGGAAGTTGTAGTAAGGTGGGGGTCAGTCTCTTCTCCCAAGGAACAAGTGAGAGGACAAGAGGAAACAGCCTCAAGTTGCACCAGGGGAGGTTTAGATTGGATATTAGATATTACAGAATCACAGAATCACAGAATGTTAGGGATTGGAAGGGGCCTCTGGAGATCATCTGGTCCAACCCCCACTGCCAGAGCAGGTCCACCTACTGCAGGTTGCACAGGATGGTGTCCAGGTGGGTTAGGAATGTCTCCAGATTTGGTGACTCCACCACCTCCTGGGCAGCCTGTGCCAGGGCTCTGTCACCCTCCGAGGAAAGAAGTTGCTCCTCATGTTCAGATGGAACTTCTTATATTCAAGTTGGTGCCTATTGCCTCTTGCCCTGTCACTGAGCACTGCTGAAAAAGGACTGGCCCCCTCCTTCTGGCACCCTCCCTTTGAGTATTGATACGCATTGATGAGATCCCGCCTCAGTCTTCTCTTCTCCAGACTAAAAAGACGCAAATCCCTCAGCCTTTCTTCATAAGAAAGATGCTCCAGCCCCCTAATTATCTTCATGGGCCTTAGCTGTACCCTCTCCAGCAGTTCCCTGTGCCTCTTAAACTGGGGAGCCCAGAACTGGGATATTAGGAAAAACTTCTTCACAGAAAGGGTTATCAGGTATTGGAACAGGCTGCCCAGGGCAGTGATAGAATTGCCATCCTTGGATGTATTTAAAAGCTCGGGAGACATGGTGCTGAGGGACATGGGTTAGTGGTGGGTTTGGCAGTGCTGGGTTTATGGTTGGACTCGATGATCTTAAAGGTCTCTTCCAACCCAAGTGATTCTGTGATTCTGTGATTCTATGACTAGTGGGTAGAGGCCAAATCATGCAGCAGCAGTAGGAGCTGGGATGTTGCTTGCTGTGAAGGATGAGGTGGTTGTAAATTGTTCTCTCTTCCTAGTGCAGGCAACGTTTCAGTTCTGCCATGAAAAATGCAATAAAAACTTTTCTATGAACTATGATTACAGACTGAAGTAAAGTGTTGCCTTAACAACATTTAGAATTTTTAAATGTAGGATTTTTTTTAATAATCCTTGCATTCTATTTTTCTTTTATAATTTTGAGATTTTTCCCTTTGCAAAGTGAAATGATTACATTTTTGGATTTATAGTTTTTAAAGGATTATTGGATGTTAGAAAGAAATAAAACCCATTTATATCATATAACAGAATAATATTTATTCCCCACTGCGTATTTTTTCATGATAGACATTCTTGTAATCTGGTACAAAACACATAACCAACATATACTGAAAACTATTCTAAATACAAAATCACATCAGGATGACTCCCACACAGATTAAAACTACTGTGTGGAAAATATGAGAGCAGGTACCCTGTAGTGATTAAGGAGATCCAGGCTTCTTTTGCTGGAGTGAAACACCGACTTTTGTTTAACCTATAGCCCAGAAGAGAAAATGTTCTTCTGCAACTCCACAAAGTTAAGAAATATTTTTACACGACTTTGTTTGCCAATCTAAACTCACCTCATGCAGCTAGGACAGGAAACACAATTAAAATAACATTTTTGAAAGAACTTCTATTCCATTACCTCTCTGTTGGAAACACAAGTTTCCCCTACAGATTTCTGTTCTGTGTAATGTCTCATTCTGGCAAAGTGCTTGTAAGTTCATACGCACCTGTGCTTTTCTATACTTTATTATGACTATCTTTCCACTTAAGTATTTGGTTGTTTTACATACCCAAGCCAGGAAAAAATAAGAAGTCCAAATATGTACTTAACATCCTCAGAGCACAGGTTGATTTGACCTGACCTCTGAAATGGATGTAAAAAGCTGTTCCTATCAGCACAAAGGGAAGTCTTAACGGATTTAGAAATTGGTATCAGATGTGTGGGTGGGATGCGGCCCCTCTGAAGATAGCGGTTCATCTCCAGCAAAGAAAAGTTATAACATCAAAAGATTAGCAAATCCATCTTTGATCCCTAATTAAATTGCTTCCATCTGCCAGTCACTGGTGGATGCGTGGAGATGCCGTAACCGTTGATGCTCCATCTCTTCACATTTGCAGTCCATGGCGTGGCATGTGAACGGTGCCCTTGGGCAGGAGACCTCCCACACCCTGCTTGGGTACCCCATCCACACAGCAGCTACCTCTCTTTTGTTCAGACGCTATCTGCAAGGGCCCAGATATTGCTTCATTTAGATTAAACGGTACCTGATAGCTTGAGTCTAGAAAACGCTTGCTGTCTGGTACGAATTTAGGTTGGTTTTATTGCTAGCGTTACATATTCACCTTGAGTCCAGGTAATCAGGTGGGCTGCAGCCGTGTTCCCCACTCCAGCAAGACTAAGAAGGAAGAGGTTAAATGGCCTCTGAAACAGCAAGCAGGACATTGAAGTTAAAACATACTGAGATTTGGACTCAGGTTAGTCACCGTACATTCTACCAATAGCAGTTGGCTGGTCAATCCACCTGTATGTGACAGCTCCCTGGACAGCAACCACTTCACTCCGGGCTGGCCGTCTCTTGCCCAACACAGATTTTGGAAAAGGAAACAGAAAATGGAAAAGAGGAAAACGGTAGAACTGATATTAAAGCATGGTGACAGACAGAATGAGTTTATAAGAAACAAAGCTTCACTGGTTTTGTTGCCCATGAACAACTTATTTCAATAATGTTCAACATTGTCCTCTAGAGAAATATCTTTTGCTGTAATATTATCCCTACTCCATCTCTTCAAGACATTTTTGTTTAATGTTTATGTACCGTAAATAAATATATTTTTTTTCAAGCTGAGACAGACCTTGAAACATAATGTATCTTTTTATAGCATTATTCACCCACTCAGCAGAAAACAATTCACGATCATGGAGTTTAAAATACATCATAAAATTCACGCTTCTTGCCGAACCAATTTAACTCAACACATCCCCTGCATTAGTAACGGTAACACATGGGAGTAGATCTGAAAGAATTTAAGACTGCACAGCCCAAAAGTGTGTGCACTTAACCCTGAGGTATCAGAGATCAGACAAAACCCACAACGGGTCTGGGGAGTAGATTTTGTTAGCCAGCTGGTGATAGGAAGACTTGGAGCTGCTGTCAGAAGGAGGAGTGTAGTAGTTACAGGTCTTTGTGTCAGTACCACGACAAAGTTGTCTATCTCTTGCTAAAAGAGGGAGGAGCACACCAGTTTCCTCAGTGAAGAGCTGGGTATCTTCGTGCATTATCCTTACCAAGAGATGTCCTTTCTGAAGTCACAGAAGTCCGAACTGAAAGTCTCTCCTTGTTGATCTTCCACTCCACGTGGTTACAGTTGCCCATAGTGTACACGGTTGCATTTGTCCCGTCCCTACCTACCCTGAGCAGCACTTCTGCCAAAATGCTCCTGGGCTGAAGCAGAAACTACAGTCCTGATCCCAAGGTGTCTCCTGAAGAGCTGTCATGAGAAGAGACACATCAGTACAGGTCTGTAAAGGTAATTTGGTTTATAACTTCTGCTTTTCAGATGGGCTATACGTTTCAGGAGCTGGTTGCTTGTAGCTGCCTTTATCTACCAGATGATTTGAACAAGGTTTTAATCTATCCAAACCCTGAAGTCAGTGACAGAGTATCTCAATGTCTGCACCACATAAAAAATGCTGAGAACAAATTCCTTCCTCATATAATGAAGAAAATGCACTCAATCAAAAGAGGAAACAACTTCCAATGCTTGTCAAGCTGTCTCTGTACAGGTCCCAGTTCTGAAAATATTGGCTTGTAGGAAGGAACCTTAGTCCCTTAACGAGCTGTTTATTCCCAGTGGAGCTGGAGAGGTAGGAAACATTTTCTAAAGGATCAGTTCTCCATAAGCATGTAGCAGTGAAGGGACAGCAATAAGCTGCGACTGTAACGATTAATTCTCACTTTCTAGGGTTTTTATTGGGGTGTAACACATAAACCTCATCCTGTTCTCATTTGCAGAATCTCTCTGGAACCAGCATTTTTTTTTGAGATTATGAGTTATTTGGAAAACATGCTTTTTTATCTTTTTTTCCCACTTTTTTTTTTTTTTTTTCCCCCTGATCTATCAATCTTCTTTACTCTGCCCAAAGCCAAAAGCAGAGCATGGAGCCCCAGTGTGAGAGATCCTATGGCTGTAAGCATTGTTTCTGACTCTGCCTCTGATAGTGGAAACAAGAGTAATAGGCACCAATCCTTCCCTCTAAGGCTAAAAGACAAGTAGTTGTTCACTTTTGTTGTCCTTATCTACAAGAAATTTGAGACTATTTCACTCACTATATGCTTAAACATCATTACAAATTACAGTATAGATGTGCTCAGATGTATTTATATTTTTATTCCTTCCCCCCTTTTTTTTTAAGTATTATGAATGCCACTTGATTTTCGAGAAGAAAATAAGAATCCTGCCAAACCTCCAGGTACTCTCTAATGCTCACATCATATGCAGTCACATTAATCATAAATATCACGTTGCTAACAGCTACACATCAGTTACCTGATGCACGTGCAACTAAACAAAAAAAACAACCAAACATTGAACAAGAAGTGCATATACTCTATCATATGTCTCAGTAGTGAGGTCATTTATTGGAATTTCTTCTCAGGCCAGATGAATAAAATAACATACTTTTCTCTTGTATATTCAGATCAAAATACATTCATTTTTACTAAGAAAGAGTTCAGCGAACAGATAATTAACCTCTAAGTGGTTATGATTCATGGCTATTATTTAAGAAAAGGCCACCTTTTTCAGGCACAGATGTAAATACACTTTAAGAAAAAATCTAGAGAATGGATTGTTTGTCTGCAAAAGTTATTGTGGCTGTTTTTTTAAAAAGAGGTTGTGTTTCATAGGCACAGGCCTCATCAGGGAGCAAAAGGAACAGGATCAGAGGGAGAATGGGTGGTTTCCCAATAGCTGGTGAAGGAGAAATGGCAGCAATCAAGTCATCTCTCATACCACCTGCACGCAGACATAGAGAGACACAGGATATTAGAGTGGGATGATTCCTTGCAAAGGGCTTTACCTCCCTGAGCATGTGGCCAAAGACTGAGTCTTTGAGGGAGAAGAAGTTTAAAGTCCTGGTCTACAATAAAGAGCATCAGTAATGTATTTACAAACAGACAAGATAAACATCAGGTAGGGAAAAACATCTTTCTAAAACCTGCAAGCATGATAGCTTTAAACAAATTGTCATTTTGAAAAGGAAACAAAGGAAACAAGAAGTATGTATTTTGGAGAGGTCATGAAGAAGAGGAAGACATGGTGGTTTTTACTTTGATTTTTTTTTCAATTAGAAAAGACAAAAGCAGAAACAATTTTTGAAGATGAACAGATAATAGGGAGAATTTCTGAAAAAAAAAAAAAGGCTGTGAATTACTGACAAGTTCAAACAAGACTGCTGGGAATCCAGCGCTGGGCTTTGTGGACTTTGGTGCAACCTTTGACCCATTTGCACTTAACCTTCATCTATGAGTCAGACTATTAAAGAGCTTTCTAGATGAATTTCATTAGGTTAGGCATCTAAATACTCAAATATTTAAATACATGGAATATTGGCACTGAGTGCTTTGAATTGCAAAATTTTCCATCCCTTTCTGACAAGGAATCAGACTTAAAACATTTTATCCAGTTAGTTAATTATATGCAGGGGTTTTATCATATTTATTTTAATGCAGTATTCAGTTTAGAGGCATCTTTGTGGCATATGGTTACTTATAAAATTCATATTAAGCAAGGAGCTGAAATAACCTGAACACAGTAATACATAGTCCTTGTGCATGGAAGTCAAACGCAGGTCAGATTTTGTTCTCAGTTAAATTTGACCTTGGATACCATTTATAAATATGAAATATCCTTTTCTAAATCGGTATCATGCAACATATTTTTCAGTTTTATTTTTCTATTGTGCTACTGCATAGGAAAAATTGCCTTCATTTAGACATAGTCCAGGGCTTCGGTTAACTGAAATTAAAATTTTTGCCTAAAATTTATCTATTGAAGGGTCCATCTTCAATTAGAATTTCTATCTCTTCGATGGAATAAAGATAAACCACATTTGGGGAAACACCAGGTGCACGTTTTGCCAGTCTGTGTCCCAAGACAGCAGGACTGGGTATTCTGTAGCTAAGTGTGATGCATTTAAGGTTGAAGGAAAGCTTGAGAAGAAACATGCCATCTGCATATTCTTCTCCAGGTGGCTGCACAAAAATGGACATGTTAGCAATGGGGAGGTTACTGAGGCAAATGAAATTCCCAGTTCTACTGCTGTGAAAGGCACCAGGCTAAGAACAGGACCTCAAATCAGAATATAGGCATATTTGCTATTTACAGACCTGGACATTAACTTTTCATATCCTTCTGGAGCACAACTTATTGAAGCAAGTAACTTATTGAACTGTCCCTACAGTGAGGGTAGAAATGGGGGAAGGAATTGCATGCTCAGCCTTGAATGTTGTGAGAGAGGTTTCCAAAATAGTTCCGTGTTACATCACAACTCAGCTTGAAGCGGTCCTCACTTGGATAAAAAGTGCTGCAGCGTACTTGTACACCTGTGTAACTCAAAGGTATTTGGTACTGAAAAAGGTATTTACTGAAAAAAAGATTGTTTTGTTTTATTTTAAAATTAATAATATTTCTCACAAAGCTATATTCTTCCAACTCCTCTTCTAAGGAAACTAAAGGAATCATTATTATCCTCAATATTGCAGCATATTAAAATACTTAATTCCCAGAAAATTTGAGGAATTAGTTAATGTATTTGATGCTAATTTTGTTCACTATCTTCAAATATCATCGTCTCTACAATACACTCCATTTAAAATGTTAAATTAACTTCACACATGTTCTTTTAACTGATTAGTTGTGCCGTGTTTAAAACTCCAGTTACAGCAGCTGATCAGGGCAGAAGGGAACTTCTGGAGCCCACCCTACAAAATACAACTTTTTATTCAGGGTGTGCTTTGGAACGGGAACATCACAAATAGTGCAGGTGATGCAGTGAACCAGAACACCTGATTTTTATGTGCTCCAGCTGGTCCTCCGTTTTTAAGCAAAGTGTCTCTTCTCCCACATCCCCTCCCCCCTCCATCACTCTTTCTTTTTCGTTAGTTGGACCTCTCCACTTTGCTCGGGCAAACCTTTGAAGTTCAAAGTCTGTCACATTCTATGTGTCAGACATATGATGGGTGGGAGAAGAGGGGGTTTTAACTTCAAAGACCAGTTCAAGGAACGACTGGCTAGGGCAGAACAGCAGACATCCAGAAGAAAACAGCTTACTCTCCCCGAGGGAGATGGGAAACTTTTCTAAGGGAGCACTCTCTTTCAGCTCTTTTTAATCCATGGGCAGAAAAATTATATCCAAAGAAATACCAGTGAAAAGAAAAGTTCAGACAACAATTTATGGTAAGTGACATTGTTTAAACTGTAATTTTGTGCGGCCTTACCAAATGTTTCAGGTCCTGTAGTTCTTACGCATAAGTAACTCACCAGAAAATAAAAGGAAATGAAAAATTAGATCAAAAACTCTAAGACCAGATCTTGTTATCTGAGAAATTAAATCTTTGCATCCTTCATTGGAAATCAGGGCATGCTGTATGAACATGAACTTTAAAGTATTGTATGAAATGTGGTACTTATAGAGCAACAAATAAATGAAGGGTGGGTATCAACTCACAAACTGAACTAGATAGGCACTGGTTCTGCCGATAGGCTTATTCTTGATTTTTGTCTCTCTTTGTGAGCAAACCGATTCAGCTGTGGTAGGCTGCAAAACTACTTAAGATTGCCAAGCTGGCTTTATGTATTTGATGCACGTGCTAAGAAGTGAGAAGCTGGTGAACACGTTCTTCCTCTAAATTTTCATCTTTTCTCAAAACATTGTAACCAATAATCCTATAATGAGCTTCTAAAGCCTAAACCATGCTGATACCTACCTGTATCACTCTAACAGGAGAGGTGTGGTTTGTGTGTCAATGCAGAGAAGAGCCTGACAAGATCATGAACACCAAATCTCACTTACCTTTAAGAATTAATATGTCTTCTCAACTCTTTTTATGGACAATTTAACACTTCTTTATATTAAGATGAATGTCCTATCAGGCACACTGACCTGCAGGAGTTGATATCTGAACATGAATGAACAGCCTGGTCTGGATTTTCTCTGCTGCATCCTTTTGCAAAGCCACTCTGCAATGGCACCAGTGCTGTTTTAGGCTGCCATGAAATGCTGAAAGCTATGGTTTTCTCAAATTCATCTAGGTTCCACCTCGTTCATCCTCTTTTTTCAATCTACCACTTAGAAATGAGGCCTAAGTAAAGAGCTGACTTTGACATTGGTTATTGGGTAGTATGACACTTCATGTGTAGGTCCTACATCAGCTCAATCTCCATTCACTGATGCTATGGCCATACTTTGACTTAAGGTTGTTTAGCTCACGAGGACTGTCAGAGCTACATCCTATGTCTCAGCTAGATATGATTTGGCACATACAGTGACCACAGCATATGCAAGAGTGCAAATATATCAAAGCCACTAAAAATACTTCGTAGCCTTGAGTAGAGATTCGTTGACTTTCAAAGAGTCAGTCCTAAGAGTGGGATATCGGTAGAGAGTTTGAAATCAAGATAACTAAATACGTCCTGATTCCTAATTGCAACCGATGATCATAAAAGGAGAGTTTAGTGAGATTCAGATCAAGCTTTAGGCCTAAATTTTTTCTGAGTCCCAAACGTACCCTTCATCTTACCAATATTATCAAAGTGTCTCCATTCTTTTTCTTTTTTCCTTTGGCTACGTCTGTGTCAGAAACAGCATCAAGACTGACTGTAAACGTAGTTTACTTCATTTCCACCTACCTTTTGTCTTTCTGCCCACCTCGCAGTTTGCCAAGTCTGTTAACCAAGTGTATTAACCCAGCAGATATGTTTGGATGTGTGGGGTCCTAAGTGCTTCCCTGGCCATGCTTGAAGCAGTCTGTCCAGTCCTGCAATCTGCACGGCTAACACACGTCTTCAGAGAGGCCGAAGGACTGCTTCTAGCATGGATTAATCTGTGTGTCTTCTCAGCACGTCTCCAGCTTGGAAATACCAAGTTCCCAACCAGTTGCTCATGTGTCTTCACCTCCAATACACAGCTCAGCTGCCAATAGTGACTAAAGAGCTTCAGGGTCCCCTTGGCATTTTAGTGAAACACTCTCCATGGACTACTGTTTCAACATTAATTCTGTTGTACTTCTGGGTTAGTGTGTATGTTTCCAGTATTAATAAGAGATAACGTGACAGCTTGATACTTCTAGATCAAAGATCTCTCCTCCTGTTCAGAAAAAAGTGTTCTCAGTGCTGCCGTTCTAGTATTTTCATATTTTTTAAGCTGCGGTAGCTAGCGCAACTTTTGCGTACTACCACAAAGCTGTTGAGCCAGCTCTGCGTATCAACTGCAAAAACAAAGAGACAAAATCTGTATCAGGAGTTTTCAGTGCTGACACCCACCACCTTTCTTCTAGTACATTGAAATGCATGCACTCAGGATTACAAGAGTTCTGAAAAGCAAATCCACAGTCTTCCATTGTGTAAGAAAGGGAAAAACTTTTTTTTTTTTTTTTTAATTTATAGAAACGTGTAGTGAGTCAACTTTGTTTTGGAGGCATTTATTTCTGCAACAATTCAACAGTTGTGATTTTTCTGTGGGTAGAAGTAACTGATTCTAAATATGAACCCACAACAAGTCGTCTTGTCTTACTGAACTTAGTACAGCTGTGTTCTTACTGTTGTTACTAGTTTTCACTTTCATTTCTTTTAACAATTAGAAGTAATGAAAATGTGCACACTCAGTTAAGGTAAGACTTTCATGGAAATGACAAAAGGATGAAAGCTCAGTCCTGTGATACACCTGGAGTCCGAGTAAGACTGCAGATTATGCTTGTTTAATTTTTTCTCTGTCAAAAATGAATTTTGAGAAATCAGTTGTCTTTTTTAGTAGTTTTCATCATGCTGTGATTACAATTTTGTGTGAGCATCTGAAATGCTCACCTCTGATGTAGTGCAGTAAAGAAGCTGTTGAAAATACAAGACCCTAATATTACTGTTAAATGAAATAACCTCAAATAATTATTTTTCAGTTCATCAGTAATAGTATCAGTAACAGAAAAAGGAGAAATGCAAGCAGAGGTGCTGGTTCTCTGTCAAGCTATTTGGATTTGCCTAGGTAGGTGTGTAGTATGTATTTGCTTTGAGGATACTTGGGAAATATCTAAAAAAAAACCCAACAAAACTGTACCCTGTGCTTGCTAGAAAAGTATATATTAATTATAGAGATTTTGTATTCAAGACCAGCAGAATCTAAATCTAAAATACTATTGCAGTGGATGGCACTCAGACTTACCAGTTAGTAAGTTTGAGAGATTTATTGAAACAGCTGGCAAATCAGCAGGAAAACGCTGATTTTGAAAAACTATTATTTTTCCAGAGAATCAGACCTATTTAGCAGCACTGTTCAAGATGAAGACAAAAACTGAATTAAAATATCATTGAGGGTGAGGCAGAAATTGAGCAAATCAACAGTTCTGACTTAAATCTGGCCACATCCAGAGGTGTACTTTCCAATGAATCACGTGTAGTCCACTGTTGGAGCACAGGACCCTTATGAATCTTTACAAACACCGTGTAATGTATTTATTTTAATTACTCTGGTACAGTTCATTCAGAAAAAAACACATCTCAAATCTTTCCAGTTAGGCACCTTAGAAAAATTTTTATATTTAGTTGACAGATTTAGCTCCCAGTAACATTAGACATTTTTTAAATGTTTGTTGCAGACATGTTTTTTAATATTCATAAATCACCATGGACAGCAGGTAAAGCTTAGAATTAACTTAAGTATTTCTATACTTCCAAGGACAAACACAATTTAGGTGAATTTCACAAAATCTGACAGTTTTACAGTTCTGTGGAACTTCAAGGTCGTATTGCAGGAATGGATTATTTTTATGTTATACTCTGATCTTATTTTGTTTTTTCTTATGCTGACTATCAATAATATGCCACAGAAATCAAAACCCTCCATAGATCTCTTGGGGTTTTGGTTTGGTTTGGTTTTTTTTTAACTTCTTAATCAAACTTAGTGAACAGCTCAAAGACCCACAATTGCAATCTAGGAATTCAATACGTTGGAACTGACAACTATTGAAATACTTTGTATCCTAATTTCATAGAATCCTTGATTCAAAGAATGGTTTAGGTTGGAAGGGACCTTCAAGATCACTTAATTACAACACCTCTGCCATGGGCAGGGACATCTCCCACTAGACCAGGACTTTCTTGTAGACCCGTTTCAGATATCGGAAGGCTGCTCTAAGGTCTCCCCAGAGCCCTCTCTTCTCCAGGCTGAACAAACCCAACACTCTCAGCCTTTCTTCATAGCAGAGGGGCTCCAGCCCTCTCATCATCTTCATGGCCTCCTCTGGACCCGCTCAAACAGGTCCGTGTCCTTCTTATGCTGGGGGCTCCAGAGTTGGACACAATAGTCCAGGTGGAGTCTCGTGAGAGCAGAGTAGAGGGGCAAAATCACCTCCATCAACATGCTAGTCACACTGCTTTTGATGCAGCCCAGGATAAGTTTGGCTTTCTGGGATATAAACACACATTGCCAGATCATGCTGAATTTCCCATCAACCAACACCCCCAAGTCTATTTTCCTCATGGCCGCTCTTAATTCATTTGTGCATGGGATTGCCCTGACCAATGTGCAGGACCTTGCACTTGACCTGGTTGAAGTTCATGAGGTTGGGACAGGCCCACCTCTCAAGCCTGTCTATGTCCTTCTGGATGGCATCCCTTCCCTCCAGTGTGTCGACCGCTCCACACAGCTTGGTGTCATCAGCAAACTTGCTGAGGGTGCACTCAATCCCACTGTCCATGTCGCCAACAAAGATGTTAAATGGTACTGGTACCAGTACTGGTCCCTGAGGAACACCACTTGTCACTGGTCACCACTTAGATATTGAGCCGTTGACCATCCAGCTGATTCCTTATCCACTGAGTAGTCCATCCATCAAATCCACATCTCTCTGATTTAGAGACCAGGATACGACATGGGAAAGTGTCAAATGTTTTGCACAAGTCTAGGCAGATGATGTCAGTTCCTCTCCCCTTTTCCACCAACACTGCAACCCCATCATAGAAGACTAACAAATTTGTTAGGCATGATTTGCCCTTAGTGATGACATGTTGGCTGTCACTGATTGCTTCCTTATTTAATATGTGCCTTAGCAGAGTTTCCAGGAGGGTCTGCTCCATGACCTGGCTGGACACTGAGGTGAGACTGACCAGCCTGCAGTTCCCTGGTTCTTGCCTTTTTGGCTTTTTAAAAATGGGTGTCATTTTTCCCCTTTTCCAGTCAGCGGGATCTTCACCAGACTGCCATGACTTCTCAGTTAAGACGGATGGATAGTGGTTTGGCACCTTCACCTGCCAGTTCCCTCAGGTCCTGTGGATGATACTCCTCAGGTCCCATGGACTTCTGCATCTTCAGGTTCTTCACATGGTCTCAGATCTGGTCTTTTCCTACTGTTCCTCTTTCTCCCAGTCGCTGTCTTTGCCTTTTGCAACTTGGGTGGTGCGGTTAAAGCCTTTGCCAGCGAACTGAAACAAAAACATCTTTGGGTACCTCAGCTTTGTCCATGTCTCAGGTGACCAGGTCTCCTGTTTTCTTCCTATGTGGGGCCACATTTTCCTTAGTCTTCCTTCCTTTTATCACTGACATACCTATAGAAGGCTTTCTTGTTGTCCCTGCTCCTGACCAGATTTAACTCTATCTGGGCTTTATCTTTCCTAACCTGATTCCTGGTTGCTTGGACAAATTCTCTGTATTCCTCCCAGACTGCCTGTCCTTTCTTCCATCCTCTGTAGGCTTTTTTTTTCTGTTTGAGATTGATCAGGTGCTCCTTGTTCATCCACACAGGCCTCCTGGTATTTTTGCCTGACTTCCTCTTTGTTAGGATGCATTGCTCCTGAGCTTGGCAGAGGTCATCCTCGAATATTATCCAACATTTTTTGGGCTCCCTCTTTGGGCTCCTCAGGGCTTTATCCCTTGGTACTCCATGAAACAGATCCCTGCAGAGGCCAAAGTCTGCTCTCCTGAAGTCCAGGGTAGCAAGTTGCTGTGCCCCCTCTTTCTTGAAAGAGCTTTAATGTCACTTCCACAACCAAAGATGTGTTAAGGATCATGATTTGTTTTCTCATCTGAACAGAGAAATTGTTTTAACAATTAATTCATCAGCGTGATCTCAAAACTCAACGCAGTACCTGAACTTTTCGTCTTTTATGCCAGAGGAGATACAACTACTTTTACCATTATTGCTGTCCTATAAAGTTGCCATATTTCAACAGGGTATCTGAAGATATATATTAAAATTAGTCACTGATTGTAAAGTATTTCTCTATATAGCGGGTACAGAGGCCCACAGCTAGATCTACAAGAGGATTTGGCCGCTCAAGGCAACTTGGAATGAGCTTCTAACTTTTCAGAGTGGAATTTTTCACCCCACTACCAGAACCTACAGGTGCTTTAAGTCCACGGGTATCTATGACTTAAGCCAGAATTCTTCTCATGTCTAAATTTATTCCTCTGCATGCAGTAGGTTTGAGTTTAGGAGGCAGCGCTGAGGTGCTGAGCCAATACCTACTAAGCTTGATTGTAGGCTCATGGAAGTGTAAGGCTGGAAGGCATCTCAAGAGGTAACTCAGGATATGTGAGTCAGGGTAAGCATGGCATTTCTTCTTTTTCTTCTGATACAGGCCTCTTTTGTATGTCTGAACATATTCAGCATACAGGCACCAGACGTGTCCACAGAGTCGCATACAAGTAGTTTGTCTGTCTTTCTTCTCGGGAGTCATGTTTATAAAGCAGGTTCTGCTTGAGTAGATTCAAATGCACCTTTCTGGGGATTTTCTTAGCCAACAAAATGCAGCTTATTGTGGTGCGAGCACACTCAGTCTACTCTGCCAAAGCTCCTTTCTTTTGCAGATGAGCATTAGAGATTCGCTGAGACTGAAAGAGGCTGAACGTGTTGCATTCTAAACTTCATGGCTGGTCACTCTACAAAGTGAAAAGGACCTGCTAACATTTGTCCTGTTCCACCAAAAACATAAAGAAGTGTTTTCCCCTTCAGCTTCTGAAGGCAGAACCTTATTTTCCTACAGCAGGAGTGAACACAAAGGATGTTGCGGGAATAAATCAAAGGAGAAAGGTGAAGGCACCACTTGACATTATTTCTTATGTGTGTATAAGTGTGTGTGCACAGATGCATATATAAATGATAAATATCACAACAGCTTGTTTGATATGAGTACAGCCTCCCCAGTTTCAAGAGGGAGCGCGCAGGGTCTCCATTTTCCTCCTTCTTCTACGCATATTCTACTTTGCAGATTAATTCAGACACAAGTCCTGTGCTCTTCTCAGCATGTGGTCCATGATGGTTATTGCTCCTGGCACATGAGAGGCAATGGGAGAAAGACTTGTTGCAGATTTTTCCTTCCCAAAATACTGTGTGTGTGCTTGTCACAAGTGGCTGAATGAGGTTACTGCCTTTTGGGTTGTCATAATGATTTCTCGAAATGTTTTAAAATTCATTTTGCATGTATTGCTTTCTAATGAACTCATGTCATGCATTGGAAAGGAAGCAATAAATAGAACATGAATGGTAATTAATAGCAAATTGTTAGTCAAATTAGTAGATTTTGGAAAAGACTATACTCATTTTTTTTAATCATGTAACTAGCCCCCCATAACTTTGATTGTGCATTTGATGGTACACCATAATAACGTTCAAGGGGCCTTTTTCAACATGCATTGAAATCTTGTTGCCATTTAAAACTGAATCCCCATAGAGTTCATTTGAAATTGTTTTACTTTGATAATGGCTTTATTAATGCAGTCTCAGTGGACTTGAAATGAGATTGTTTGACCATTGTAATGTGGTTTTCATAGGCTTGCAGTAAAATAATTTTCTTGTAATGTGGTTTCCATTAGCTTGCACTAAAATCATTTCCCTCTGGTAATGGGATTCTCATGGATATTCACTTCAACTGTTTTGCCCTCAAAATGGTACAATGGGCAGCTTTGTGGTAAAGGACTTAAGATATAGTGGCATAGCGTGGCTGTTGCTAAATCTGCTGTGTCAGACAGGGTCTCTGATACGAAGATAACACTCAGCACCACATTTTGCCTAGGTTCAGCTGCATTTGTCTTAAGTGCCTTGCTGTTTCCTTGATCTTTTTCAGTTCGTCTTAATCAGGACAGTTCTGACTTCATAAATCCCCATCTAAATATTTTTTCATGTTTCAATTGCTCTTGTTCTCAAGAAAGAGGTACAAGGGACTTAGTCACAGCTAATTTTCCAGCAGAGGTGATTTCCAGGTCAATTGTTTGACACTCTAAGGCAATACAGGGGAATTCTGGGCTGTTTGCAAATGGAACAAAAATATTCATTGGTCTACAGAGTCATCTTCCACTCATAGAAGGCTGTAGAGAACAACTATGTTCTTTGTTATTCATAACGTACTCTCCATACCAGATCCATAGCGGGGGAATTGAAATGGTATATACCATTTCTATACCAGTCAGGCATTCTCTCACTATGGAAAAATTCATACTGGAAATCTCATACAGATATGTAGTGATTTTACACTTTTCAGATACGTATACAGAGAATTTAAGTACTTGTTTTTCTCTTCCCTCACTCCAAGATACTTTTAGTACCTGTCTCACAGTCACTAAAATAAATATCTTTCAGTAGTATTTTGGGAGGATTTATCTTGTGAGAGTTCATTTCCTGCTCTGAGGACTGATTCTGTTTCTATCAAAATTAGAAGCCAAGTGAGATTATTCCCACCAATGCCAGAAAACTTTCAGGAGATTATGTTACTGTTCCACCCATTCTGTGGATACAGGAGGGTTGAGGACTGTCAATCTGGCACATTTCATGAGTAATAAATTCACACACCATTTAAAAAAAAAGAGGCAGTGTAATGTTTCACAGTGATCTAAGCTTTTCAGAATAAGGCCAGCGCAGTTTAACTTTTAATTAAAAGTGGATTCAGCAGGATGTCTAGAATGCCAGTGATACTGGGAGCTTTTGCTCCAATCCTGAATATTGGGGTTTGTGGTCCAATAGGATCCAAAACCAGCTGGAAGAATATTTCATATTCAACGAGATCATTGTATTCGCATGACTTGTGTCCGTAAGTGAGAAATGGAAGTCCGAGTCCCGAAACTATTATTATAGACCATATTCTTATAAGTAAGATATTGTCATATGTGTAAAGAAAAGATCTGCAAACACAAAAGACTTGTTGCAGAGTTTTTCTACAGGACAGCACTTCTATTACTGATTTGATCCAAATAAGCATTGAGTTCTTGTGTAAGTAGAAAAAGCTGATTCATTTATTTCTTTTTATATGCATAAATCCTGCGCTGTGGAAAGGAGAAAAGGCTGAGTTTAGAAGCTGGTGGTCTGAGGAGGGAAATCTTCTTTGCTGTTAAGAAGATTTCTGTAAATCTCCATAAGCAAATGGAGTATGGTGTCTAGATGTCTGAACTATAGTGATGGGACTTTTCATGATTGTAATGTAAATGATACTGGGCTTGTTTTCTGATTGCAGTTAGAGTATTTCCTTGTTGGTGGAAAGATGAAAAGAAGTAGGCAGAATCTGCTTGGAATTAAAAGCACAGAGAATTTCAGTTTTGACAAATGTGAACTTCAGTATTGGTTATGGTATTACTTTAATGAGTTGTTTAAATGGATGTTTCGCTAATGACTCAACCTCGTACTCACATCCAGTAGAGCATAATTTTGGGTGGGTAGATGAAAATAAGTTTCCTGCCCCTTTATATCTATATGGGGAAAAATTTCAGTGATGTTGCAGATCTGCCTAGAAGAAATTTAAGTGAGCTCCTTAAAGCTTCATTACCATTCACAATAAATGAACAAGATAGTGGGAGGAGTCTTATGCCAATAGGGGGGCGATTTGTGTTGTTAACTATCATAAAGGATCCTCTTTCAAGATTCTGATAATGCAGAATATCCTGGATTGCTGAGGATATATAACAGTACAGCAGAGGAAGCCTGATGAACTGCTGAGGATAACTAAGGGCAGAGAGCTTAAATGGTAGAGATGATTGTCCAGCTTTTAAGGCCAGAGCACATTAAGTAAGTTAATGTGGCTATCTAAGGACACTGAGCATGCCCAGTAAGCAGCAATAGATTTTTAAGGACTCAAAGCATGCTTTTGTGCACAGCTCCTTATGCCACATAATCCCTAAAGATGCCATTTTATGCCATCTGGCTTTTGTTGTTATTCCCAGTCAGCACTTCTAGATTGTTGGGTTTTTTTTCCACTGTGAAACATATTTCCTTTTCATTTCAGAGATATTTTTTTTTATTTTGCTCAAAGCTTATCCTGCATACCATTAAATCAAACCGTATTTCAAGCATTTTTATTTTTTTTTTATTTTCACTGTGTCCATAGATCCAATTAGCAATCATCATTAGTCACCTCTTCCCTTTTTCCTTTCACTTTCTTAAATGGCGACTCCTACAGGTGTCCAAGAACTAGTGACTCCAGAAAGTCATGCAATGTGCAGCTGCTACAACAATGGAGTTCATAATTCTCCTCTTGCCATTTTGCTTCACACTTCTTTGTGTTGTTTGCTCACCCATTTCCACTTTGTGTGCGTGTTCCTTCCTAACTGCTGGAGCCCAGCAATGTTGGTGATCTGGTCTGGAATGAAGGAGGCACTTGGCCTCAGCCACCTTCGTTGGACCTGATGGTCAAGGGGTATAGGATAACAAAAAACAGTGGATTTGTATTTTGGAACCTAAACAGGAGCTGAGTGATTTTCCTGGAGCCATATCATTGCCAATGACTAGACCGAGATGAGGCAATCATTTGTCCCTGATATTTCCCGTTTTGATGTAATTAGGTTTGGAGAGAAGCTTTCGCTATATACTAGCAAAACCTGCAGACCAAACCTGGAGCCTCTAGAATGCTGGAAGAAGACACAAATTAAAATTTGTCATGAGTGCTTGCCTATTCCTCAGTGCCCCATACATCTCCTATTTATTATTTTGGGGCTTGTCTGCTTCGAGAAGAGGTAGAGGGCACAACCAGAGTCTTCTGGAGGCTGTGCCTTTAGGTGCTGTTCAACATGAGATGCAATCGCTCATAAAAAGCATGACTGACATGTAAAGCGCTATTAAGCATTATTAATTTACCTCATTTTCATGCTCGGTAATTTTTTCCAGCCATGAACAAAACCCCCATCCAAACTGTGAGAATGCAGGTGGATATGAACGGGGTCTGTGCCACAAAGGGGATGAGTGGCAGGAACAGAGATGATTTTTTCCCTGCACTGGCATGTATCAGGGGGGTGAACAGGGCACTCAATGCAAATATGGTGATGAGCTTCTCTGATTTTTATTATTTTTTTCTTTAATTGGAATCCGCTAATTGAGGCAAGGGATTGCTGTTGCCGGGTAAACTCACAAAAGATATTTTATTTAAGCGTAGATTTGTAACGAGGGAGAAAGCCTCACTCGCACTCTCACCCCCTGCTCCCACTGGAGAGGGACATGGTGACCCTTTGTCCCCAGGCGAGAGGAGCGTGGGAGCAGAGGATGTCCCCTGCTGTCACCTGCAGACCCTCAGGGGCAGGAGCGGTAACCAAACCACCAGCACAACCTCTGCTGGCCAGCAATTGCTCAGGAGGAGAGCAGGCAGCTTCTGTTGGAGGAAGAAAGCTTTGTCTGACAGTTATCAGAAAAGCCCTTGTTAATTCAAGCTCAACTTTGGATTTACGGATGGCTGAGATTCCTATAAACTATTACTAACCAGTTCCACTTTCCTTTCGTTTCCATACATTTCTGCTACATGCCATTTTGAAACATTAAAGCTGATGCCCGTAGGAATTAAAATATGTTTTTCCCCTTGATAGGCAACACCACCAGGGATAATATATATAGTAATATCCTACTTTGCTTTATTGTGTTTTTTCTGGTGGGGAAGGTTCCTGGGGTTATTGGTGGTCTTCTGGAGTCAGAAATCATGGATGGCCTGGAGGATTTTCCAGGGTGTTGGAAAGCATTGGCCTGAGATGTTTCTCAGCATCCGCTGTCCCAACATGGGGCAGTCCGCAGATAAAGTCCTTTACAGCAACAATTTCCAATGCATTCATTAGCCAGTGCACAGAGCCATGCCAGTCAAGGCCGAGTAACCCAGATTTTGTGTATTACTCACAGGTAAAGAATGCAAAAGCAGATGACCTGCTGATCAGAAATTATTTCACAGAGAACAATTTTAATTATCTAATAAACTTCAGAAAGATGTAAGTTCCTTGAAAACAGAAACAGAAATTAGGCCTAGATTTTCAACTCTAGTGGGACTCCAAAACTAAGGTCCTATATCCATATTTAGGTATCTGCCTTAAAAACTTCCCTTTTCAAGGTGCTGTGCCCCCAGTATCTCACTTTGATTTGCATTCCAGAAAATCAAGGTCAAAGCTAAGCCTGACTTTCTTTCATCTTCTGGAGATTATTTATTACAACAGATGCACCATTGCCTCTTGAGGTGTTAGTCCTCCATAGGACAAAGTTTCATCGTTTAAGATCTGTTTTTCAGTCCTCTTAATGTACTTTTTTTTATACAGGTAATCTAGCTAACAGGCAATTGTGTGTCATTTGCTTTTGAGGTTGACTAAGCTATATGGGATAACAAGACCAGGAGTCACCCCATTAAAAGATTTTTGGAGGTGTTGTGATAAGAGCTGAAGAAGCAGTTTGGATTTCTGAGTGCCGTTGACCTTTGGTGTATAGGTGAGACCTTATTTACAGCTGCTGTATATGTCCTGTCTGGGCTGACGGCGAGGTGTGTGCTGTTCGCAGCGGATGAAGTTCAGATGTATTCATTTCCAGTTTCTGCCTGGGAGGAGGGGAAAGGAAGGAGAACAGGTATGTAACGCTTCAAGGCTTAAGTTAATGTAAAATAAATCAAACCTAAGATGGTGTTTTAAAAGAGAAATCTGGCAGCCTCAGAGAGGAGAAGGTGCTGGGCCTGGAAACATATTTGTCTTTTTTAAATGCTCACTTTCAAGCATGTCTGGTTTCTAGCCCAGTTTGTATCAGAAGGGATCAATTTTTTTTTTCCCCGTTTCCCTGTTCTACTTTTGTGCTGGTATTGTCTGAATCCCAGAGTGAACAGCAATACATCATCCTGCTTCAACATCTGCTAGAGCCCCCTCTCTTTCTAATCTGCCCAGATCCCCAAAGCCTTTCCCACCTGCTATAGCACCAAATGCTCATTATAGCACACAGCTACGCCCTTCACTGTCCTTTCTCCCTGACTCTCAAGGTTAACATGGAACAATGACTATTATTAAACGGGGGCATTAACAATATAAAGGCAGCCCAAGCTGGGGAAGGGGATGGGGGGGGGGGGGGGGAGGAGAAGGGAGCTGGGAGGGATTGGGTAACATGCCAGCTTTGCTGGCAGCAGAGATCTGCGAGAAAGCTGTGGCCAATTTTCCAGTCGAAACATGACTCACTGAACAGAGATGCACCCGAAATAAATAGCTTCCCTGTTCTGCGCCCAGCAGAAGCAGGAACCACACCCTCCTGTGGTTTTGTGTCAGGGTACTGCGGGTACCGCGCCGAGTGGCTTGGTGGAGCAGCGTGGATAAAAATGGCAATTTTGAAGGAGCTGGCGGCTCTGGGGGTTTTGTTTATTGCTTGGCAAACTCAAAATCATACACCATTGGAAGACCTTTCTTTTTCCTTCTTTTTTTTTTTTCCCCCCCGCCTCGCCCCTCTGCCCCCCCAGCTTCAAACTATCAACCTGCTCCTTCTGCTTGCATCATCAGGTCCGTCGCCAGTGGAGAGCCGGGCACGGGCACGTGTGGGATGTGGGAGGAGAAGAGAGCAGGCGGCGAGGGAGAGGGACAGGGTCCCGTGCATCTCTCCAAACGGGGTCTCGTGACGGGGTGCACGCGACGGCCCTGTTGGAGAATGGATGCTCAGCCTGGACAATCCATCCCCTTGCCTTGCCCATGTTCTGTCCTAAGATAACCAGAGCGACCTGACCGACTGGGGGTTATTGGGGTGGTCTTGTCCTTTTATGGACATGACCTTGCACAAATGAAGAAAAGCCTTCATTAGTGGTGCCTTTCGGCACTTGCAGTCCAGCGCATGCAAGGATTGGACTGCATCGTGGCGGAAGGACTTCAGACGCGATTTGTGAAGTCTGCAGAGACCGCGCGTTTCCACGCGCATCTCCAAGGCGTGATCCTGGCTCCCGTTCGCGTCATGTCCCACTTATGCCCTTATTGCCTGAACTGCAGAGCACAGTATGGCGTGTTGAGCAGAGATTTTGGAAACGGCATGCCCCGCACTGAGGACGTAGGTTGTGTCTGGGCATGTGCAGTGGCAGACAGAGGGATTTGGAAAGGATGGAGAGAAGAGAATGTCTTGTGTTAGTGTTAGTTGTTGCTGTCATATGTTAGGCATCCCTGTCAGATGGCAGCTTTCCTGGTCTCTGGATGGATGGAAACATGCTGCGTTTCTTCTTTATGACTGTGCTTTTGAGGCCATGTCTCTTTTAACAAGCCACTTAAGGTGCTGCATACCTTTTGGATTTAGGCACTTCATTCACTTACTTGCTCATTCCACTGAACAGGAACAGTTTCTTAGAACATGACTTAAAAATCCATTGTTAGCTGGACCCTATGTGAATAAAGCTGCACTGAATGCAAATACACAAAAAAATCATACAGGAAGAGCGCAAAACATATGAAATAAAATGAAAATTTTCAAAGAAATGTCAACAACTCATACTTTCTCTTTACCCCACTCAAATCTATAGAAGGTTGGATTATAGTTATCTGAAAACTGCATTTGAGCAATGTTCTTCAGATGAAACTTAAAGCAGGTTAGCTGTATATTTAGCTGAAAATATCTCATCCGGCTATACCAGTTCAACCCCTGAGCCCCATACACAGCCATCCAGGGGTCAGCTTTTAAATGAAAACTGCAAAAAAGAAATAAGAACAAATGAGGATTTGGCCCAGACTGCAGAAGTGAAATCTCACTTGAGCTTGATCGTATTTCTGCTGATGCCAGATGGGGCTAGGCTATCAGTTTCACGGGAGCAAGATTATGACTTCTGTACAAGCCAAACCATGACTGTGACTCATGTTCTTTTAAATGTTCGACCATCACAGGAGTCCCGCTTGTGGAATGTCTCTGGGGGCTTTTTCATTCAGTTTTTGGGTGAATAAAGTTATTTTGTAAAACATATGCTTCATCTTATTTTAGAACGTGGACAGGATAAAGGACTGTCTTTCTGTATATATATACATACACACATACATGAAGGTTAGCACTTATGTCTGCCAATCAAAAAAGGAGGGAAAAAACCCTGAAGTTCTATTAAAAAAAACCACCACACAGATTAGTCTGATGACAGTTGTGGGTGGCTATGCTTCAAAGATCCTATAAACCTCCTTCAGCTGCATGAGGCTTTATTGCAGTTTGGTGTGGGTGATGGGACGTTTCCATACGCACTTCCTTTCGGTTATCGTCTTCTGGTGAGATTTCCTTCACTCTGATGAGAAGACCACCATTTCCACTTTCCACCCACAGACCTGCGCCCTGGCCTGAGTAAGACCAGTGGATCGCAGGCTGCAGCAACTCATCCTGCTCCCTGCTACAGGCTTGATTGCCCACCCAAAGGGTGCTGAGCATTGCTCAGAGACCTCAGCACCACGACAGGAAAAGCTACCAGTACCTACTAAACGAAAAATGTAAAACCTGTTTTCCACAACAAGCGTTGTGGGATGCTCGAATAGTAGGTGCTTATAGGTCCTGTCAAGGCTTACAGTAATCACTGTACATTTTAGCATGCATTAAAATACCAAATGGAGAATATGCAGAAAGACCAAGCCCTGGAAAACAGCTAGCTGGTGTTAAGTGTTTGCGTTGTTTCACTCAGCTGACTCAAAAAAGAAAGAAAGAGAAGAAAGAAAGGAAAGAAAGGAAAGAAGGGAAAGAAGGGAAAGAAAGGAAAGAAAGGAAAGAAAGGAAGAAGTTCTACACTATTCACGCTCCTGTGAGAGAAAGAAAAGGGAGTTTACAGCCAAAGTGAATTCTTGGTTCACAGTCGCCTGCCTTGCTGGCCCTACCTCCTCAGGGGCTAGCTCGGAGCTGCAGGTCTGGAGTCCTCTGAATACTGCTGGAATTTGGATGTATTTCTTAAATTTGCAACATCATCTCTTTTCTAAAGCAAACAAGCAAACAAACGAGTGAGCTTTAAATAACATTAATGTTGTGACACAAACTGAAATAGCTCAAGAAATGCAAAATTATGGTAATTATGGATGGCCTTGACACTCTCTGCCCTTTAATCACAGCATCTGGGCTCCTCCCTCTACCAAAGCCAGGAGTTAAGATTAGAGTCACCCTTCACTTTGAAAGTCTTGGATTTAAACTTCCTTCCGTTTGCAACGTGCTTTCACATCTCTGAAACAACCTGGGGTGAACATCCTCGGACTCGTCCCAAAAGCCAAGGGTCCTCAGCGTGCAGACACGGCTCTCCGGGGCTCAGACACCCCAGTGTGTGTAGGTACACCAGTAAGTGTGTGCACTCCCTTTAATTCTGCAGGCACAGTATCAGCCCTGAGGTTTGAACTAGGTCCAGTGGACCATTGGATCAGTTCTTGGAGATCCCTCCGTAACTCTGGGGCATCTTACTTTACGCTTAATTACACACACGTACACATGCATTCGTGAGAGCTTCGTAAAAAGCACGATATTTAAAATATCAAATTATTACCAGCGAGGCACTGGAAGAGTTTAGGAACCTCATGCACACTGAATTCAATACCTTTGGATATATGCAGACATACATGGAGCTGACTTAATGTCATGATCGCTTTTTTTTCATATGATTTTCACCTCACTTAGTAGATTGGAGGAAGGATGCTTATTTAATGATGAGCTTCTTGACGTTTTGCTTTTTCCTTGTTCTGTGCGTGTCCTTATGCCTCCCTCACTTCCCACAATTCTGAGCTGTGCCTTCTGCAGTACATACTTTCTCACTGTGCCACCAGCGAAACAGAGCTCCTACACGTAGCAGCTTCCTGAAGTTTGTTGTAGTGGTGCAGACTTCCCTGCCTCTACCCCAGACTTACTCCTCCGGCTCCGAGCTTTCGCAGTCCGGTGCCTTCCCACTCTCCTTTTCCAAATGCTTTTATTTCATCACCCAGTCAGTCACAATTTCCACTGCGGAAGCCCGACCACTCTTCTTCTCACCACCATCTGGTCATGCACTAAAGCAAAAACTTCTAAAATTCCACTTGCACTAGCTCCATAAACCTTGTTAGACTCTTATTACTTACTGGAAATGTGAGCAGAAATCCTCATTATCCATCCCTACAGAGCTTTATAACACGCTAATCCCATCAAGCTTGCTTTTGGGCACAGACCTACAACCCTGAAGGAAACAAGACCTCGCAGCCATGGCTATTGCTCCCGGGGGACAGCCTTACAGCATTTTTCCCAGCTCGGTAGATGGGCTGTGTTCTGCAAGCCTTCAGGTAGAGTGCCTGGTGTGGTGACATCGGTCCCAGTAACAGCCGAACGTAGGTGAGCGTCACATTGCCCCAGCAAGGTTGCAGAAACCTGCCCTTAGACTTTACGCAATGCAGTACGATCTGTGTCGGAGAAAAATCGTGTAATATTTATCTTGTTTAGTTCTGCGGGATTTTTGTCAGACTCGCAAGCAGGCCTTTTGGCACTCTGTGTTATTGGAAATTTCCCAAACACATGTAACAAAAACTCAGTCAGTTTAATACAATTATCAGCTTTTTCTCAGTCTGTGTTGAGTCTATGTTTGTCTAATGTCCGGGTAGATATTTTCTACTTATTGAAATCAATAAATCTGCTACTTTGAAGATAAAGGCACATTTCTCGTGAAGCCTACTGTATGCTGCTCTCTAAAGCTGTGGTCTGTCCACTGTGCTCAGTGGCAGAGCAGCAAATGAAACTGATAGTTAACATGCCTTCGTCAAAACCATTTCCAAAGTCGCCTTCTAAAGAAACATCCAGAGGAGCTATGTGTCCTTCTATTTTCTGCCAGGATAAAGGAACTATCTAGGAACTTTATTGTATTCGATTCTTAGGTATAAATAGACTGACTCCTCGTAAGTAGCATGTGCAGTACTCACATATTCCTGGCTCTGCAGCAGATGAATTTAGACTTCTTAGGTAGAATGTTTAATCTTGTAATTTTATGTTAGTCACTTAAAATTGTCAGTTCTCTGTTTATCTTTAGATCTGACAACATTTCTGCTTTTATTACTTATTTCACCTGTAAATATTTGAGTTGTCATTGTCTTGTATAATATTTTATTTTTCCCACTATGACAAACTACTGTTTTACTCGTAAGCACATTGCCACTGATCCAACAAAATCCAGGCTTCTAGGAACATAACTTCACGTTTTTGAGCGTCTGTGGCCCTAAAAGGTTTTCTTCTTGTGTCCATGCTGCAACCCAGAGCCAAGCCATGCCAAGAGTTGCTCGTGGATACAAAAGACACGGTATTAGTAGTGTCATGGAAGTGACACAAACGGCTGCTTTGCTTTCAAAAGTACTGAGATAAGCAGATTATAACATGTTCTGTGTGTTCTAGCCCAGTTCCCATTTTTAACTGCAGAAATGGTTGGGTATGTTGAAAACATGAGGAGATCAAATTTTTAACTTTAGAGAGAATTATCCTGCCTCCTATTCAGCAGGCTCTCTGTTAACACACTGTACTTCTTTCTTCTCTCTGACTTTATTTTTGCCCTCTCTCCCCCTCTGGCTTTCAGCTTGTCCTTTTCTTTCCTTTTGATTTTGTGCTCAGACCTTTTTCTTTTTCTTCCCTGTGAACGTAGACCTGGCCTTTCTCCCCTTCTTAGCTTAAGGCTTAGTGTTTTTCTTCCCTTTGGCGCTAGGCATAACCTTCTGTTTCTCTCTTTCTTTATGTTGTTTGACTTTCCCTGACTTCCCACATTTTCTAATTCAGGTTTTTCCTGAGGGGGTGGTTCAAATGGCTGTCTTCCTTGAAGAGATGGGCCATCATCTCCTGCATCACCACGTCTGTCAGATGCTCTCTGCAGCTCTGGTGACAGACCTTGCTAGCCCGGCTTTCTCACTGACCCGTCTTGCAACCATATTTGCTGCGGCAGAGCCTTGACGGCAGCTACAACAGCTCCTCGGGAAGCGAGGAAGGAGGGCGGATCTCTCCCCAGATGCTGATTCTCACACATCCAGTTATCCTGCACGTGTTGGTCAAGCTTTGCCAACGAGCGCCCCATTTCTTAGTGTCCTGCAAAGGTCCTTCTGATCAGTTAAGCCATCTCTATTTCGCAGCCTGTGGCGTACCTTGCGGTGTTTACTCAATACCTTTTCCTCCTGCTAACCACCGTGGTGGCTGCACACAGAAAAAACAACTATTTGTTGTATATCAGCAAAGTTAGAACCTTTCAGAGGGATTATGGAAAATATTAAAGCCGTTGCCCCTGAAAAAGAGCATCTGTTCCTTTGCAATTTGTTTTTTCAAATATTTTCCTCTGTGCCTCCACAACTTTCGAGCAGCTTTGTCCCCTTCCCTCTGCTGTTGAGGAGGTGGCTTTCCCTCTGGCATCTTCTCATCTCTCACACCTTTGCCTCCTCGATGCAGCTCTGCAGGTCTGACCTTGAGCCCCACCAGCCTGGTGTTTCCAGCCAGCACTGGATGCTTCTCTTTGGGAGGTATCTTTAACTTAACTGGCCATCCCTTGCCCATGATTCGTGTGAGGAGCACCCTGACCCAGAGACGTGGGTCTTTCTTCAGTCTCTTTCCCTTTAATTTTTGGCTGGGTAGCACAGCCAGCTATGGGCCTTCTCTTGTGTTTTGCATGAGGGGAAGTAACTCACTGCTCAGCTGCGCAGAAAGTTTCACTTGTTCTTTTCTCATTTCTTCCCCTTTCCTTCTGTCTCCCCTGGAGCAGATCCATGCTCTAGCTGCGTTTTGTGAAAAGGACATCAGCCTGAAGCTGAGGGGGACGTTTCTTAAGGGTAATGCAATCACAGTGTACCATACGTGATAAAGGAAGTAGAAAAAAGACAGAAAAGTCCAGATTTTGTTGAGGGCTGTGATCCTGGGTGCTGACTCAATAGAAAGGATGAAAACTGATGTTCATTAGAGAGCAATGGTCAGACATGGAGCCACGGCTGTGCTGAAGGGAAGTTGCAGCTGAAAAAAAAAAAAAACCCCAAAAAAAAAGAAAGAAAGCGTCTGGCTGGAATTACAATGTACAAAGGAATGGAAAAACACTTACTAGTCTGTGAGAACTAATGCTATGCAAATTAATTCAATTCAGCATTAACTTCATGCAGATCCATCTGCATAGCATGTTGCAGGCTTTTTAGAGGTGCTGTAGCTGTTCCAGATTGCTGAACGAGACCCCATGACTTTAGAAATGTTGACCAACGTCAGGATTTCAAAAGGCTGGTGTCGCTGCCCTCAGCGATGTCCTCGTGCCATTCCTGTTCCTCCAGCTGCGGAGTCACAGTGTCCTGCAAAGGCTTCGGTTAGCCTGTGCCTTCACTGAGCTTTTTCTGCGTCTCTCCTGTGGATATTTAACTCAATTTCTTGAGTTTGGTGTGTCTATAAAATTTTCCTTTGCAGATACAAACTTCTTCCATGTGATTTTGCATGGTCTGTGCCAAAATAGATTGTCAATGCAAACCTCAGCCTATTTCTCCCCTGAGCATATAATTTTTCACATGCAAATAGAGCTTCTTGTGTTCATTTTAAAATATACTTTATAATTATTTTTACTTTATCTCCCCCCCTGAAAATAGAAAGCAATCAAAGAGAAAGCAGACAGTCAGGAAAATGTTTAATTGAGTGTAATAGCAATTCTTACCAGCTTGAGAATAAAGTCTGCACAAAAAACTTTGAAGCACCAGCACTTCTACTGGATAGATTGACAATTGTCTCAATCTTTATTCACCTTATGTGCATGGCTGTCAGTATCTGAGAAGTACCAGCTTAGTGCAGTGGGAAGTGAGCAAGGAATCAATGCCAGAATTTTCAAGTTTAGGGAAAATATGAGAAATAATATCGCTTCACATAAATGTCATTCACTCTGCTGTGCTGCCTAAATTCAGTATCTAAATAAGAAAGAAAGAAAAAAAAAAAAAGCTCCAACGGTTCGTGAGACACAGTTGAGCTATGCTGCACAAAGGAGTCAGGCAGGGAAGGTCAGTGATAGAGTTACTGCCTCCACTGTGAGGCTGCCCTACCTTACCTTCACCAAAACGGTCCTTCTGCTGACCTAAGCAGGTTGGATGAATGAACAAAGGCAGCTGGAGTGGGTCTTTACCACCCTCCGCCTCCACGTACAAAGCCGCTCTACAGCCAATTCCGTTGAGCTGCTGCGGCTTTGCACTGCTGGAATGGAGAAGGTGGACCACCGGCTCCTGCTTCACCCAGGCTGCTCCCAGACAGGAGGTGGCTCAAATTCAGCTGTCCCCCACTAGCAGAGGCACCCAAAAGCCCTCCACAGAACAGCTGACCATCCTCTCAGTTGTGCCAGGAAAGTGCACACCTCACAGACCGCAGCCAGACCAAAGGCAATGCCAGCCCAGTAGAAGCCACTTCACCTTCATCCTTCGGGGTCATACCAAGGCACACCGGGGTCCTCAGCCTGAACTTGCTTTCTTTATGCAACTGTAAATCAAGAGGAACTCCTCCACTATGAACCTTTCTTGCAAAATTACAGCATGAGTCAGGTCCCAGCTGCCTGCTCAGCTTAATGGACGTTGTGCAGATGACTGATACGGGTCTTACATGAGCAGAGCACTGCATCTGATGCACCTAAACTGAAAAAGGCTGGCAGGATACCTACAGGTCTCACCGAGGAAAAACGGCAAAAAATGTAGCTCTGCATTTGATAGTGGAGAAAGTTTGGCAAGAGCTTCTTACCAAGACTAACATGGTCTACCAAGGCCAGGCAATCTGTGTGGACCCACACCGCGCTACACCGGATGGGAAACCCTGCAAAGCTGTGCTTCGCTTTGTCCCTTCCAAGACTTCTAAAATAACTTGGAAAATGACTCTGTTCTTCAAAATCAAGACAAAGCAAAAAACTTAATACATTTTGAGTATTCCATCAAAGCTAGATAGAATTATCGTGCAAAGTATACCATGAATGCAGGCTTGTAAAGACTCCTTAACCTTTTTTTTTTGTTAATGATGACAAATCACTACTGCTGTAGTAGGATTATGATAACAGCTGTTCTAGGTAATATTACCAAAATGCAAGGTGCTTTTAGGAACCTTCTCTTGGAAGTTATGGCTCTTTTACTATCACGTGGCTGTGGGAAAGGGGAAAAAAAAAAAAGACAAATACTTTGAAAATTGGGTTCAAAGCTTCCTCATGTTAGCTGCATGTAAAACATGACAGAAGAGCTGCAGAAAACTACCTGCATTTAATGTCAGTCATCCTGCACATCATTGCTTGGATTTTGTGTGTTTTTATGTTTCATTTGTGTGGTCTTTTTAGTTGTTACATACAATGCAGGCCCTGATATTGTGGTTTGTTGCACTTGATAACATGAAAGCAATGGGAAAAAAGAGAGTCCTGCTGAGTTTGAATGAACCATGTGAAATTGGAGCCTTTATGAAATGGAAAATCATCCTTAATTTACATTTAGGGGGGCTATAAAGCTTTATAATAAGTTTATTTATAAGTTACTGCAAAGTCAGACAGAGAGATCAGGTCTTTACGTAATTTAATGTAACTCACTCCTAGTTGGATGCATGGTAAGCCACGTGCTGGAAGGACAAGTCTGTAGCTGTAGAAGGAATAGAAATGTTTATTCTCTGCCTAAAAGAAGCGCTTTCCAAAACTCTGTGCACTTTATCTCCTCTGGCCAGCCACGTTTCACGTAGACCATCTTCTAACTGCTGGTAACCCCAGAGAAGCTCACAGCGTGAAGCCATGGAAAGAGTGGAACGAGAACCAAATAATTCATACTCCATGTACCATAAAATTAATAGAGAGATAGAGAGAAAACCCTCCATTCATTGCAGCTGGCATCCTTTTTATCAGGTACACTCTATAAGCAAATATGGTGTTGAGCTGTCACGTCTGAGGTCATGGCTGCTCCAGAATCGGGGCGGTTGAGTATATTTTAGTACGCATTCATTACAAGGTACAGCGTACAGTTAAGCAACGCGCTTGTGGCGCCAGCGTGTGATTATGGCAAGACGGGTTGACCACTGGGAAATTGCTGAGCTAACAGGGAGAGGAGCCGGGCTGAGCGGTGCCGCAGCCAAGTTTGCAGACAGTCACCGCACCAGCACACCTTGTAATGACAGATCTGCAGCGCTCTGTGCTCGGGATGCTCCTCAGAGAGACGGCGTGTTTTGCTAAGGAAAAGGCAGAGCGCCTTTTCAAGGGGCTGTTTATGAATCCTCTCCGCTATCCTATTTTTGAATTCTCTGGTGTGCTTGTGTGGGTTGCCTGTGTGTGTAAATTGTCCTTCTAACTTTCTATCCCTCCCCATCTCTTTGGGTTATTTCTTTTTCTCTCCCTCTCGCCGTCTTTCCCGCCCCTCTGCCCCCTACCCCGCAAGAAGGAAAAAAAAAAAAGAAAAAAAAAAAGTTTGAAAGCCTAACCGCAATGTAAAACAAATAAAAATAATACCAAAAAATCGTCTTCGTACTTAGTGGTCAACTGGCTGCCAAAATCCTTTTCAGAGTGACCATTATGTGAGGCAGGTATAAGTCAGACACCTTAAAAATAGCGACATTTTGGTCACAGCACGCAGTCTGTTAGTCTGTGGGGGTTTTTTTGTGGGTCAAAAATGTCTTTCAGCCCCTTGTGAACGTTTTTCTCTGCACACAAATGTTCACTTCCCCCCCCACACCCCCCCTTTCAGTTTCAAGCAGCCTGTTTATTCAGGGTAAAAAAAGAGAGTACAAGAGTTGTTAAGTAGAAAAAGAATTTGGAGAGGGTGTCAAATGATAACCATGACAACTTAGGAAGCAATAATGAAGGAAAGAAACGCAAACCTTGAGAATCTAATGTTTATCTCTCAAATTTTAGAAAAAGTCCATCAACTGAAATGGACGCTGCTCTGCTGCAGGCACCTGGCCTGAGTGAGATGCAAGACCTCTGCTTACAACCAAGATTTGCAATAGCAGAGACTATAGGAAGGCTGTAGGTTGACTATAGGAAGCTTTCATAGAGATAGGGAAGAGATAGAGATGTCCCTGAAACCTTGAGCAAAAATCTTCACCTAATTTGCTGCTCACATAGTAGCCAAGAGGAATATTTTATACACAGCGGAAAAGTGCAAAAACCAGAAATAATGTCTGGCACTTTTATTTAGATATTTTTTTCTTCAAACGATAAGAGAGTTTTTTCTGCATGATTCAAATCATTCTGCTAAAAAAGGTGGGCTGCAGTCAGAGCCACATTTAATCTGACAGCAAGCCCCTTGGCCCCCATGCTTTTAAGGAGGTGCCTCCCTCAGTCCATTTACACCTTTAAAACACCTTTTTAAAGACTTCCTTTGTGTTGTTAAACCAGCAGCCCCTGCCTTACTAAGGTGACACTCCTGAGCATACCATCACCTCATTTTGTGTTGATGTGTTCCCTCAGCATGGCTCAAGCAGTTGGCGATACAGGAGTATTTAAGAAAGAATAAAAATGCTATGGGTGAAGCCATTATAAAAGTCTAATTTTCCATGCCTGTAAAAAACCTGACAGAATAGCCTGGCTGGCAATAACATGGACCTCCTGCTTACTAATTCACCCCAGGATGTGTGACCTTTAATAAGACCATTGTCCTATCTTGGGCTTACTTCTGCATCTGTAAATGAGAATACTTTACTTAACATACGTTGCTGAGAGGATGTCTGTGCTGGTACGGCGTGTCGCAGCCGTGAGACGCTGGAAGGACAGCATCCCAACTGTGCCATTTCCCTCCGGGTGATCTGGGGGAAGTGAAGATCAAAAATATACCACTTTATGTCCTATTTGCACTCTGTCCAGGGAAACCAACCTCACAGAGTATTGTTTATAAAGCTCTGAGATCTCTCCATGAGGGATGGTCAACAAGAGGCTGTTAAGAAAAGCGAGCTTTGGGAAACTTAGATTATTTGACCAGGGCTGAGCAAAAATCCCACTGAATTTGATACCTGCGCATTTATTCCTCATTTTCTGCACACAAGAGGCTGAACAAACCTCAAATGCAATTGAGACATCCTCATGTCACCAACTGCCACCCACCTCTTCAGGCTTCTTAGTCTCACCTTCAGAAGTTTCCTCTGCCAAGGTCAGGTCCTCTGTCCCCCCACAACTTTGTCCTCCTCTCCCCTTGTGTGCTCCATCTATTAAGGAGTTTCTTCTGATACCCAGTTAAGCACTTCGCAATTAGAAGATTTTGAGAATCCCATATGGTTGTTGAGACAGAGCTCTGGAGAAGAATTTAGTCATTTTTGCTTTTATCAGAATTTAGCTAATTTAAAGGGTACTTTAACAGGTGTTTTGGTACCGTAGGGATCCAGGCCTTGGTGTGTAAATCCTACAGGCTTCAATAGTAGCTGGACACCTAATTTCTAATAGCACGTTGCACATGTGCATAGAGATAATTCTAATGGACGACACAGAGTCCTCCAATTCACATCAATTCCCTTCTTATTCTGAAATTTCTAAGTTAAATTTTTTTTTTTATGCCGCTCCCATGCTGACTATTCTGGGCTTTATTTTAAAAACCAAGGATTTTATTTTTAATAATGGAAATCTTAGTTATTTAAATTGGAAGTCACAATCTCTTTATTTTTCACAACAGATGCTCTGTGAATTGTATGAACTTGTGAATTTTGAAGCTTCTCTGAAGAATTCAGAGGCACAGCTAAAACTTGTAAAGTTTGACGGGATAAAAGTGAAAATATCCCCGAGTCCTGACATCTATTTGCTCTAAACCTTACTTATGTAAAAAATGCCAGGCATCTTTTTTTCCATGTGTTTTAAAAGCTATAGGGTTTCATCGGCAGTGCAAACAGAAGCCATTGGTGTTATATAAAGAACGTAACCTCAAGATGGTATCTAAAAAGCCCCGTCCAAGATATAAAATAAAATTAAAATTCCTCTACCTGCAGGGGACTTTGTCATCAATTAATGTGGAGTGCTGTAGGAAGGAACAACAATTATAACTCAGTGAAACCTCAAGGTTTGACCTAGTAGCTGCTGCTGGGAACAGCTGAGAAAGGTCTGGTATTTTTTTGTGCGTAGCCACTTCCCCTCCTAACACGCTCTCTGCATGGAAACTCATCCCTTACTTAAACCAGCTCCAGCGTTTTGAAGCGTTTTCTTGATGAAACCGCTGCCATGTCCTTTTGTGTGCACTTCGCATCATCTGTGTAGTGTGTTTTCTCAAAGCGAAATGCCTTTGCTCCTCCGGCTGCTTCTGCTCCTCAGACTGCGCCGTGTTCCTCTGGGGATGAGATGTTAGGTCTTTGCGTTTGCCTCCGGCCCCAGCAAGGGTTGCAAATCCCCGTTCTCTTTGCAGGATGTCAGGGTGAGCAGAAGAGCCGGTGGAGGAGCAGCTGTGGTAAAGCAGAGCAGGGCACAAATCGGCATGGGACTGCCGTTTCCCTAAAACCCTGCTGAAACAAGACACGGGGCTGCCCCAACCCTCGTTTTCAAGCCCTGCCTTGTTGCCTTTAACACCCAAGTTGTTACGTGGGGCCCTGCCAAATCCTTTTATTTATTCCTTTATTTATACCATTATTTCTGCGGTGGGCTTTGCTCCCTCGCGCTTTGCTGGCTGCCGTAAAGGCTGTCTGAATTCCCGTCTCCGCGGGCTCTACTTTCCGCTTGCTGCAGTACGCAGCGGAGCGAGTAACCGCATAGCTATTGCCACGCAGCTGCCGGGGCGACAAATACCAGGGGGACGGGGTCTCCCATTACGCCGCGCCTTAGAAGGGATGCACGGGAACAAATGCCGGGTTTGACTGTCAGATTCTCAGATGTGTCACATATTTCTTTGGAGCTTGGGGCTGTTGCAACAGCTGTTTGTAAACACTGCAAATCCAGCATTAGGCCGGGGAAGGAGAATATACTAATTTTTTTTTTTTTTTTCCGACGGCTAGCTTCCTGAACCTTCCTTAAAAATCTTGCAAATGCACTGGCATTTCTGCCGTCGATCTAAATAGCAACAAGTATTGGTTTTCAGCTGCGCGGGCCAGTGGGCAGGCTCCCTCCCCGCGTCCTCCTGTGCCGGGTGACTCATCAGCACGTCTGAGAATGTGCATCGGGCTGCGGCTCCGGCAGGAAAACATGGCCAACAGCTAGAGGAGCGCTTGGGGGCTGGAGGGGGGGAACTAGATGACGCCAGGCTAAACGCAAAATTAAAAAAAAAAGTATTGCTAAAATCGGTGAGTTGCACCCCGGTGGGGTACGCTGGGCCACCTCTGATTCACAGAGGTTCGTCGGGTACAGCGTGAGCACGTAAACAGGGCTCAAGTGGTGTAATTTAAAAATTACGTTAGCAATAGTGCTGTAGGGGCATACATTAACTCACAGCCCTATGCTATCTGTTCTGCAGTCTGTGGGCTTCTCTTCTACACTCCAGCAAAAACTAAACAAAACTGGATCCCCAAAGTGCCACACGCTTGCTTGGAAAATGCCCTTTTCCCCTTGGGTAAGTGAGGGAGCGCAGTGGGGAATCAGAAATGACACCTTCCCCTCTTTCCAGGGGTGCTTTGACTCATGAAAGCTCATGTTGATTTTTAACTTGTACCATAGAGGTAAAATGGACAGGAAAGGCAGTCTTCTGGGTTTGCGCTTGAAAGGAAACTTACCAACCCTCCCCTTTTAATGTCTTAATGTTTAGAAGGATTTTCCTCAGTGGTAACTCAATGATGAGGTTGTAATTACTGTCCAGTCTGACAGGGGAAAAGTCTGAAACTATAAGCAGGAAGGACAGCTGCTATGATACCCTTATTTTGCCCCAATGAGGTAAGAAGGTCTCAACTTCATATGGTAAATTGAAAAATTTCCTGCAGTATTATTTTCCTGGGCCTGCAACCGCCTTACTGGCTCATCAGGTAGGGAAACTACTTCCACATCTCCAGTTGCAAGGCAATATTTTCAGCATGGCAAATCTGAAACCAGACATTGAAGTATGTTTTTACATAGGCACCTAAGTAAACAGTTCAGTTTTTAGAGAAAAAGTAAAGAAGAGAAGTAGGAGGTCAGCATCTCAGGAAATTATGTTAATGACGGAGATTGTAGTTTCTGTCAAACAAATTGCATCAAAGGTTTAAAAATGCTCTCAAGTGGCCTGTGTAAGTCCGTTCATCATTAGACCAACAGCAGAAGCAGGAATCTGAGAGGATTCTGAGAGCCGTAGTTCACAGGATGTAATCTTTATAACCTGTTTAATCTACCAAGGAAGTGCTATTAATAGCTGCCTGTAGTGAATAGCTAATAATTTAAAGAAAACACTGATTGGTTGGTGAGCAGGGCTCACTGTTTTGTTGACTATGACCTGGGAAGGACCTGAGCATCTTTTGGGATGAGTGAGCCTTTGGGAATTTTTGTGCTTTTTGGCAAGGTCTCCTTGGATGACAGTGTTTGCTCTTTGAGAAACCTAAGGCGTTATACCTCCTTATTTAACAGGTTGTTGAAAAATAGTCACAAAGACTTCATCAGAATAACCACGTGAAGGAGAAAAGGTCAGTACTTAAAACCAAGGCATTAGGCTGAAATTTCTTAAAGTTTTCCAACAAAGTGTATCTTGCTGAAAACAGCAGGTCAGATTTACGCTTTATCAAATGACTGGCCACTCCCCTATCTCTCATTAGGGTGGCTTTCCTCCTTTTTAGGACTTTATGAAGGAACAGAGTAGTTTTCATCACTTCACTTCTCTCCAGTATGTCACACTTTTATTTTCAAGAAAGGAATCACCAGTCTGTAAAGGAGTAAAATTGTCACCTGCCCAGTAAACCCCTGGCCCTACATCACCCACAGGTAAGGCAGACACCTGCCACAGAACAGGTCAGTCTAACCCCCGCCCCCCCCCCCCAGTTTCTTCTGTGTTAGTTTTGTTACCAGGCCCCTAAAAATCAAACAGTTATCCCCATGCTTGCCATAAAGTTAAACAACTTCTTTCTTCTTCTTAGCAGCATCAACAGGAGTTTTATTGCTAACACCAGGAAGCACTCCATCAGCAAGAGGAGAATGACCAGTGAAAGTGAATATTGTATGAGGTACAGACTTGGTTAAAATTATTATTTTTGCGTGAGTGTGTATTTTCTCACATAAAGTTACTACAACCCTATAGCAAATTAGGTTTATACACAGCACTGGTCCCAAAACAACAATACCAAAATTAGAAATAGATATACTGTGACTGCACGCATTCCACTTAAACTCAACAGAACCCACCTACAGTAAATATTTTGGCTCCAATGATGTTGTCGGCAATGAAACCAATACGCATCAAGGCTGCCAAGATTACAACAAATAAGATCATTATTAAAAATATAAGACTGTTGAGGTTTTGCTGTGCCTTAAAAACACTCTAAGCCCTGTTGCTTATTCTTTCGTGAGCAAAGTCAACATCATCCTATTGCTCTTAGTGACCTGAAAAAGGGGAAATACAAATATTGGGAAATATGGTTATCCTTACTTGATGTTATACCACTGTATTCTTAATTACTTATGAACTCTTTTCTTCTGGGAAAGGTGGGGGTTCCTAGCAGGGAGAAAAATAACATTATCATCATCAGTGAGAGATTGTATTTCTTGATTTGTAGGGAACTAGCTTGAATGCATTAATAATTTCCAGACGTCCTTTCCTTTTAACCTACTCACTTTTTCCCAGTCAGGACACACCATGCAACACATGTCAACTGATTAGAAACAGGTATAGATGCAAAATTACATGAATGACTTTTGAATTTGAACAGTAATACCTAGGGTGTGCTTTGCAATATTGTTTTCTCTTGTCCTAACTCGTAACAGATCAGCTCCAGGTGTTGCATAGGAGATCAGAGGCTGCTTCACCTTTATGCTGGTCTAGCTGGGATGGAGATAGTGACTAATGGACAGGACTTTTCTCATTTAACACTCTTGTTCTATGAAAAGTATTTTTCCTGCAGAAATGCTATTGGTTCCCACCATGCTGCTGTGATGCAGTCCCAGAAGTCAAATCAGTAGCCATGGTCAGCTGGCTAGGATGCTGTCTGATTACCTTGCTCTTAATTGAGGGAGTCCTGTAAATTTCAGTTGTAGATGTAGTCTGTAAGATGGTGATAACTTGAGATCTACAAATCCCAAAGCAATTTGGGCCACCCTTTCAAGCTGTGTTAGCTCATGGAGACACCCACGCCAGCTTCCCTGTCTTAAATTCTCCACATAGTTGAGGCAGCCTCTCCATCTGCCAAGTAGACGGGGTGCAAATAAACAAAGGGCATGTTGAGCATTTAGAAAATGCAGACACTGCTCCTCAGCTTTAGCCAAATGCAGACATCCTGACAAAACTGTAGGAATGAAGACCACATGTATGTGGTTTGGTGGGTGCTTAAAATCTTATGGCTGATTCTGAGGAATTGCTTTCAAAACTGGAGGTTTAATTTATATAATAAATAAAATTCTGTGTGCATATATATATATATACACACACACGACTATAGATATAAATACGTATAGGAGATGTTATTTCTAATTTATGCATTACGATTCTTGGTTCATTAAGATTTCCCAGCAAGTTGGATATCTGTATTGGTTGAACAACTTTTATGGAAATTATATAAAAAAAGGATCAAATTTAACCAAAAGATTTGTGATCAACAGAGGCCTTTTAGAAGGGCAGAGTTGATCTTTCATGTTTAGCAAATCTTTGACTTTGCCAAATTGGTTGGGTCCTCTTGTAAAATTTCATCTGATGGTGAAATGAGCTGTAAATTTAGAAACATGAGCCCAAGCATACCCCAAAATTACATTAATATTTTTCTTAATTACTTGTATCAATATACTAACTCCATCCTCTCCTCCTTCTCCTTGTTATCTTCCTTCCTTGATCTTTGAGTTGTGAACCTGAATGTTTCTGACTTTCTTTGCTTTTAGCTCCTTTTGAGCTACAATAAATTCTTCTGCTGAAGAGTAACTTTTTCTTTTTCCCTATGTTATGAGAAGATTGAAAGGAGTTAACATGGTTCTAAACATATTTCATAAACCCATGATAATTTGATCATTTTTCCTTGCTTTAAAGTTAACAGTAGTTTTAGCTTTGATAGTGCCAGGTGGTAATCCAATGTGACTTAGATTTCCTATAGCAATAACATTTGGCAGATTCATTCCTTGATGAGAGGAAACCATATCTATTTTTAGACACATTTTTTGATAGAACCATAAATATAGAAAGCTTTTCAGCTAGAATTCTTAAAAAAAAGTATTACACGGTATAATGAACCCCGTTTTCTATGTTTAAATAATTTTGTTGTTGTGAAAAGGAACAGAAAGAGAGGAACGAAAACATACCAAGAACAGGTATGCTCTGCATATAACATTTATTTGAGGCTCGAAGAGAACATGAAATTGATTTATGAAATTGTTCAGAATGTACTTAGTCCTCCATTTAACCTGTATTAGCAAACATGGGTGTATCTTGCCATCTGAAATTTGGTTCTTGAAGCCACGAATGCCAAATTGATCCTTACTGGAATTTCACTGGCATTAGCTGAGTTCCCCTAGACCTGAATATAGCTCTCTACCCCTGTCCAGACACCCTGGTGATAACAGCCTTCATACAGGTAGATAAATGGACCTATCGATAAACAGACCCGTTCACACGGAGTAAGTAGTCAGGCATGCAGAGCTACATGTCCCCCAAAAAAACTTAATTATATTGCAAGAACAAAGGACATGACAAGTCAGAGGGGCACTGGGCTACATGCAGACACCAGATACAGTCGTACAGGACAGAGCAGGACCTTCTTTCTACCTATGACTCCCAGTTCTGAATATGGCACATCCAGCTGATGCACAGACCCTCCCTGCCCTGCGGCAAGCGTAGCCTTGGCTGCTCACACCCTATACCAGAAGCACAGGTAGGTCACGTTCAGCAACACTATTGCTGCTGGATGAAAAAAATTCAGAAAAATGAGTTCTCATGCACAATACAGGGGGACAGAAAAATAGTGAGCTAAAATAAGAGTGAGCTGAATGTTAACTGTTATGAAAGATATCACCGGATTATTTCACTTTGCTGGATTTTGTCCATGTTTCCTACAAAGAGACAAATCCTATTTCCTTTTGCCTGCTGAACCAAACTTGGGGGTTGCAGTGAAGGCCAAATTGAAGGTGAGCCAACAGAGCCCTCACCAGGTATAAGGCTGATTTCATAATGGGTTACGTCAGGGGGAGTGTGGCCAGCAGGTTGACTGCAGAATACTGTGTCTGGTTTTGTGTCCTAAGTTCGAGAGGGCTGTGGACAAGCTGTAGAGTTCCAGTGGAGGGACACCAAAAAAGTCAGAGGTCTAGAGGACATCACACATGAGAGATTTGAGCTAGATTGGTCTGGAGAAGATGAGGCAAAGGGACAGTCTAATAATAGCCGACAACTGTGTGAGGAGCTTTTACAAGGGCAGCAGAGCCAGACTCTTGTAGGTTGTGCCAGGCTATCTAACAGAAGACAATGGCCACAGATCATGGGTCACAGGCTTTGTATTGGACATTAAAAACACTTCTTTACTGGACATTAAAAACACTGCTTCACTAGAAGGTAAGTGCAGGTTAGAAGTGACCCAAAGAGTCTGAGAAATCTTTGTCTTTGGTGATTTTCAAGACTCAGCTAGACAGATCCATTACTGACCTGATCTAGTGTTGGCAATAGTCCCATTTCAAGTGGGAGGCTGGATGACTTTCATATTTCACATTTGTATGATCCTTTGTGCCTAAGAAAGTGGAAAAAAAAAATCATAGCGTAGCTTTGATTAATTTAATTTACTATCTCAGAGCATTGAAGAGTCCCTTTGACTTATTCTATTCCTAGCAGCTAAGTAAGATCTGAGCAAATTAATATGGTCTGAAGCTGTTGTATGTGGATCTCCATTCACCAGAAGAAAGGGAGTTCTGGAGTTAGTATGCCTTCCACTGAAAATGCTCTGCTACCAAATATTTTACTGGTTTTCACATACCTGGTAAAAATATTAGGGGAAAAGTGTTGCTTGTCTTCCATGAGATCTAGCACATGGAAAACTGCATAACATGGCATATTTTGTTTCAGATAGTGACACTTAGTAAGGACTGTGCAAGTATGGTTAGCAAAGTACAACTTCCCTGAACAGGAAAATTATCTGGGTTTATTTCTGCAGGTAACTCTTTTCACGTCTAAATCCTCCTTTCATAGCCATTTCGTACCCATTCAGAAGTGGACAGCCTTCAAATGCAGGGACAGGTTGGTAAATCTTTAAATTTGCTATAGAGGTAAATAGAAAACTCACAGACTAGTGTCACAAACATCCTTATAAAGTGCTGTCCTTTTCATTGTCTCTCTAAGAGAGAGAATAGCTATTGACTGTTTCAGTCATATAGCAGCACACGCTTCTCCTACCTACATCAAGTGCAGAGACCAGTTGTTGGAACAGCCCCAAAGATGCTTGTTGAGGGTAAAATATGCATTTTTGTGTTCGTTACAGTAAAACTTGGATTAGAGTGCAGGAATTGCACTATGTGGAAGCGGTTCAGGAAGCATCAGCCCACAGAGAGCCCTGCAGGGAGGATAGGTCATCTCCTACCCTAGAGGAGAAAAATACATGTCAGCTCCAGAGCTATTTTGGTAACAATTTGCGCTATAAATAGCCTCACAAAGAATTTTCTGAAAAGATTCCTGCTTACGGTGCCTCTGGAAAGTCTCTGTCGGTGACTGGGCGGGGGAGCGTGGAGGGACAGCAATAGCTGGGTCGAGGTGCTCAGACAGCTTACTCTGTCGTGTCGGTGTGATGTGGCGTGACGCAGACGACAAGTATGAAGTATGATAGGCAACAAAAGATCGAATATAAGCTCAACTATTCCCATTCCCCTGGCAACAGAGTGAGTATTCTTGCCCGTACATACTTCCCCGTAACCTTTTCACAGCTGGGATCGTAACTGGCGTGAATGCTCATATAGGCTAGAAAGACATGACCTCTCTTGTTTACATCAAAAAAAAAAAAAAAAGCTTGGTAAATGACTCTTTTTTCTTCTTGTTTTCAAAGTCTTCATCTGTCATCACGGAGGGCGATTTGTCAGTTTCACTATCCTAAACTGAATTTCTAGCTTTGATGAGAAACGCTCCAAGGCTAGCCATTTACTCTAAGTTTAGGGCTTGACTTGAATTTTTTACATGCTTTTTGCCAGTTTGCCAATGAGGGGATGAAGAGAGCAAACAAATGAGGAAGCTTGAAAACCCTTAAAGGAGTCAGAATAATATTAAAGTAATGAAATGACTCTATTTGCTCAGGAAACAAGTCATTGTGTAAAAACGTGAATCTCAGCTCTTTTGTTAACAACTCAAGTGATTCAGGGTTTGAATCTGGTCTTTTGTTAGTGCTGTTTTAAAACCACATCAACATTACCCATGTGCATGCACTTACACATGCAGGTAAGGATAATCTACAACATGTTTTTCCCCCCTTTTTTTTTTCCCCAATCCCCCAGTGTGGTAGCTCCTGTTTTATTGTAATAACCCATGAGTTGTTTAATACGCATGTACCTGATCATCAGCCTTTGTCCAAAACAGTAACAGCTGTAAATAAAAAAGTTTCTTGTATTTTAAAATTTGAAGCTTTTTTGTTTGTTTGTTTTAAATAACAGGCATTTTGGAGAGTAACGGCACTGGCATTACTAAAAACAATGAGTTACCCACTACTGCATCCTAGCACTTCTCACTGCACCAGAATTTTTCTTAATGCTTTTTTTTTTTCCCCTGTTGTGCCAAAAATATTTAGGGTAAGTGTCATTTTCCAGTTGAAATGCATTTTCCTGTGTCATGTTCCAGCTGAAAATTCAAAACTCCTGCCCATATAACCCTGTCTGTGTCGGTTTTTTGGTTTTTTTAAGACCCTTCTTTGCACTGAAAACTTCAAGACAAGATTGGCAGGAAGGTTGCTCCGGAGTGATCAGAGCAACCACAGCTCCAGCCTAGAGAGGGGAAGACAGCGATGATGGTCTGGGTCTTGGACCATGCTTGGAAAAACTGGGTTCATTTCACACCTCCATCATAGACAGTTAGCATAAACATGGGTGAGCAACAAGCCAGCAAAATGAAGTTGGTCTCTCTGCCAGACGGAAACTGCTGCAGCGGATCAGGTGATTTTGACAGAGTGGGTACCTTGGGCAGAATGTGCACGTCCTGTAGGAATACCTTGGAGGGACAGACTTGTTCTTTTGAGACTACGAGGAGGTAGTGGTCTTCTGTGAAGATTTTGCTTCTCATCCTTCTCTTTAAAAGACATGGCAGAGCTAGCCTCTTCTTGTAAAACATATCCAGAGAAGGAACAATTTTATTCATATTTATTTATTTATTTATTTAACACTTTTCGTGTAGGCGAATGTTCTTACCCCTAACGTACTCAAGAAAATGAGGTTCTTGCCCTACTTTTTAATTGGACACGACTCAGAGCGGACCACGGAATCTAATCAGGCAAGGTCCAGGCAGAACTCTTGTTGAAGCACGAGACCGTTCTTTATCTGCTGGGTATGGTTAGGTTTTGGGCAGTTCTGAGTATGCCCAGATTTTTACTGTCAGAAAAGATTGCCTTCCCTGTGGGTTGGCTGAGGATGGGTGGGAGGTCTGAGAATCTAAGTTCTGATGTGGAGTAAGAATGGGACGGTTAGATGATTTTTACTGCCTTTTGTGCATTCACCTCTTTTCACATTCACCACCCAGTGCTTCAGGGGTCTGCAAAACTGGAGCACAAACACTTCCCCATGCCATAGTGAATTGTAAGGAAAAAGGTATTTGGGTGCTGTAGTCATGAGATGACTGCAGTTTCAGAAGGTCCTGTAACAAGGAGCTTTGGAAACACAATACACAGGTATATCACATCAGGCTGTAGAGTTAGGAACCGTAGTAGGTTCACAACCATTGCTGTCACACAAGCACATCCTTCAAAGCGCGGTGGATGCTGTGATACAACCAGCCTGTCCTCCCCTTTTCCTCCCTGTTTCCTGTGTGAGCCTCAGTCCATTGACCTTCCCAAACATTTCCCCCTAGATCTAGCCCTCTGTACACATACTCCTCATTTCTTCAGTCCCTGTGCACAGCGCTGCTGAGCTCGACCAGTAGCCCATCAGTAGCAAACACCCAGAATGAGTTGGACAAGGATGTGTCACTAAAGCCACAGTCACATAGTAAAATAAAATATAAAGTAAAATAAAGTAAAGTAAAGTAAAATAAAATAAAATAAAATAAAATAAAATAAAATAAAATAAAATAAAATAAAATAAAATAAAATAAAATAATAGAATAGAATAGAATAGAATAGAATAGAATAGAATAGAATAGAATAGAATAGAATAGAATAGAATAGAATAGAATTCATATATTTCAAAATAGCAGATTGCCTATGGATTTTTTTCTTTGGGGTTTCTTGGGTAGGTTGGTTTTGCTGGGTTTTTTTCCCTAAAGTGATTTGTGCCTTTGTCCTTCTGTGGAGCTTTGTCTAGAAAATATCACAGAAACTGCTGTGGATACAGCATTGAAACATGAAATCAAACAACAGCTGCAATAAATTCTGGGTCTCATTTTTGCAAGGCAGCCCAGGTCATTTTTCTTGGTAAATTGAAGACCACTTTCAACTCAGGAGGGAAAGGTGACAATAAGAGCCAATGCCACACAAGTCCTGCTGGTCCTCGTGCACAGACCTTTACTTGTACCTCCCTTGATGACCCAGAATGAACTCGAATTCAGGCTGAGGGAAGTGGGAGGAAACCAGCACTCATGCCAGCTGCCTTTTTTTTACCGTGCCTTGCTTGTCAGAGGAACAAAGATCATCTGGAAGGGGGTTAAGGAGTTACATAGCAGCAGAGGAAAAAAAACCCAACACAACCTCTAAAAAGAGAAGAGGCAAGTAAAATATACCAATAACTTAACATAACCCCTATACATCACGCTGTAAAATGAGTAGACAAAAGCTCTTTTGAATTTTATCACTTGCTGCTACCAGTGGGTGTCGTTTCCCACCATGCCTCTACCTTCTACAAATGAGTTTAACATCGAGAAATGATGCAGCTATGTAGGAGTGGCAAATATCAAGCAGTCAACGTGCCTGAATAGCCTGGGCTTAGATGGGTCTTCTTCTCTGGGGGCAGCCTTGCATTGACGGAAAGTATACGCAAGGAGGTTTATGGGGTTATCACGCAGGTGAAACTGGATCTGACTTATCTGACTGCCACTTTTGTCACACTTTGGGTCCTCAGTACATGATCCTACCAGGGAATGAAATCCATCAGCAGTGCCGTTCAATGCAACCAGGAGGTGGGCATCCAACTATCTCCCAACTCCCTTTCAACCTAAGGGAACCTAAAGTGGCTCCCTGCCCAAGTAATGACACCGCAGGACTAGAAGCATTTGTAACATCATTCAATTAAACATTTTAGGGAGGAAGGAAAATGGCAATTTGTTGAAATAGATCTGTTTTCAGACAAGCAACATGTTTCCTGTTTAAAAGGCTACAGGAAAACCATCAGAAACGTCTCAAAAATCATTCAGAGTTTATTTTTTTTAATATTTTTTAAACAAGTGTTGCTTTCTTAGAGATTAGAGCAGCATTTTTAGAAATTAAAGTTATTATAGAATAAGGCTGTACAAAATAAGCTCAAGATAAGCTACTTCGTTGTGTACAATCCACTCCTCCCTTCCTCCGACTGTTTCTCTCTTTGTTGGAATTTTCTACTCTTTAATGTGATTCCAGATGCAAAGAATTTTCCAAATGTCAGGGATTCTTGTAAAACTGGAAAAGTTTTACATTCAGCTGAGAAAGCCACTACGTCTGTGCTTTTGGAAGTAGGTGGCACGGGAAAAAGAGACAACCTGGCTCTTGCCAGAGCGACTCAAAAAGCTATCGAAACGCAGCGCAGCTTAAGTGAAGGGGTGTATTAGGAAGCTGATATGCAATTTCACGACAGGGAGGTGGGTGTCCGGCCCCTCGCATTAAAACTGGCAGATATTCAAAGCGCTTGAAGAAAAACATTGCGTTTTTTCGGAGAGGTGTTCCACGTCTTTCTTGAACTCAGCCACACAGCAAAGAGCCGTTAAATCTGCAGAAAAAGGTAAATGCCCAGTGTATTAGCAATGGAGCCTTCTTAATTGCGACGCGATAAATGCTCTGCTTCTGTAGGAACAACACACAGTGGCTTCTGCTGATTACAATTAGGCGATGAATACGCCTGAGGAAAAAGCCAATCAGGGCAGAAGGTGCTCCTCAGCCTGCCGAAAAACCGCAGTTTTGCTGGGAAACTGCACGGTGACTGAAACTGAGAGCCTGTGTCTCAGAAGCGCTGCCGCTGATGCTGCATGGCACTGGCTGCCAGGCTGCCGGGTATCCATGTCTGTGCTGAGTGCTTCCAGTCGAGGTGGATTTATAGATATTTTTTGCATCATTGTAAACATGATTTGGAGAAAATGGCCTTGAATTTTTTGCATATATTTCGTCACCGTGTTGGTTGCAAAACGATCTGAATAAATATTCCGAATGCGGAAACTCAGTTGCACGACTGTTTAATTTTAGAAGTCAAATGTTTTTTAAGTGATTTATTGAGCTATTGCTTTTCCAACGAATATAGGAATTTCAAAAGCATTAACGGGAATCTTGACAAAAATACATAAAAGAGAAAATATGCAGAATCTGTAAGACTGCAAAAATGATATAAATAGGACAATTCTTTTTCCCCTGGCACATTAGTTCCATTGCACTATTTGGATAATATTAAGGCCTATTTTATTCAGGCAAGATCAATACAAAGGCAAGGTATTCCGGATAAGGATGTCAGGAATGGGCCTGAGGTCTGCAATGTGACTGTTATAGTTATAAGAAAGGCTAAATTAGCTGACTTTTCCCAACATAACGTTTCAGAATATGTTTTTGATGTTTACCCACTGAAGGCAGCTCTCTCACATGAACTTTTAAAGGAGCAAAACAACAAATCAGAAAGTAAAATGGTGATCCCAGCTCTCACCACTGAATTCAAGACAGCTGTCACTCGCTTGGAAAACGGCATTAATGGACAATATGTCCACATGGCTCAGCAGAAGACAGCAGTGGAAGTCCTATCTAAAATCCAGTAGAAAGACAGCTCGTTTGAGTGGTTCGGGGTAGAGTTGTCGGGAAACTTCAAATGACAGGCTATGGTACAACGCAGGCATTTGGTGGAATTCATGATGTGAGACACATGTGGAAGGAAATTCTTCCCAAGCTGTGCCTATCCATAAAGCATTGTCTCATGAAACGGGAAAGCCTTGCTTTAACTTCAGTCTTGCACTAAGCGATGACGTTAACAACAATGACACAATACTGACAATTATTAACAGTCATGGTTTCTATGCTCACATTGATAAACCAGCTGAAACTGTTGCATGAACAAAGCAGTTCAGATTGTTACTATCCAAAGACCCGAGACATGAAACCCCATGAATTTAGGCATTTGAGTCACACTGAAGTCATAGGATTAGCTATGGATAATCATAGGATTAGACACCTACGTACATTTAATTAATGGAACTGTATAGTCTAGGCAGACAAGGCAGCTATATTGGCACGGTGCAACCCGTATGAACAATGCTGCGGCAGAATATGTCATTTAGTTTGTTGATGCACGAATAGTAGGATTATTTAAGTTAGAAACGGGGGTAGGAATTGGAAAGAAAAATACTTGGAGACAAAATACTAACAGGGCAAAGCAAGCTGAGGCAGAGAATAGGAAGATAGTTACAGGGTAAGTTTGAAACGAAGAAACCTTAGAATAAAAATACTGGAGTGAAAAAAAAATATTTTCCAAAGCGTTATTTGAATTAGATAACTATGTAAGTGAAAAATGAGTGAACATATTCTGCTTCAAAGTTGACTCTATGCAATATTACATAGCACCATGCAGTGGTACCAGGGTGTACTGGGGTGGTATTGCAGCAGATGTAGTTGTTTAATTGAAAGAATGAAAAAAAAAGAAAGAAAAGAATTCAGAAGAACCTGCATATTTTCAAAATGAAATATATCAGGTTTTTGCTTTGAACTTACATAAAATGTAGCTAAATTACATTATAAGTGAGGTTAAATTTAAAAATAGACAACATTCCTGTTGGTCAAATTATGTTTTCTACAATCCAAACAAAATATTTTCTTATTTTTTTAAATTAATGCAGAAAACTGAAGTAAAAAAAAAAAAAAATAAAAAAATTGTGCCAAAATGAAAACATTCCCAGAAAAAAAAAAAAGAAAAAAGAAAAAAGAATTTTCTTTTCCTCTTCCTAAACCTCAAAAGCCAAATATTTGCACAGTCCTCCTCTAAATGTCCAAAACTCCCTTTTTGGCTGCTTCTGCAGCTGCTGCTACTGAATGAAGTCACGTTACATTGTGCTGATGAGCATTTCATTCACAAACAGGAAGGAGATCTAGCCTTGTAAGGGCATAACAAACAAGTTTAGTTCACTGGGTAAAATGAACCAACGGACCACAGATTCAATTCTTTTTTTCCTTTTTTTTTTTTTTTCTTGAAACAGCAGGAAAGGGCTTGCTGACAAGATATTTTGGAACAACTTGCTATTAGGAAGGAAGTATGAGTGGGTGTAGATGAGAAGTAACTCACACTCATATGACACACACGTTGCGAGTGTGTTGAAGTCTTGGTCTAAAACAAAGGGTGGAACTGTCAGTTTAGTGGTGTAGAACAGAGGGACCTGTGAGCTTGTTTGTCTTGCTTGTAGCCAAAAGTTTCAGGCTTTTGCCAAGTGGGCTGGTAGAGCATGATCCCACTGGAGAAACCACAGCCCTTGTTAAACGACCAGTAGTTGATTTGAGAGTCATCGCTCTTCTGATGAGCCATGTGCTTCTCTCTGAATTTTTGTTAGTTAGTTTTATAAAAAAAAAGAAAAATAAGATCATCAGAGATGCTTTCAGATATGGAAGACTGTGACTGAAGAGGCTGTCAGTATAACCCAGCCAGCTCTTGTTGTCGATCATACCTTAGATCCCTAATGGTAGATCAAGAAACTGTCAAGAAATTTAAGAGCTCATCAGGAAATCAGATGGAATCTCAGCTTAACACCATAGACATTTCATGTTCCTGTTTTAATCAAACTTCAAAGTCAAGACATTTTAATTCAGAATGAGAATTGTATGATATCTTAGTATATTTGTAGGGGAATCTCTAGAGTGTCTTCTTAAAATCCAAATCTCTATAAAAATCTAGAGAAATGGTCAAAAGGGGAAATAATGTTTTAAATTGTAGTTGGTAAGAATAAAATATTATCGTGGTTGCTACACCACTGAATGAGATCTATGGATGTGGCAATTCACATGGTTTAACTAATAAACAGAAAGATTTGATTCCAAATTAAGATACACTTTAGCAAAATTAATTAATACACTAAGAAGTAACTAGTGAACTGCCCAAATTAGGTACATTAGAAATAGCCAGAAAGTTCATTGCTTTGCTTGAATAATGCTGGATTATCATATTCTTGCTTACACTTTGGGGAATCTGAGGCCAAAAAAAGTTTATTATAGATGAAGTAGATTGGCTATGTTTCTGCTAATAGTTAAAATGTAGAGTTATTAAATATTTTTCTTTGTTTTCTAGTGAAAAATATGCTCCAAAATTACTAAGGTGCCTGGCTTTAATTAACTGGTATGTTTACACAATTAAAAAGAACTCCTCCCTTCCTTACCTTACACATATACATACATTTTCTCTCAGAGGAATTTTCCAGTTGAGAGTCCCCGGAGTCAAATACTGCAGACATCCAGGAACAAACAAGTCCAAAGCTTGCAAGTGTGTTGTAGAGTTTAAAAAATTTATAAATGTTCAGTAAAATGGGTTATATTAAAAATAAAATTAAAGAAAAAAGTCAAAGAAATTCAGAAATACTTCTTCCTTTTCACAGAGGAAGCAATTTTACTGGATTTGGAAATTATCCATTTATAGTTTCAGAGATGGTACAAATTAGACTTCTTAAACTAGAAAATGGCCATTATTGCTCACAGAGAGGCTTTTAAACAAATGGAAGAGAGGTTGACTGCTTTGAAAAACATATATTATGTGAACTAATGAACTATACCTACAGGGAAAAGCAGTCCTTCCCTACATTTAAATTAAACTACACTAGGAAAAAAAAAAAAAAAGGATAAAATGAATGGCTTAATGAGGATCTTCCTCCTCTTCTCCTCCTCCTCCTTTTCCTCACTGTTATTAGTCACCTGGTGGTGGTAATGTGAAAGGGGTGGATTTTATTTTTTTTTTTAGACCATAGGCAGCACTAATTTCTTACCTGTTTGAGCTCAGAGGCTTGTTTATAACTTGTAAACTCAATTGCTTTAGTAGTGGAAACTCAAGGCAAAGTCTGTTGTTTGTCATCCACTGGCCATTTTGTCCTGAAGTTAAAACATTTTTGTCATTATGGAACTTGTATTATTTATTAAGTATAAGTCCAGAGCGAGTTGTAACTAGTGCACGTTGCCTGAGAGCCATTGTCCAGAATCTCTAAATGCTTGGTTGCACGGAAATTTGATTTTTTCTAAAAGCTAGGACACGACTAGAGGTCCAACGTGGTATCTTTATGGCAGCTCCTTGTCTGTCGCCATGAAGTCATAAAAGCAAATCATCTCTCCACAGAGAACTTCATATTGCTGTCAAACCTACTACACAAAGAAGAAAAAAAAATTCTAAATCCAGTAGGCTGCCATGTAGCTAGATCTTTCTGCCCATTTTTCAAAAAATATTTATATGTTTTAGGTGCAGACGGAATGTTCCTGGGCCCATGGCAGCAGACACCAAGACTCTCCAGATACAGCTTGGGTAAGTCTTTCAGGTATTTATTCTTTTTCATTGTAAAGACTACCAGACTCACTTATGTGTGCTTAAGCACAAACATTTTAAACAGCTTAGATGTTCATTGACATTAAATGCACTTCTGTCCCACATGTCCAGAGGACTCTGGAGCTCCCTGGCCAAATGCCACCAGGTCCCATACATCCTGAGGTCCAGGCTGCTGAGGTGTGGCAGCCAGACATCCCTCCCACTCATTGACCAACACCAGGTTCAGAGCTTGGCATGTTGGCTGTAATGGTTTTCTCCATCAGTAGGAGCTCTGCAAATGATCCATGTTTTGAACATGATTAGTTTATTTCTACAACTGATACATAATTTTTCGCTTTCATTTACCTGTGATTCACCTTTCAGCATCTTTAAAAGATTTGCCAGTTACAGGTAACTAACCTGTCTTTCTCCTTTGGATATTCAAACACGGGCTGGTTTCAAATGTAGTTACACATTGGTCTGTAACCCTCCCAATGACAGATTCTTTTTTAGAGACTTCAGCAAGAACATCGTAGATAATAAAAACTAATGAAAGCCTGCATGGAGCTGCCATTGTCATGTCAGCAAGTGTCAAAATATAAAGTCCATGGAGCTACCTTTTTTATCTCCATCCACATAATTAAGTCTTTCTGAGTAGGTGCAACTTTCCAGGTATAAGTAGCTGGGGCCCATATCAAGTCTGTATTACAGGTAAAATGTCTGCTTCTAAGGGCTAAAACAGACTTTCTAAATACAGCAAGAAACCACAGAAAATGTAGGGGTGCTGCCTCTTTCTCTAAAAATGTGTCCAGAGGAGGAAGTTCAGTGGGAAGACTCCCATGATCTGGGAGACCAGAGTCATGTCATGAAGGAACTCAAGCTGTCTCCTGAGGGACAACCTTGGTCATCACAGAAACACACTATTTACAGAGAGTTTTGCACTTTTCAGAAAGGTGTGTCACATTTGTCATGATGATGTGCCACTGAGTCACGGTGGCCCGCTGAAGTATGAGTCTGCTAATTAGGGTACTCATGTTGGAGGTATCAGTCTTGGCGTTGGACACTTTGCTCCTATAGCTGTTTATTGCACGAGGTATCAGGCTTCTTTTTGCTTCATTTTCAGAGGAAAACAGAAGCACTCACTGAATGTCTCATCCCTGCACTAACCATCTGTGGAGGAGAGACAACAGCAGTGGCATACCCTTATGCCCAAGTGGAGGCAGGTTAATGCTATGCTGTGGTTTGTAGTAGGAGTAAATAACAGATGAATAAATACAATCTTGGAGTTCATGCTTTAGAAACAGCAAGGACGCACATCTCTTTTTACAACAAACTCAATACCGTGCACCTAGAGAGCTCTGTTTTTACAAAAACTCTTTTCCTTGCCTTTTTTGGCCATATGCTCTGCATCATCATTATTAAATTATGAAAAATAATAACTCTGTTTTAGCTTCATATTATGCGTGCTTATTTTGGCTGTAATACACAATAAAACAATAATGGTACAATAATAATATTTTGTTGGGTTCCTATGCTACCTTTAACGTACAGGCCTCAAACAATTGTGCCAGTAGTTTACTACTCAGACATTTAGGATGAGTATTAATTTTTCCTTTTAAATATGGAATGCATAGAATTGCAAAGGCAAATTTTATTGATGTTTCCATAAACACTAAGTACCTGCAGTCCTAGGTGTCCAGATTAAGCTACTATCTGCTATTCAGGGAGTTCTACCCTCCATGTTTCTTAATAAATCTAATGACATTTGTATTTCAGCTGAGTTTTCCCTGCTGTTTGCCCTCTCTGGAGAAAAAAAACCTGTGAAGTGGTGACGGTGCTGCATCCAAAATACAAAGGAGTCACATCACATGACACATGAAGATTCTGGTAGAGGAGTTAGTTTGGCCAAGATAGGCTGGATTCCTGTCTTGCAACTTTATGAAACACCATGCAAATGAAACACAGAAAAATAGCAGAAGATGTACTGTCTTTCCAGGTGCCATCTAAATTGTTTGTGATTCAAAAAGCAGACACAAATAAATCCCCAGAAGTTCTAAGGCTGACTCTTTCATCTGCAGCTTCTACTCAAAGAAGTCTAGGACCTGGATTCACATAGCAGCCATATGGCCAACCTGTCTTACCATTACTTAGTAAGGTTGAAGAATGTCCTGTTCAGAGGTACTTTGCACAGCATATAGCTAGGAAATAGGATATGAGTGGTGTACGTATCTCACCCGTGAGCAGCGCAAAGCCCAGCAGTTAAGAGTCCTGATGTAAGGAGGTCATCAGGCATTGTGCACCTGATCAGAAGTTCACAGCTTCAGCCATAGTTCAGCAATGGCATAATCCTCCATTCCCTGGCAGCATGGCAGGAATATCACTTGCCTCAGCAGCTCGTGACTGACCAGCTTATTAAAGTCCATTCAGATCTGCCAATGGAAAGCAGCACATAAGAGTTGCTGCATATTTCCATGCACAGAAGAACAATGAACAGAAGGTCCAGGGATAGAGTCCTGACCCACAGCCTTCATCCCAGGGTGACTGCCCTAAACTATGCATGACATCCTTCTGTCTTGTTAAGTGCCTATTGTCTCATTGCACAGACTGCATCCAGCCAAAAGGATGGATGTCTTCGAGTTACCTGTGTGCAACATCTAAGGATTCTACAGGCGTTTCAGCTTCCTTTTTAAAACTGTTTTTGGAAATATTCTGTTCCGGTATCATGTTGGAGATGACAGAAACAAAACCAACCATCCACCTCCTCCAAAGCTTATGCACTATATGACCTGTGCAAAAAATTATATATAGAGAGATATTTGCAACATCATACCTTGATTCTGAACACCTTGCACATGTACATGTGCAAATAGGGTTCCTGAATGTCGTAATCAGGCTCGTTTGTGGAATTATATGTTCTACCTGCGAAAAGGGAAAGGATTGATGCCAGTGCAGGGGGAGCCCCTATAAGTTGTATTTACTACACGTTCTTCCCTTTTCCATGCTCCAGCCCCTTGCTGGTTACTGAGATATGGGAATTTTTACCTCCAGTCCACCAGGTGTCAATAGCAAGCCTACAAAGTAAAGACAACCAAGCATCTGCTTTCACTACCCACCCCATTACAACTGGTGGTGGAGCAATAGAGAGAGCACATACAAGTTGTGTTGTGCCCCCACAGACAGTGCAGTGGCTGTCTTTCCTGCTGAACAGTTTCTGCAACTAGCTGAAGTGAAATAATGACTAAGTGATGAAACCTGAGGAAATCAGGATCTTGCCTGGTGTGAGACCTGACGGCCAGAAGGAAACGTTGCCCCAGTCTTGTCACACCACATTGGACTGTCTGAAATCGAGACAGTGGGAGCTCTGAGTGCCTTCAAAAACAGGAATAACAAAATTAAATGTTTTCAATAATTTAAATCTTGTTTAGCTGTCTAAACATATGCAATTCAGGCTTCCTGCGCTTAACCTGTCATTTTCAGTTTGGGTCAGCATGTTGCACTTGCTTGCCAGATCTCAAATTTGTCACAGCCATGAAAGACCTTAGCCTGAACACCTCCTGGTATTAGAAATAGGACTTCACCAAAGCTATTGGATACCTTCGGTTTAGGGTGGGTTTTAGTCTTCTTTTTTCCACTGTGATAATTTTCACAGTGACATTTTTAGCCACCAGCCTGAGAACTGTAACTCACTCTGAATTCTTAGCAACAAATACAATGCTATTCTTCTGGGATAGCCGTGTCTGCAGCTTGAAGACTTAGAAACTTCTTGCCATAGAAAAAAAAGGTCTAGTTGTTTCCTTCCTCTAAGGACAGAAAGGGAAGGCCATGATCTTTGCCTGCAGGTTGTTTGGTTGAACTATGACAGCAGAGCATCGACAACGTCTTCAGTATCGACTGTTGGGCTAGAGGTATGTCCTGTGCACACTTGGCTGAACTAGCTGGTCTGGATGAGATCACAGTTTGCCTGTGGGAGAAAAACCATCAGGTTATTCTCATAGAAGGTTATCCTGTTAAGCTAAGTATACCAAATCAGTAAATAAGAGGGGTTTATTGCCATGGTTTGAAAAGCTTCAGTTTCTGCTGGGTAACCTGAGGGATCAGGCAAGCAGCTAGGACTCATCAGTCATTTTTATTTTGTCAAAATAGATGGTATTCTAGCTTCTTTTAATTATCCTTACCTGTTGTCTGGTCTGTATTGCAGAATATGACTGGGCAGCTAACTGGCATTTACTAAGCCTGGGAGCTGCAGAAAATTAGGTCTGAATATTGAGACCTGTTACCAAATCATGACCTGCTACCAAATACTTTGAGGAACGTTGTTGTTTCATAACAGCTACTTTTGAACCCATGTTTTCATCATCAAGAGCATTGTATTACAGGGTTTGCAACAAAAACTTTGTTACATGACTAAATTTCTAATCAGGTTCATTGTGTAACTCTGAAGACAAGATTGAACAGGATGCTGTTTAATCAAGGATCAGGTACCACAGAAAATAAGGCTTTGTTCAACAGACGTCAGTCTGCCCTCCAAGTGAGTAATCAATTAGTTCCTCTAAATAGGACTGTGGTTGTTTCTTTATATAAGATAAAAAAGTGTAGACCTGTCTATGGCTGAGCAGAAGAGATCCTATGACATGTAATGGAGGTTATCTAACCTGCTCAAATTCCGGGCTGCTTAATATCATAATATGTCTATCTAATCCACCTTATGATTTCAGTGCTAAAACACATTTTCATTTTCTGTCCCCATTTGTGCTGTTAAACATTACATTTGATTTTTCTCAGAGGTAACTAAAGTCGCTGGCAGGTGCAGTGAAATCCAAGTGCAGATTAGGGGGCGTGCCTGAACTCGAACACTGCCATTATCTCTTTGCACCTAAAATGATGGAGGAGACAAGGAAAAGCAGATCCTAGTTTTCCAACTCTGGTCCTGGGCAGTGATATCTGGCAGAGATAATGTCACTGTGGTTTAATTTAAACCAACAAATGGCACCAAGGATGAGAAAAAGGAAAAAGCATTTGACACACTGTGGACTAACCTGATTATGAATTACCGCAACAGCCTCCTCTCTCAAACATAATTTCCTTATCCCTGAAGACAGAAAAATGAACAAGGACTGAATTTGCCTTGGCTAAATAGTCTTTTATGATCCACTTATATGCCTCTCTATTACAGAAGGTATGCTGATACTTCCCACTGAAGAAACAGGTAGCAATCCCTGCAATAATGCTCCCCTTTCTGATAATATCATGCAACACGATACACTGCAGGTTTAATTGGAACCAGAGACTTTTGGACATTTCTACCCACTACTGATTCACATGGTGAAAGTAAATCAAGCCCTATATAAACAAAACAGATGGAAGTGACGCTAATAGTACAATGTCAGCAGTATCCACAGATTGACAGAGCTAGTTATGTTGCCAGATGCACAGAATGTTGCACTACTTGTTCCTTATAAACTAGACTTGATGGAGTATGTCAATGTCAAACTCCTTGCTGATTTACACACGAACATACAAAGACATGCACACTCACAGATACTCACGTTCCTGTGATCTATATCAACTATACCATCTGCTTTCTGCTTTGCATGTGGTAGCTAACTAACTATCCTACTGTGCACGGGTATCACTGAGTACATGCTGTGGAGGCAAACAACAGTTTTTTTCCTTTCTCTACCCTATTTAGTGTTATAAAATAGGCTCGTTAACATTTGCCATCTAGGCACATATATTCCACATGTATTTTTGAAACTTGTTTCTCATTTGTATTTATTCCTTTGACCAGTATATCTCTCCTCGTACCCAGAAATTTAAAAGCTTCCCTCTTTTTGCAGAAATTGTGCGGTTTTAAGCATAGAACATAGCCTCTGTTTACCCCTTGGAAGAAGCACAAAACAGTGAGCTCCAGACAGGTAGCAGCACATAAACCAAAGACAGCATTTCATTAGCTTTTGTAACAGATACGCTCATCTGAGAGTCTACTGAAATGTCTTCATCACGCAGCCGCACTGAGAGTGCAAAATGTCAGGAGAAGGATGTGCTGCTGGGAGGGGCAGAAAGCTGACCTAGCTACAGCCAGCGCCTGAAGTCTCTTTCTGACCCATTTCATTGTCTGGCACCTGTCATTATAACAATCTTTCCAAAAGATCTACGGAAATTACACTTACCCTCTGGTAACTAGGTAACATAATCTCCCGGAGGCTAGCTAATTGCAGCCCATGATAACCTCACATACAGCAACTGTTAAATTTTTCATTTCTTTCAAATTATTATGGATCAGTGGAGAGGGTATTGATTTGATTCATTAACTGATTCCCAGTCTGTTCCAAGGTTAATGATTACATGTATCTCAATTACATCCTTAACAGGTTATACTGTATGATTTGTTTCAACTGCAATGTACATTGCGTATCTTCCACAGCTGAAAGCCTTCTTAGCACTTGATGATTTAATAAGGCCTTTTTTTTCCATTTCACTGAACATGCCTACAAGGCACAAGTACATCTGGGACAACACCAAAAAGAGAGCTTTCCCCAAATTCTTTAAAGAGCATGTGCAAGACACAGTCCGAGTAACACTCAAAAGGCCACAGAGCTAACCCAAGATTCTTTCAAGTTTAAGCTATTTGGAAATGATTTGGACACTAGTGAAGATGTAAGCCCTCTCAGGAAGGAAACAGGTCTCCCAGGACAGGCTGAGGTACTCACAGACGTCTTTGCTTCAGTCTTCCCTGGTAAGAGCTCTAAAGACACCACAAAGTTGCAAAAGGCAAAGACAGGGACTGGAAGAATAAGGAACATCCTATTGCAGAATAAGATCAGGTTTGAGACCATCTGGGGAACCTGAAGGTGTCCAAGTCCATGGGACCTGATGAGTATCATCTGCAGATCCTGAGGGAACTGGCAGGTGAAGGTGCCAAACCACTATCCATCCATCATCTTAACTGAGAAGTCATGGCAATGTGGTGAAGTTCCCGCAGACTGGAAAAAAGGAAACGTGACACCCATTTTTAAAAAGCCAAGAAGGCAAGAACCAGGGAACTGCAGGCTGGTCAGTCTCACCTCTGTGTCCAGCAAGGTCATGGAGCAGATCCTCCTGGAAACTCTGCTAAGGCACATGGAAAATAAGGAGGCGATCAGTGACAGCCAACATGTCATCACTAAGGGCAAATCATGCCTGACAAATTATTTAGTCTTCTAGGACGGGGTTACAGTGTTGGTGGAAAAGGGGAGGGGAACAGATGTCACCTACCTGGGCTTGTGCAAGGCATTTGACACTGTCCCACATCACATCCTGGTCTCTAAATTGGAGAGACGTGGATTTGATGGATGTACCAAATGGTGGATAAGGAATTGGCTGGACAGTCACACTCAAAGAGTTACGGTCAACAGGTTCAAGTGGAGACCAGTGACAAGTGGTGTTCCTTAGGGGTGGGTACTGGGACTAGTACTATTTAACATCTTTGTTAGTGACATGGACAGTGGGATTGAGTGCACCCCCAGCAAGTCTGCCAATGACACCGAGCTGTGTGGAGCAGTCATCACACTAGAAGGAAGGGATGCCATCCAAAGGGACCTGGGCAGGCTTGAGAGGTGGACCCATAAAAACCTCATGAACTTCAACCAGGCCAAGTGCAAGATCCTGGGTCAGGACATCCCATGCACAAATACAGGTTGGACGGGGCTTGGAGGAACCTGGTCTGCTGGAATGTGTCCCTGTGCAGGGCAGGGGGCTGGAACTAGATGATCTTTAAGGTCCCTTCCAACCCAAACCATTCTATGACGATTCTATGATTCAGAAGAAGTTGGAAGTGATGATTGATTTCCTCTAGTTTTATTACACAGCACTCAAAGTTCATATTACCTGTCAATTAACTTTTAAGCTGCTATGGGTTACATGTCTGAAAATTAGTTTACAAATCTTGGATGAATGTTTGGCATTCTCAGTTATCTGTTGGAACGGATTTTGTATTTTACCAGTTACACAGTGATTTCACTCTTCTCACCAGTGCTGCAGAAATCTTTTGGTTTACAAGAGCTCCTCGAATTTTTACTGGGATTACCGCTAATGCAGTCACAGAAAATAAGTTTTTTCATCACACATTACCCTCAACACGACTTTATTCTTGGTATTGTTATCGAGTTTCTGCCTCGTTTGGAGCTGAGACCCATGGTACCAGGCTCTGTGCAAATTGCGAATGACAGTCCCCGAGGAAATGGTCATAGGAAAAAACAGGTGTGGGAAAAGTTACACAACAGGGCAATGAGAGACCTGTCAGAGCAATTTAGGTCTCCTGTACCTAGGGTTAAGTGGTTAGAGAATAGTAATACAATGCATTCTCTACCCATTATTGCACTTTCGCATCCTGTTTCTTTAACTGCATGATACTCTTGTCTTAGTTGGACAAACACTGGATAATAAGAGGACTTTTCCTGCATGATTTAGAAATGTAACAGAAAAATACTCCACTTGTCTGTGACTCTACTTTACACAAAGCCCTCGAAGTGCAAATACTTACACTTGCTGCATGTCTTTGGACCGGGTAGATATTGTTACACCCATTTGCGGACTGGAAAACTGAGAGCTGGAGGGGCTAGGTTTAATAACTAAGGGCACAGAACAAGTCAGTGTCAGAAACGGAAACGCAGTGCAGAAATTCTTGACTCTTGGTCGCTGTTCTGACTCCTGATCCACATTACTTCCAGCAGTTTGCATTTTGCACATATAAAGACCCTTTTATCCTTTCATATCTCTCTCTCTCTCAATCCTTTACTTTGGAACCCCGAGATACTGTAGTTTAGTTTGGAAACTAGGAAGCCAAATGAGTATAGTCATGAGGAAAGACTTCAGTTATACAATCCATTAAATAAAACAATAGAGCTTGCAGCTGAGCTATTAAAAAGCCTAGAGCAATTTTTATTTCAATGGCTACATTTTATTTCCTCTTCTGAGTGACTGCTAACAAAGGGCTGCTGAAAGGACTGGATAAAAAGTAGACGTCAGATGCAAGATCCATGAGTTAAACAACATTATTAGATACAATTTCATAAAATCTAGTTGCTTTTCTGCTACTAGAAATCATGTCCTTTTGTCAACTTGTGGTCACATCAGCACTTCTGTTGATATAATTTGCTCCAGCTGCAGAGCGTAGCTGGCCTGCAAATCAAGAACTAGAATAGGGACAGTCAGGAATAACTCAATGGCTTGGATAATGTGCAAATCACTACGCATCTTGCTATTAGTATAGTTTATTTTCTCTCAGAATATTTGGAACATGAAAAATTTATCTTTAGCAAAACAGCCGATCTGACACTTTACTGAGAGCAGAACTGGCTGGCTAGCTTATTGTAGCACCCCTCCTCCCCTTGCAGCTCACACACACATACACCCCCCACTCTATAATCATTTAAGTGAGATTATCATATCAAAACCCTTCATTATCTTTCATTGAATTCAGACCAAACACCTAATTTCATATATTGTTTGAGGTCTCCCTATAATATTGCTCACAATCCTCTACATTCACTGTTTAAAAGAGGTTGGGGGTTTTTTTTATTTCCACTTTTTTTCCCACTTTCACCCTTTCCTACCTTTTACTCAAAATGGGCAGAATGAGAAGTAGTCCTTCCTCACGGTAATGAGATCCTTCAAACTCCAGCCTTCTGGACAGATGGGAACCTGGTTGGAAATGAAACATAGCACATCTGGTGGAGCATGGAATGAATGAACATTGTGCAAAAATGGAAAAAGACTTACTAAAGCAACCATTCTCTTTTGTCTCTACATGAATAGGAAGCATACAGAACCAAGATGGTGTCAGCACAGCCCTTATTTCAATCTACTTTTAAAATATACTTTTCATTTAGTACAAAGCAGACAGTTGGTACCGAGAATCCGCGAAAATCCAAACTTTTTAAGTTCACACTGATATTGGAGCTTTCTGTTTCTGTTAAACAATTAAGGAATGGAAAACAATAGGAAATACAGCTGGAAGCACCCCTGCTAACAACAGTGATTAATCATCTGTGAAAATGCTGCAGAAAGTTTATTTTCTAGTGCAAGTAAATGGCATAAACTGTCTTTGTGCAGAAAGGGAGTGCCTCAGTGCAGGTGTTAAGAGCAGTGCAGACCCAGTCACATGAACTCCTTTCACCAGCCCTGAAAAAACAGGCATTTTCCTCTGTAACTAACTCACCTCAATTGAAATCCCATTTAGATCCAGTTTGGCAGTATTTGACGCCACTGATTTGATTTTGCTCGTCTGTCCTTTTTGTCAGATTAGGATTATGATTTAGCCAGTAACATGGCAACTGTGTGAAAATTATGAATTCGCCTGCTTTTATCAAAGTTTTAATTCTTGACACTGAAGACAAAGCTTAAGCTTCTCCTGGCATTACAGAAGCCCTCCATCAAACTAAGAGGGTGGTTGGTTTCACAACAATTGTATGCTGTGTTTCCTTGTATACACACTGCTTCAGCCTGTAAAATTCACTATCACCACATAAAAGGTGCACTAAAGGTCAGAGTGAAAACAGTATTGGGTAATTGCTCTCCAGATTACATGTAGGAAACCTCTTTTTTCAAGATGTAAAGTAACAGTTAAAAAAGAGCAGCAGAATTTTCACTCCTGACCTCCTCTGAACTATGTGTTCTTAGGTTGGTGGATTGTGGAAGGTTTTTCTTTCCTTCAGCAATTACCAGAGATAGGACATGGATGAAACATAGCCTGACTTTTCAGGCAAATTCTGCACTTTCTGTTTTGAAAAACCTTTGCCTCATAGCAGAGTATGAAAGCCTTTGTTCTAGTCAACAGAGTCTAATAGGGAATGGATCCTACCTCTTTATCTGACATCAGCATTTTTCAGGGATCGGTATCCTGACCCAAAATGAAAAATGTTGAACGCATCTTTTGTTATTCATGTAAAGTGAACAACATCAATTCCTGGTCATCTTTTCTCCTTTGCACTTAGTTCTGTGTGCCTGCTTTAGCTCATCAGCACAAGAGACAACCTCAGCTCATTAGTACCTTACAGAATACATTTAAAAGAGAGGAGAGCAGCATTGGCCACAAAGCTGCTCTGAATCTCGCGAACAGCAAGGAACGTTCACAAGTACGTTGTGCTGAAATGAAGTCAGACAATCGCCACAGATGCTGCCAAATCAAGACTCAAAATAATCTTGAAATGTGAACTACTTAATCAGCTATCTTCTCCAAATTTGATTCATTGTTTCTATCAATGAACTATTCTTTTATTTTGCTAATAACAGCAAACAAATACAAAAAAATTCTCGAGTACTTTGAATTTGGTGAGCTTGGCCTAGAGAATAACACAGATTAGTTAAGCTAAAAGAGAAAGGAGCTCTGGAAATGATTAGGCAGATCTAAAACGCCACATCTTTCAGCCTTTTGCTTCGCAAAATCTAAGACTTCCACTACCCATCATCGCTTTCAAATTGGAAACCGGCAATTTAAAATTCACTGATGAATTGCCACTGATCACTGAAATGTCATTGATACCTCGACACTGTGCCCAACCGCCGGGTCCGCAGGCATACCAATCCCAAAAATGCCTGCCTGAAGCCAGAGTTCTGGCCTGTTTCATGCATAGTTAGGCTGTGACTTTAGCTGGTGGATGATAGCTTCCTTGCAGCCATGGAATAAAAGCTCGCTGTGGTTCCCGAGCTGTCAGCCACGCAGTGTGACTGGGGCTGCTGGTGTGCTCCTGCATCTCCCACCATGGTGGGAGGATGCTGTGGCTCTGCCTTATCCTCCACTCACTCCAGCCAGACATCTTGTTCCAGTCAAACAGTTTGCTTCCAGAAGAAGTCGTTTGCTGACTTCTTGGATTGTTTCTTGTTTCAAAATACAGAGGGAATTTTTCTATTTTCAATTGAAAAAGGCCAGTAAGTGAGTCACATCACTGGCTTGTGAGTACCAACCACCTGACAGCCTTCTACAAGGAGATAACTGGCTTGCATTATGTGAGAACAGAGGATGTTGCTGAACTTCAGAAAGGCTTTTGACACTGTCTCCTGCAGCATCTTCATTGAAAAAAATGATGTCCAGATGAAATAAACGGACAGTGCGGTGGATTGGGAACTGACTAAACAGGTGGGCTCAAGGCGTTGGCATCAACAGCACCAAATCCAGCTGAAGAACAGCTGTCAGTGATGTGCCCCAGACATTGATGTTGGGTCCAGGACTCCAGTACTTTAACACCTTCATCAACGGGACAGGGTGCACCCACCCTCAGCAAGTTAGCATATTATACAAAACTGGGAGGAGTGGCTGATACACCAGTTGGGTGTGTTGTCATCCAGAGGGACCTGGACAGGCAGAGGGATCTCAAGAAGTTCAACAAGAGGAAATTCAAAGCCCTTCCCCTGGGGGAGAAACAGCTGCATGCACACTGGGTGCTAGGAGGCTGGAAAGCAGCCCTGCAGAGGGACCCCTGAGCATCCTAGTGGGCACCAAGCGGACCACGAGCCAGCAATGTGCTTTTGCAGTAGAGAAGGCCAACAGCCTCCTGGGCTGCATTAGGCAGAGCATTACCAAGGGAGGTGATCCTTCCTCTCTACTCAGAATTGTGAGACATATCTGGAGTGCTGGGTCCAATTCTCGGCTCCAGGTAAAAGGAAAACATGGAATTCTTGAATAGGGTCCAGCAAAGGACCCCAAAGATGGTGAAGGGATTGGAGCATCTGACCTACGAGAAGAGGCTGAGAGAGCTGGGACTGCTCAGCTGGAGAAGAGGAGGCTGATGGAGGTCTTGTTAACGTGTAGAAATACCTGATAGAGCAGTAAAGAAGATGGCGACAGACTCTTAACAATAGCAAATAATGGGATAAGATATAGCTTATCACACAAATCAAAATACAGGAAATTCTACTTCAACCTTAAAAAAACTGTGAGGGTTGTCAAACACTGGCAGAGGCTGCCCAGAAAGGTTGTGGAATCTCTGTCCTTAGGGACTGGACACAGTCATTTGGACATGGTCCTGGACACAGAGGATTGGTCTAAACCATTGCCAGAGGTCCCTTCCAACCTCAGCCATTCTGCGGATAGTCATTGGTGCAAGCTCACATGAGGCAAGATGAAAGTGACCTTCAGTGAGCTGGCCTGGAAATAAGCCTTGTTATTTGCTGATGGCATCTGCTCAGCAGCCATTAAGTCAGCAAAACATTTTCAAAAGTGGTTGTCTGGATCTAACAGTAAAAATTCTGAAAGCTTTAATTAAGCAATCATGATAAGACTAAGCCTAATCATCTTTAAAGTTTATTGTAAGGCCCACCTCTTAATCAAGACTTTCCCACAAAGACAGGGATAAATAGCACTCGACTGTCTTGGACAGATGAAAGAGTAGCAGAAAATGGTGGGTGAGAGAAGATGACAGAAGAAATGCAAAAGATGCAAAATGAGAGAGATATCTTGTAGTCATAGAAATGCAATTAGAAGGGAACTTCTGTAGCAGCAAGTCTTTTGTTTTACACCCAGATACCATGTTTACTAGCTCCATAATTATCTTGAAAAGCAGATCAATATACCTAATTACACTGAGGAAAGAAACAGTTGCGGTTAGGTAATGTTCGTAGAGACAACTCCACTTCTTCAGCCACAGGGACTCTGGGACACAAGGAAATTATATTGGTTCCGCCCAGCAGCTGTCCCCTCTGCTGGATGCTTCCCGAGAAATCCTTTCCTTCCCCCCACCACACCACTTGAAGCTAGTCAGAATCAGAAATTAGAAGAAAGAAGGGTGCATCTACCGGATCTATTGCAAAAAAGCTTTGTTCGCTGTTCTCTGCAGGAGTCAGACGAGATAAAAAACTGCTACAATGCCTAGGGTTCTATTTAGGGTTGGAATGCCTTTCCCTGTTACTTGGCTGCTCAGTTTATGAAGAGATATGTGTGGAGAGAACAAAATGCCTGAATACAAACAATTTAAGTGTTTCCATCCAAACTTCAAATCCTCAGAACTCCTACTTAGCAGTTCAGCTGCTAAGGCATCTAAAGAGGCATCTAAAGTCTTTGCACGCCTGTGTTTTTGTCAATAAAATTCCATCAGAGCAAGGGAGCTTTTTACCTCCCTGCGTATCTGCAGACATGGTGGGGATGAAAGTGCATGGAGCTCACTGCTCATGTTTTCCCCATTTCTCTTCCCAAACAAGTCTTATATTGACTTATTCTCAAATTTCATCTCCTAGTCTGAGTTCCACACTATTCACAGTCAGAGGGGGAGATGGTGCCCCTAACTTCTTAGGCAGTTTCCCACTGGTTAGAAGACCACGCTGGTGGTGAGGGAGGGTTTTCTGGGGGTGGAAGAGATGTGGTTTAGACAGCGCAGGAAAGTGAAATGAGGTCTTCCACATCCTGTGTCCACTAGCCAACAAAGGCACTATGACCTTCTGCTTTTGCTGCCCTTATCAGATTTAAAAAAAAAAAAAAAAAAAAAAAAAAA